>CM030362.1:99426754-99790579 GCA_017893485.1 Hemerocallis citrina
GTGGGGGGAGGGGGAGTGGTCACTCCGTACTTCAGGTGTATATTATATAATGAGAAGTGGTAGTTGGGCCTATAGGGGTTTCTATAGGCCTTGGTGCATGGATTATTTGGCCATGGGTTTAAGATGTGTGGCTACATTGAGCAGCACGTGGGGTAGGGTGCAATGGTAGTGGGGCCCAGGGAGGTGGCTGGCTAATCTGTGTGTGGGCACGCGAGAAGAAATAGCGCAGGTTGTGGGATTCTCTAATCCCACATCGGAGAGATTAGGGATTAATTAAAGTTCATAATTAGTTTCCTATGCTCAATTGGTACCAGAAAGCTATAACAACTTCCGGTAGGCAGTTGTTAGGATCTATTTTTCCCATGCGTGCACGTTTAGTTGCGTGCGCAGCTGAGCAGGGCTTGATGCGCTACAGTAAGTAAGTGGGATTTTTTTAGAAGAAACTTAGTTTTGATTGTTCAGTACCAATTTTAATGTACTTTTAGTAGCTAAAGAATTAACTGAGATAAGTGGGGTAGATTTGTCTGATGTCTACTCACATGTCTATCATATTACTACAATAAGTAATTTGGTTAATAGGGATATTGAACATCTTATTATTATGTGTAATGATGTTGCGAAACAAATCTTGGGTGTGATATGTGCAGCATTTAATCTTAATTATTACGGCTAAATTTTTAAAAAAACCCCTGTAGTATTGGCCAGCTTAGAAAGCCCACTAAACTTTTTTTTTAAACCGCACGCAACTACATTTTAAAAAAACCCACAGCGACGGAGTTTACTTCCATTAGAGTTCCTGTCACGCGTATCACACATGACTTTTTTTCGGACCAAATTCCCTATCGATAAGGATGGCTGGATCTCCCAGAAAAGTGCGACCTATGATTAACGGTCCAGATATATTCCAAGTATGATTTATTGTTTTTAATTCTTTTATTAATCTTTAATTCATATTAATTAATTAAAAATTCTCAAAAATAATTGAAAACTTGTATTAATTAATTCAAGATATAAAAAAATAATTATAAATTCAGAAAATATGAAAATATTTGAATAAACAATTAGATATTTAGAATAATTATTTTAAAAAACAAAAATTAATTAAGAAAATAAAAAAATTATTAAAATTTGAATTTCTTTAGAAAAATCTAAAAATACTGGAAAATTCAAAAAAAATATAGAAATTTAGAATAATTAAATTTAAAAAATAATTATAAAAATAGGGAATTTGATTATAATTTTTAAAAAAAATGATAAAAAATTGTGGAAAAATAGTTGAAAAAATCTAGAAAAAATTGGAAAAATTCCTAAAAGTTATACAAAGATGCAACTACTTCCAAAAGCTCAGTGTATGGTGTTGCTTCTTCATATACTAGTAACTTTCACGTGCGATGCCCGGTTTTATGTCACGTGCATCACACGTGAATTTTTTTCAAACCAAATTGCCCATCGATTGGGATCGGTGGATCTCCCAAAAAAGTGCGCACCTATGATCAACGGTCCAGATCTCTTCAAAGTATGATTTATTATTTTTAATTCCTTTTGTTAATTTTTAATTCAGATTAATTAATTAAAAATTCGAAAAAATAATTAAAATTTTGGATTAATTAATTGTAAAATCTTTAAAATAATTATAAATTTTGCAAAATATGAAATATTCAAAAAAATAATTAAAATTTTAGAATAAATATTTATAAAAATCCAAAAAATAATTATAAAAAATGGGAAATTTGATTTAAAGTTATGAAAAAATGATTAAATTTTGAAGAAAAAAATCGGAATAATCTAGAAAAACTAAAAAAATAATAAAAAAATTAATTAATAATTTACAATAACTAATTAAAAATCCAAAAATTAATTAAAAAAATAGGAAAATTTGTTTTATATTTAACAAAATGATTAAAAATTGGAAAAGAATTAGAAAAAATTTCTAAAAGTTCTACAAAGATGCAACTACTTCCAAAAGCTAAATTTATGGTGTTGCTTCTTCATATACTAGTAATCTCTATGTGTGATTCACAATTTTTTGCTGAACAGTACATTCCTGGATGGATGACTGGATGAGGTTTCTGCTAAAAAGTACTAGTTAAGTGAGGTTTTTTGAACAATTTGATTAGTTAAGTGAGGTTGTTTGAAAAATAAATGAAAGATGAATGTTGATTTTCATCACAAACTGAATAGTTAGATGTGTTTTCATGATACAACCTAAAAAGATCAAAGTTCTTTTTTGAGATACAATACATTGAAGTCAATAGCTGTTTATAATTGTTACTAAAAAAAAGTGTTTTTTTAGCTTCTCGAAGTAGTTGCATCTTTGTAGAATTTTTAGTAATTTTTCCAATTTTTCTTAGATTTTCCTCATTTTTTAGAATTTTTCTGAATTTTTCAAAATAATTATTTTAAATTTCTAATTACTTTTTTTTGGAATATTTTATTATTTTCCAAATTTATAATTATTTTAACTTTTAATTAATTAATCCGAATTAAAAATTAATAAAAAGAATTAAAAACAATATATCATACTTTGAAGAGATTTGGACCGTTGATCATAGGTGCGCGCTTTTCTGGGAGATCCATCAATCCTGATCGATGAGCAATTTAGTTCGAAAAAATTCACGTGCGATGCACGTGACATAAAACCGTGCATCGCACAGATTACTAGTATATGAAGAAGAAACACCATAAACTGAGCTTTTGGAATTAATTGCATCTTTGTAGAACTTTTAGGATTTTTTCCAGTTTTTCTAGATTTTTCCTTATTTTTTTCTTCCTTTTTTGAATCTTATTTTTTTGAAAATTATAAATCAAATTTCCCTATTTTTATTATTAAATTTGGATTTTAAATTAATTGTTCTAAATTTCTTTTTTTTAATTTTCAATTTTTCTAAATTTTTCCAATTTAGTTTCCCAATTTTAATCAAATTTTAAAACTTCAAATCAAATTTCCCAATTTTATAATTAATTTTTGGCTTTTAAAAATAATTATTCTAAATTTTTTTTAAAAAATTGGACTATTTACATATTTTTCAAATTTGATAATTATTTTTTTAGATTTTTAATTAATTAATGTAATTTTTAATTTTTTGGGACTTTAAATTATAAATCCGAATAAAAAAATTAATAAAAATAATTAAAAATAATAAACCATACTTGGAAGAGATCTAGACTGTTGATCATATGTGCGTGCTTTTCTGGGAGATCCAGCGATCCTGATCGATAGGCAATTTGGCCCAAAAAAAAGACATGTGATGCATGTATGAAAACCCTAACGGACGTAAACTCCGTTGTTGTGGATTTTTTTTAACAACGTAGTTGAGTGCGGTTTCTTTTTTTTATTAAAAAAAAGTTTAGTAGGGTTTTTTAAATTTACCAATCCTTCAGTGGGTTTTTTTATATTTAAATTTAGCCATTATTTACATGATGGGTAATGTTACACCTACTACCAAATCTTCTACTTTTTTCTTTACTACCTTAGGTGTCACACTACTATTGGATGTTTTTACCACCTACTCTACAATAACCTCCACTAATAGTGTACCACCTAAGGTAGTAAAGAGAAAAGTAATAGATTTGATAGTAGGTGTAGCATTACCCTTAGCTGATACTATGCATTAGTTATGGAGAGGTTTTAGAAATAATCATGTTAAGTAAGAGGATAAAATGGTGTGGGATCTAACTGTGGCTGCAACTTGTTGGCATACATAGTTGGATAGAAGTAATATCTGTTGACTCCTAGTTTGGTATGCACAAAACGTGTCTATAAATACTAATAAGTTTGAATAGAGTTATTCAGATTTTCAGGATCAAATAATATCCATAGGAGATTCAAGAGAGATTCAAGAATATTCAAAGAAGGAAAGTAATAAAGAAAGATTGAGAAATCAAGAAAAAGAAGAAGATATTCAAAAAGAAAAGTTGATTGATTAATGTCCAAGAAAGCTATCAAGACCAGCTGCTATCATTCCATATTTGTGAGATTTAAATCTGTGTAAAATTGATTGATTGATTGATTAGTTTTTTTTGTAAGAATATAAAGTGGATTCGGTATGAAATGCACGATACCGGTCGACCGCACCTCATGACGGTCGACCGCATCGCAGTCGACTGCAACTCTCAGTGTGTAAGTATCAGTCGACCCTTCATCTCTTTACTTTATGTCAGAGAGATGAACGGTCGACTACACCAAGATTGTGATCAATCGCACTTTTCGCTGTTCACATTTTCGGAAAGTATCGTTTCCAATTTTGATCGATACTGTCACGCCTCACTTCCCAAAAATACGGAATATGAGCACGTGACGAAGCCCAGCGAATGATTTTCATCATTCATAAGCTGTAAGATCGACTCAGCATCATAACAAGAAATATAACAAAATATATACAACCACGCATGCATGAATAATTTATTAATCAATAGAAACAATTGAAACAAAATAATAATATCCCAAATAATTTTCAAATCTGGATTAAAAGATAAAATTCGGGACTATAAGCCCGTTACAAGATTCAAGTAGCAAAAGAAATAAATAACTTAAAAACAAAATATTTAAAGCAAGTCTTTTCTCCAAGGGAAGCCTAGAACGTCTACTCACCAATTTCAGCAGGCAATTCGTCTCCAAAGTATATATATATATATATATATATATATATATATATATATATATAAGGAAAAAATAGAGAAAATGAGACAACGCCCTGAGTGCAAGTTAGGGCCGCAAATAATACAAGAAAGGATATGAAAACAAGTGCAAGAAGTATGGAACAAGATTTAGAATCAAGAATGTATAACATAATATAATAGGGATGCAACAAGTATGGGGATTCAAGAAACTAGCTAGCAAGAAAGACAACTCAAGTGACAAGATTGGGTAACAAGTACTAGTAGTAGAACAAATGGCAAGTGAATATATAGTTGTATCAAGTATCAAGTAACAAGTATCACGTACAAGTGTCAAGTAACACGTAAAAAGTCTCAAGTAACAAGTCTCAAGTAACAAGTCTCAAGTAACGAGCATCAAGTAGGATATCAAGTGTGTACAAGTGACAAGTTAATTTTAAGTCTAATATTTAATTCTATCTAGGTAGCACTTCATGCATCCATACTTTTACTATATAGTTGCTACATATAATCAGTTACGTTTAGGCATAGTGGTGGATTTTATAGGGCGGTGTACTCAGGTATCAAGTATCAAGCAAGCCATTCTCATGAATCGAGTAATCATATAACTAGTTCATGTGTCAAGTCATAACAAGACAAGTCATAAATCAAATATATACTAGTTCATGAATTAAATAATATACTAGTTCATGAATCGAATAATAACATACTAGTTCATGAATCAAATAATAAACTAGTTCATGAATTGAATAATAATATAACTAGTTCATGAAGCATGTATCAAGTGGGAAACACGGCCCCTTTCCGAGTACACTTACCAATATTGTCCACTACTATGGTCTTTCCTTTTAACACCGACTTATTATTTATTATTATCATCAAAAAAATATGAAAGTGTGTGAAACAGGTCAAGTAAACATGATCAAGAACATCGAACAAGTTTAAAATAATTATAAAGCATATTCGAGGGTCAACACAATTTAAGATTATCAAGAACTACAAAAATTGCAATTCTGGACAGCATGACGTTGCTGCACCAAAACTGCGATTCCCGTTGCTACAAGATAGAAAATGTGGATCTGTCAGAAGGTCTAGAAACTAGACTCCTGGCCGGTTCCAACACATATAATTAAGACACATAAAAGTTGTAGCAATTGATGTCAAAATAGCAAACTATACAACATTTGTGTTCGCCAGAAATTGTAAAACTGGGTTTATACATATGAAACAGGTTTGAAATGTCATTAATTAATTCTGAGAAAATTAGAGAACATTCTCTAGGGTGTCCAGTATAAGCATGTAAAAATTTCAAGTCATTTACTTACTGGTAGTATAGTTAAAATAATTGTAAACCAAAATTGTACAATAGTTTTTATGAATCTACGATTTCCGACACAGCAGCAGTAAAACTGCAATATCTCTCAAACCGTAACTCGGAATTCAAAAATTCTTGATGTTATTGGCAATTAGACACTTGGGGAAACATTTCATATTCAGGACTCAAGTTCAGATTCTAGTGTTATCAGGGTCGAAACAGCAATCCAAGACGGAACAGAAACCAAATAAGACACTTTTTGCAGGAAATGTGTCAAAATTATACTAGTTGTAAACAAGTGTAACAAAAAAGAGTTGTGACTCTTAGATCATGTAATAGATAAGGCGAAACATGAGATCATCAATGATAAACAAAGAGGAGTCACATTTACAATCTACTTGCAGTATTTTTAAGAAAAAGCTTGTATAAGAAAATGAAATGTACAAAAAGATACTTGCCTTGATTGGATGAGGGCGTTGATCGATAGAGCGGCAAAGCACGTAGCACCCACAACAGCAAACAGTAACAAGATCCAACAGCAACCATAGATCCTAATCACAATGGTGATCGGACGGCCAAGATTAAATCTGATGGTGATGATCTTGATGATCAAATCAAATGGCCAGAATTCAATACAACCCTTCTTCTCCTTCTTTCTTCTTCTTCACAGTGACAGAGAGAGGGAGAGTTGGCGGGAGAGGGGACGGTGACCACGGCTATGGCTGGCAACTGCGACTTTGGTGACCCACAGCGAGGGCGGCAACGCTTGCGGCGACTGGAGGCAACCCTGCGGTCGGGAAGCGACGCGACGACGGGAGCAAGGATGCTCGAGCGGCACTCTGTTTCATGACGAAATAGGAGAGGAGACAATAGGGGTGTTCGGGGTTCAGGATGACGACAACGAGGAGCAAGGGTGATTCTGCGGTGGTTGTGGGGGTGAACAGAGAGGGTGAGGGCGATGTGGTGGCGGTGAGTGGTGATGGGTATTGGCGATGGCGAAGTTGGGTTGATGGGTTCGGTGGAGTTGAGCGATGGGGATGATGACGGATGTGTGGGATTGGAAATGGCGATGAGGTTGCAGGGGTAGTGGTCGGAGAGGACGGGAGGTGGAAAGCGGAGAAAGGGATGACGAAAGGTAGGAGATGAAGGTTGGCGGCTGGGGGTGTTTGCACAGTAGATAGGGTAGGGTAGGGTAGGGTTAGGTTTTAGGGTATAGGGTATTTATAGTATAGGGTTTGGGTATTTGGGTAGAAAATCCAATAGGAAATTGGGTTTGGGTTTTGGGTTATAAAAACCAATATAAAAAAAATAGAATAACTAATAAAAATATAAGTTATAATAAAATGTAATGTGCATTATAACATAGAATTTGTTTTGGAATGACTACAATTGCGATTAACAAATAGAAATGAGTTTTTAACAAGCAACCGAAAGTAATAATAGTAATAACAATACTAATAATGATAATAAAAATAATAGTAAAATAGATATAATAATAATAATAATAATATATGTCAAAATGCAAATTCGGTTTTAACAGATTATTAAAATAACCCAAACAATATATAGTATAAGAAGTAGATCAAATTGAAATGGAAATTGGGGTTAAAATATACCATTATTCGAAATAAATAAAATCTCGATTAGAAAATATTTTAATATAAAATCCAAAATGAATTTAACACAAGTTAAATTATAATTAATCGAAATATAGAAAATATTCAGAAAATATTTATTTACGGAAACATGGGTTACAGATACACTTTCCAATCTATTTAATTGGCCGAACCCACTGAGTATTCCTCACTTATTACTTCTGAGAAAAATCTTCTGAACTAATCTTTCAATAATCAATCCGAGTGTGTGTGATAATTTTTGTATTCTTCAGTGATGATCATTTAGGATCTTGAGTTTTTCTTTTCTTCCACTTCGGTGAAATTGACGGGACTTGTGTTAGAAGTCCTGTAGGTGTAATAGGTCTCTCGGCCTGAATCCGAGAATCACTGTGCAAGGGTTTTTAGTATAGTGGAATGCTTGTGGCGGTGAATTGCTACAAGTAGGAGGTGTGGACGAAGACCTGGGGGTCGAACCATGTTACATCGCTGCGTCACTTGTGCTATCTGCGTTTGCTCTTTTTAACTCTTTTTATTTACTCTGAACTTTATTTTAATTATTTTTTTATTCCGCACAATCATCCTATTCACCCCCCTAGGGTGATTTACAGTGGTATCAGAGCAAGGTGCTTATCAAAAGCTTAAAAGCTTAAGCAAAAGGTCCAATGGCTGAAATCCCTCCTCCCGAAAACTTGTACTCATCGAAGCCATTCGTCTCCAATGGGACAGGTCTCACACGCTCACCATTTTTTGATGGAAAATGTTATGATATTTGGAAAGTTCATAAGTCTCATTTTCTACAGATGCTTGGAGAAGAAGTATGGAATGCGTGCATCAATAAAACAGATATTCTAGTCAGCAACGGAAAGACAGCTTTCACAAAAGCGGAGCTATCTCTTAAGACAACAAATTCCAAAGCCATGACGGCTCTTTATGCAGGGTTGAATAACGAAGAACTAATGCGATGCGAGAGAAATTGTAAGACAACATACAAGATCTGGAACAACATGCTGAAGCGACATGAGGGAACCGCTTCTGAGGTAAAAGCTAAAGTTAATTTATGTTTTTATAAGTTTGATGTGTTTTGCATATTTCCAGGGGAAAATGTAGATCGAATGCTCGCCTGTTTCGATATCATTGCCTTCGAACTTGAGAGCTTAGGTAAGGTGTTGGATGATGACCAAAAGTTCAAAAAACTCATAGGCTGTCTCACGCCAGAATGAGATGTAAAGGCTGCTGCAATGAGGGAGACCCTCGAAGAAAAGGGTTTCGACTACTACACATTCTAAGGAAAGCTGAAGACATACGAGATGGAAATGTTGGAAACCAAAAGATACAGACAAAACATCGGGATTGAACCAAAAACCAAAGAGAAAACTATTGCACTAAAAGCAGAAAAATCCCGACCATCAAAAGCAGATTCAGATCATGAGGAGTCAGACGAGGACATTGCCCTATTGATCAAGCAATTTCGTAAGTATCTCAAATATAAAAAATGTGGCAGGTACCAAGGAGAAAGGGAGAAAGATAAAGAAGACGTGTGCTATAAGTACAAGAAGCCTGAACACATATGTGCAAAATATCCTGTACCACAAGACATGAATAGGGACTACTACCGCTCAAACCCAGGTCTGAAAAAGAAGGCGCTGAAAGCAACATGGTTAGACTTCGATTCAAGTGAGGGAGAGTAAGGCTATGATGACGTCGGCTTCATGGCTCTTGGAAATGGTGATGTGCAATCACCATCTCAAGAAGAGGTAATCGAAAAACCCACTTATGATGAGTTGGTAGACATGTATAATGGTTTAAAAGACTATGCTAAGAAACTAAGTCGTGAACTTAGGCAATATAAACAAATTTCAAGTGAAACACATGACTCTTGTATTGCAAAAAATCAAAAACTAAAAAATAAGAATGCCTTGATCTCAGAAAAATTTGAGTCATTTAGAAAAGATCATGATGTATTACTAGAGAAAAATAAACTTTTAAAACAATAAATTCGAGAGTCATTAGCAACACATGATCACTTAAGAGAAATTCATGATAAATCTGTTTATATCACCAAACTCACAGATGACTTAAAAGAGTGCAAAAGGAAATTTGATGAGATAGTGGAAGGATGTAATGAAGCTCTTGAACAAAATAGGATTCTTGATGCTACACTAGAAACTCTTCATTGGAATACAAAAGACAATGAGATGACTAGGAAAATACTATGCAAAAGAGTAACTGAGCTTGGAAAAATTGTGAAAAAATATGAAGGGCCCAGTTACCTTATTACAAAAATTCATGATCCTATCATGATAATCGAGAGCTTGGATACGAAGAGCCAATACACCATCAAAAATTTAAATCATCATGTCCTACACACTTGCACAATCACCAACATAATCACAAACCAACTAAAAACCATGCAAGTGTGCATGACTCAAGACATAGTCATATCACATGTCATTACTGCTGGAGATTAGGACACATTTCGTATAACTGTTCATTAAAAGGGGACACTAACTTTGTTTGGGTAAGAAAGAATGTTAATGCAGGATCAAAACCCACTTGGACTCCTACAAAATTTCATGTATGTGGTCTGATGCTCTCAACTTAAATGATCGCAGACACATTGATAGAAGACGCTCGAGAGGCTCTGCAAGTTATACTAGCAACCAGCATCTCTATCAAGGAAAAAGGAGAAGGATCTTGGTCCTTCAGATAAGTATAACACCGGGTAAAATCTACACTAGCTTGAACTTATATTAAATGTGCATTTGTTAACTATTTCTGAAATACATGAAATGTGCGAACATTACAATATCCAAACATTAAACCACTCTGCAAAAATTGAATGATCGGTCGACCGTATATCCCATTTGTCCTTGATCAGTCGAGAATGGGCCTGATCGACCGTCCACCCCTCTGTCACAAATCACCAAATTAAAACTCCCAATTTCGTGTTGTATGGTCGACTGTATATGTGAACCGGTCGACCGAACAAGTTGGCTAACTTGCTTGTTCCCTTTCTAATATAAATACCTCTTCACCCCTAACCTCTCTATCTTACAAAAACCTTAGCCTCCAACCCATCAAATAAACTTCTCATCTCTCAAAACTCTTCTCAAATCTCTACGATTTTTCTCTTCCTCTATCTTAATGGCATCCTCCTTAAACAAATCGAAGGGCAAGGAAGCCATTGCCTCGAAATCAGTCACTAGGGATGGTATAACCTTTCGAAAATCTCATTGTGCTGATATTTACTTCTCTTCTCTTTATAATGCCCCTGTTGTTACCAATCAGGTAATTAACCTGTAACGCCCCGAATCCCAAATACACTGAATTCGAGATGTTCTACAGGATCTTTTCACTTTCTTTAGTACAATTTTACAGGGGAATGTAAACTTTTTACTTTACATCAGAGTTTACATCAATATTACACATTACATTTGCACAGCGGAAGTAAAATTTACAACAATTAAATAAATGTACAACAACATGGTATAATCTTTAAGCGTCCATTCCTCTTTAACCTTTAACAAGCCATTTACCTGCATATACGTCAGTTTATTCAACCGACGAACATTATACACGGCCATCCTCTCTATGCCGGAAATAGTATAACTCACCTTTCCATATTTAGCAAACACAAACTTGTCACATTTCAAACCAAAGGGGACTACCCTATTGATGTCGTGTTATGATTGTGCACTTAGTCCTTAATGCATTTGTTTTTGTTACATGACACTAATGCGCACTTGTTCGGATTCTATGCATTCTATACTACATAGGTCCGAGGGCAAGCCCTTAATCGTTCTTCATCTTATAGGGTTCAATCCCTCATTATGACTTAGTCTACTACTGTAACTACAGTAGTGTCTTAGATGTCCTATGATCTATGAGCCCATGTCCAGGCAGCCTGGAGGGGAATCCCACGCACTGACACGACGCATCGAGCAGGCAGACTATGGACAATTCAGCCTCCGCCATGGAACAATGGCACCACCCATAGCCACTCGAACACCTCACGAGCGTCGCCACCGGGACGATAATTCTGGAGTAACGCCCACGCCATGTCTTGACGCATCAAGCAGGCAGCCTGTGGATCGCTCTTACACCGCTATCCGATGGCCCCCATACTCATGTTTTTCTTCTACTTTCATCACGTCTCCACTATGTACTAATCCTTAGTTTTATTAAAAATCATGAACAAAAATTTAATCTCTAGAGTTAGCCTCTCCACTAAACCGGACTTATTCATTCATTTCAACATGACCAACCTTGGTCTAACTTCATTTCATTTCACTTCATTTCTCAATGCCGGGGGAGACTTAGCTACTCTGTTTCAATTTTCATTTCACAATTTTCAACTCATAAATACCCCATGTTGAGTTCTCATACTCACATGTATATTCTCTTTTCAATTCATGACTTCTAATTTGTTTACAAGTCCGTAACTGTGCATAAATTTCATGCACTTTATCAATTATCACATCATATCAATTTCAGATTACTAAACAATATGCATACTTCACATTGTTCCACCAATGAGAATTAGATTGCATTATATCACACAACAAGGTTCTTTTTGCCAAATCAACTTCTAATCCTTCATATCACTTTATTCTTATAAACTATAATTTTTCACAAGTGTATACTCTAGAACCATAGTTCTAATTGTATACTTTATTCACAAGCCATAGTTTAGCTCTTTTAAATAATGCCCAAATCATCTTTATAAAATCCCTTACATTTTTATGAGAATAACCATATTTTTTTCACAATTTTTGGACACCTAGAAACCCCAAAAAAAATATTTTTTCAAAGATGCCAAGGGTAGGAATCGAACCCAGGCACACGGAGAACAAAGCCAAGAGCACCCGCCACTAGGCCGATCTGTGCTAGCGGTATAAAGGGGGTCAAAATAGTATATATTGCCTCCGGTCGGTATGTTATATGCTTACAAAAATATGAAAAAAAGTTGCGGCTGCAGGGATTCGAACCGATCGACCCAGGGAGCCCAACCACACCGCAAGACCACTTGAGCTACACGCTCAGTTGTCAAGAGTATAGTTCTAACTTTATTTAAATTGTATCCTCTGTTATTGAGAACATTTCGATGTTCTACTAGCTTTTGTTTCACTTTGCTCTCATCAAAAATACTGTATAAAGTCCAGAATAATTCTCCCTCACATAATTCACATGTCAGTGTGAGCAAAATAATTTTTGTGATAATAAAAACATATTTTTACATATTTAACTCAAAATATACATTCTAACACTCTCTTTTTGATGTTTCTTTGCCCCATAGTGTTCTAATTTATTTTTTGACAATACACTTCATATTAATCTACTGATTTTAACAATTTATCTATATACAACTCTTATTGAATTTATTCATATCCATATTAACATAAGGGGTCCATTTGACACAAACTCAACTTCTAACTTGTGGGTAGTTTCTTTGATAGTAACAAATGTAGTTTCATTAAATCGACATATGCTTCTAGTCAAATCATGTACACCCCAAAATATAAAACCACTTATCAATTAGCATGTTCACAACTCAAACATTCAAGAAAGTTACTCTTTTCAAAAAGTGTGCTCTTTCTTAATCAATTATATGTTTCAATTTTTCAATTAAACAAGCATTCTTATTAGTAATTTTCATGCATCATGTCTCAATATCATACTAGCATCATTCTTAAAGAAATTTAACCACTATCATTCATTCATTCTAATAAACATGGAGAGTTTTACCCACAACTTAATTTAACAATAGAAGCACATGCAAGTTGTTCATTAATATTCCAATTAATTATGAACTAACTTTCCCATAAAAATGTATTCTTGTTAATATTTTCCATGCATTGTTTCTAATTAGAAATAAGGAAAATCAAACCCACCTTGTATGGAGAGAAACAAACACAAAAGCAACAAATCCTTGCAACAAGATGCACCTCCTCCTAGACGATGCGCGCACACGCTCCACAAGCCAACCCGAGCTCCTCTCCTAGTGATGGTCGGCCTCTCCTTCTTCTCCTTGATTGAAAGCAAGCACAATTCCACACAATTCTCTCAATCTTTTAACTCACAACTTACTACTAAATAAGACTATAGGTTTGGAAAGATATAATTGCATATGAATACTAGCCATGGGAGGGAGTATTTATACTAGAAATCAAATAGGATGAATGGCTAGGATTAACTAGTTGGTTGTAGGATGGAGGGCCAAGATTAGAGTAGGAGTTATAAAAACTACCCACACCCACATAACCACCACCATGATCACCACTCAACTATTTGAAAATCCCTCCAAAAAGAAGCAACCGGCCATTAGGAGAAGTGTGCATTGCACGTGTACGTGTAGTGCACGTGCATGCAACTAGGACCAAAATTGTACATTTAATTTTGTACAAAAATAAAATAATAATAAAATAGTCTTCTACATGACAAGTTAAAATAAAAATAGATTAATCCATGGGCTTTAGTTTTGGGCCAAAATAGTTATTTTAAAATAAAATAAATAATTTACATTTTGGGCTTTTAAGAAAAAGGCTTTAAAATAAGGCTTCCTATTTATTTAAAGAAAAAGGCTTTTGTGTAAAAATAGTTTGAAAACATATATTTAGATGTTTATACATATCACAATAAAATAATTATAAAATTTAATTCAATCAAAATATTGCACGTGCACACTACGTGCAAAATAAAATAATTTTTCATTAATTGAAAAAAATCAGGGTATTACATAACCTATCATTCTTGGGGGGTCAATTTTCTGTCATGGTTAGAATCCTTAGAGATTTTGGGTGAGAAAACTATCTTGCTACCTCTAGCACCCACTTCGAGTCTCTAACTCGTCAATTCTATGCAAACCTTGAGGGACTTCAAGATAATGATCTCACCCACTCCTCTATAATTCTTGGAAGAAGAGTAAAAATCACTCCCGAATATCTCCGTGGGAGATACGAATTTGCCGAAGGAGAATTTGATGCATACCATCTAGATTTTAAAACTCTTAATTATAAACCTGGTCATGACCAAAACACTGTCAAATCTATGATCGTGCAACCCAAGTTTTCCCGTCTTCCTAGTCCTGCCCCCACAAATTTTACTGATTCAGCTAGGGTTCTAAATAAAATTGTTAATACGGATATTTGGCCAAAAAAGAATGACAAAACAGAAATTCAGGTCGATCAATCATTTATTATTTTTCTTATTCTTGGGGAAATACAAGTTCGATCTTGCTACATTCATCATTCGTATGATGAATTATGCAACTACTACAAATCATGGTCTCTCTTTCAGCTCTCTCATATACTACCTTGCCACTGATACCCATATTGATGTCGGGAACTTCTTACTCAGCAAAAGTCCTATGCCCATCCTCCCTCAACAAATGGGTATTGATGTACCATTCAATTAGCGTGCTCGTCGTCGTTAAGCCCAACAACAAGCACGCCAAGCCGAACAAGCGCCACAAGCATCTTCCTCCTCGCATTGCAAGAATGCTACTCCCTCCTCATCGTCATTCGTGACTCATGAGCAGTTTACTGCTCATCAAATGCAAGTGTATGAATATTATGTTAACACGATTGAGTACTTGCAAGGAAAAGAAGTTTAGGAAATTCTTCCCCTTCCGGATGATGAGGAAGATGATGAGGAAGATGATGAAGATGAAGACGGCAATGATGGCGGGGATGATGAGGAGTAGAAATCTTTTTGTAATTGCCAATCGTAATGTCACTATGTATGCTCCTTATAGTTATGTAATGTACTATGATGAAATGACTCCATATTATGTTGCTTGCCTTGATTATCTGTTTTCTTGTGATGTATCAGTATTTCGGTCGACAGTGTGGTCGACTGGTTTACTCTCGGGTAAAATTTGTTTTATACTCTACTTTCAAAATATTGGCTTTCAGTATTTGCGGTCGACCGGCTCATCCTCTATTTTATGTTTTGGTCTTTACAAGATAAACAGTCGACCGTGCGGTCGGTTCACCCTCTGTCATTTGTTATGTTTTTGAAATAGGAGTGCGGTCGACCAGTTTGCTCTCTAGAAAATTTTTGACTGAGTGGTTTTGCGGTCAACCGCGTGGCCGACCGGTTCTCTTTCTAGTTACAAGTTGCAATTTTTTTGAACTCTCTACCTATTTTCGTATAACCCCAATTTCTTGAAATTCGTTCTTCTTATCCATGCTTCGTATCTGTATTGGGAAAATCTCAAATCTATGATACCATGAAGAGTCCTCCCTGTATATCAAAGAGTCTCGCAATCAACAGTATCATGTAAGTAGATTTTCCTCCGTTTTATTTAAAAATTCTTATCTCTCCAAACTTTATATCTTTTATTATGCTTAATTAAAGTTTCTTTTCATTTACAAATAATTTTCGTGAGGAGTAATTTATACGTGTCTTTTGTCCCCCTATTGGTGTGATCCAAAAAGGGGGAGAATACTATGAAATACTATGAATATTATGAATGCATGAAAGTAAACATAAGTAAATAATTTTTATTTTCCTTAAAATATTAAATTAAGGGGGAGTATTTACAAATCTCTCCTCACCTATGAAAACATGTGTTACATGAAGTACTGAATTCAGGGGGAGTATTCTTATGCCAAATTGTTTAACCTTTTTTACTTTCAATATGCAAAGGCATGTTTTGTTCACACCAAAAGGAGGAGATTGTTGACTCCTAGTTTGGTATGCACAAAACGTATCTATAAATACTAATAAGTTTGAATTGATTTATTCAGATTTTCAGGTTCAAATAATATCCATAAGAGATTCAAGAATATTCAAAGAAGGAAAGTAATAAAGAAAGATTGAGAAATCAAGCAAAAGAAGAAGATATTCAAAAAGAAAAGTTGATTGATTAATGTCCTAGAAAGCTATCAAGACCAACTGCTATCATTCCATATTTGTGAGATTTAAATCTGTGTAAAATTGATTGATAGATTGATTAGTTTTTTTTTGTAATAATATAAAGTGGATTCGGTATGAACAGCGCGATACCGGTCGATCGCATCGCAGTCGACTGCAACTCTCAGTTGCGTAAGAAGCAATCGACCCTTCATCTCTCTACTTTACGTCAGAGAGATGAACGGTCGACTGCACCAAGATTGCGGTCGACCGCACTTTGTGTTGTTCATATTTTCGGAATGTATCGTTTTCAATTTTGATCGATACACTTCCTAGTCTATTTAATTGGCCGAACCCACTGAGTATTCCTCACCTATTACTTCTGAGAAAAATTTTCTGAACTAATTTTTCAATAATCAATCCGAGTGTGTGTGATAATTTTTGTATTCTTCAGTCATGATCATTTAGGATCTTAAGTTTTTCTTTTCTTCCACTTCAGTGAGATTGACGAGACTTGTGTTAGAAGTCATGTGGGTGTATTAGGTCGCTCGGCCTGAATCCGAGAATCACTGTACAAGGAATTTGAGTATAGTGGAATGCTTGTGGCGGAGAATTGCTTCAAGTAGGAGGTGTCGGCGTAGACCTGGGGGTCGAACCACGTTACATCGCTGCGTCACTTGTGCTATCTGCGTTTGCTCTTTTAACTTTTTTTATTTATTCTGCACTTTATTTTATTTTATTTTTTTATTCCGTACAATCACCCTATTCACCTTTCCCTAGCGTGATTTACAATATCTGCTTTAAAGAAATCCATTTGCCTATTCAAAGCATACTAAAACTCAAAAAAAAAGGAAAAAAAAATCTTCTATTCTTATGTGGGCAAGAAGAGCATCAGTTAAAGAAGAGGCTCAAGTTGGGGACGGAGAGATCTGAGAATGGAATAGAGTGAGATGAAGGTGGGATAACAGACAGTAGGAGCAGCGTTAACAATAGGGGGAAGGAGAGAGAGAGAGCTTTTAGTATTGATGTGAGCTTCTATTGATATGTAAATGCACTTCCAGTCGTTATGGGTTGTTATTAGGGCTTTTAGTATTGATGTGAGCTTCTATTGATATGTAAATGCACTTCCAGTCGTTATGGGTTGTTATTAGGGCTGCAATCGAGCTGAGCCGAGCCAAGCCGAATAACTTCAGGTTCGAGCTCGGCTCGTTAAGGAAAAGTTTTGTGCTCGAACTTGGCTCGAGCTCGGTTTGAGCCAAGCTTTGACCGAGCTTTGACCGTATTCGAGCCGAATAGCTCATGAGCTTAGCCTTAAAAAAAACCCAAACTCGAGCTCGGCTCGTTAAGAAAACAAGCTTAGTTTTGAGCTCGAGCTCGGTTCGAGCCGAGCTTTGACCGAACTCGAGCCGAATAGCTCGCAAATAGCTCGATTCATTTGCCGCCCTAGTTGTTATATATTTGTCTATTGTAGAGGATTGGAACTCTATTTTTTGTTGTACAATATTCGGGTATAAATCCCGTTGATGCATTTGTGCTTATGTTTTTTTTTAGGAAAAGGTGGGATAATGCCACCCTGTTTCATTAATAAGTGATTAATAAACAACCCCGAAGTCTCGGAAAGATAAAAGTACAGTGCAGAAAATAAAACATAACCCCCAACAAAACCCTGGGGGGTGGGTTACATCTTCTAGCCTAAAGGCAACCAAAACACAACAGACACAACAACAAAGTACAAAGGCCTGATACAAAATATGAAGCAGTGAGGCGGGTGTCCACTCATCAGTCCAGAGTTGGCCCGATCTCAATCTCCTCGTCATCATACTCATCCACCTGAAAACCCTTGCAATTCTCCCTCTTGCTCCTGAAGCAGCAGCTGTAGCCCAAAAGGAAATTAGATGCATGATATGAGTAAGATTACTAGAAATAGAATTACATGAAGCACGGAAATAAAAATTGTTCCTATCTAGCCATAACACCCATGTGGTTGCCGCAATGGCAATAAACCATGCATCTTTCATATCGTGACGGGATGAAGCGAATCTGGAGCCGACCCACAGTTCCTCATAGTCTCTTGGGTAATCACTTGTTCCTAGTGCTCTCAGCACCTCTATCATGACGGCCTTGCTTCTGACGCAGTGAAGAAACGGATGATTCAAATCTTCCACGTGTACATTGCAGAACCCACAATTGGTCGCAATGTGAGGTTGCCTCTTGGCTAGGTTCTCTCTAGTGAGTATGGCATTGTTGAGCACAAGCCAGAGGAAGACTCTAATTTTCAGAGGTGTTTTAGTCTTCCATAGTACCGTTGCCCAGTTGGGCCTGCAACCTCGGTAGTGAATCCGGTGGTAAAGTGATCTAACCGAGAACACTCCCTTGTTCTCGAGTCCCCAACGAATGTGGTCTGGGCCTTGGGCACATCTCACCCCAGATTGGGCTATACGTGTTTGTAGTTCATGCAGTTGCTGTAGCAAACTTGGGGAAAGAGTTCCGTGGAACGGCGGTCTCCACGTCCCCCTTTTCCATGTTTCCGCCATCGAGATATTCGGTCGATTTGTTTTAGCAAACAACTCTGGGAAATCTTCCTTAAGCGCATGATGGCCGCACCACTTGTCCCACCAGAATCTGGTGGTTCGACCATTGCCGATCCAAGATGAAGTTGCTGAATTGAAAGGTCTGCTGGCTTTCGCAACTCCTTTCCAGAAGCGGGAGACTTTGGATCCTACTCGAAAGCCTAAGCTTCTTGTCCCCTTCCCTCGAAGGTAAGGTTGGATAAAGTCCTGCCATCCTTCTCCGCCGTGATGAAACACTTTCCACCACCACTTTCCCAGGAGTGCCTAATTCATATCTCTGAGGTCGATGATGTCTAGTCCTCCGTGCCTCTTTTTCATGCATGCGATATTCCATCTAATAAGGTGGTAGCCTCCCTTATTTGAGTCTGCACCTTTCCATAGGAATTTCTTCCTGATACGGTCAATCCTTTGGATCACCCACTTTGGGAGTTCAAAGAAGGACATGTAGTATATGGGCAGATTGGATGACACAGAATTGATGAGTACCACTCTGCCCCCAAGCGAAAGAGATTTCCCTTTCCAACCGGACAGTCTGTCCTCCACCCTGTCAATAATAGGTAACCAGTCTGCTTTAGTGAGCCTCCCTGGACGGAGCGGAAGCCCTAGATACTTGATTGGGAATTCTTCTATCGCACAGTTGAGAATGGTGGCATGCTCCCTAGTTTCAGCTTCTGATAGTGAAATAGGGATTAGCGCACTCTTGTGGAAATTAATTCTAAGGCCTGACCAGGCTTCAAAGCAGTACAGGACCCCTTTAAAGCATATAGTTTCCGCTCTAATCCCATTTCCAAAGATTAGGGTGTCGTCAGCATATTGGAGGATCGTGCAACCCTGATTGGAATTGCTGCTGGCCACAGGCGAAATCCACCATTTTCTTTGACAATTATCTAACATTCCTCTGAGCACATCCGCTACAATAGTGAATAGAAGTGGGGACAACGGATCCCCCTGACGGAGTCCCTTCTTGCACGGGAACGAAGGGCCGGGTCTCCCATTCACTGAAATTGCCGTTTTGCTAGAATGTAAACATTGTTTGATCCATCTGATCCATTTGTCCCCAAAACCTCTCCCCCTGAGAGCCTCTAGCAAACATTCCCAGTCCACAGAGTTGTATGCCTTCTGAAAATCCAACTTGAGGAGGAAGTTCTTGGAGTTGATCTTGTGGCAGTGGTGGATAACTTGTTCAGCAGTAGCCACGCAGTCTAGGATACATCTGCCCTTAATGAATCCCGTCTGTGTTCTACTGATAAGACTGTCCATAATGCCTCCCAAGCGGATAGCTAGGACCTTAGTGATGATCTTAGCCGAGCAGTTTATCAGGCTAATTGGTCTAAAATCCCCAACGCACTTAGAATCCTCCCGTTTGGGGATCAACACAACTTCTGCAAAGTTGAACATTCCCAACCTTAGGTTATTATGAAAAAATTCCATCATAATATCCATAAATTCTCCTTTAATTTCTTCCCAGAACACTTGGTAGAACAATATAGGAAAGCCATCTGGCCCAGGCGACTTGTCAGCTCCCATCTGGTCAATGGCCGCTTTGACCTCTGACTCCGTGAAGGGTTCCTCCAAGGAGGAAACAGCTTGACCTGTAGCAATCTGATACTCTTGCCAGAAGTCCTCACCCATAGGGATCCTAAAGTCATTCTTCTTCCCAAAGAGATCCTTATAGAATGACTGGAAGGTAGAGGAAATCACCTTATCATCCTGCGAAGCTCCTGACTCTGTCTGAATTGATAGGATAAGATTGGATCTCCTTCTAGCACTTGCAACCCGATGGAAGTAGGCCGTATTCGCGTCTCCCTCTTTGAGCCATGAAATCCTGGATCTCTGTTGCCATTTGATCTCTTCCAGTCTATACAGATTGGCAATGTTATCACGAAGTTCTAGTAGCCTATTTCGCTCATCCTGCGAGAGGATTCTAGTTTCTTCCACCCTCTCAAGCTCATCAATTTCTTCCAGAAAGGACTCTTTATCACGCCAAATGTTCGCGAATCTAGACCGATTCCATCTACAGAGCCTTTTTCTCAGTCTACGAATTTTTCCACACCATCGAGATGCCGCGTCCCTGCCTGCCATGGGAAGAGCCCAGTTCTCCATAACCAAATGGTGGAATCCCTGAATTTCCAGCCAGGCCTTTTCAAATCTGAATTTCCTAGGCTTGCGGGCTCCCCCACTCCCCACATCGAGAAGGATCGGGGTGTGGTCTGAGGTTGGTTTAGGGATCGTTCTGGCCGAAGCTAGAGGAAATAAAGCTTCCCAATCCATAGAGACTAGAATCCTGTCCAACTTGGCCATAACCGGATCCGCTTGCAAATTAGACCAAGTAAAAAGTCTATCATTGATTGGGATATCAATCAAGTCAAGTTCCGTGATAACTCTATTGAATTCCTCTTGGTGCCTGTCGCTAGCGCCTCTTCCCTTGTACTCCAAAGCAAATCTAGTGATGTTGAAATCCCCACCCACAATCCAAGGTCCCGACCAGCACTGGTGAATGTCGGCCAGTTCTTGCCAGAAGGCCTCTCTATCGGTGGCCACGTTCGGCCCATAGACAACAGTCACCGTCTGCATCCAATCATCGGAACGTCGCTTAAGTCGGGCAGTCAAGGAGAACATTCCACAATGCTCCTCTTCGCAGGACCGAATTAAACCCTATAGCAATCCCCCCTGAGGCACCGACAGAGGGGCGTAGCAACCACTCCTTGATTCTGTTACCACCAACTCTTTTGAGTTTGAGCCCGTGCTGGAGTTTGGTCTCCTGCAGCCCTACTACATCCGCCCTGGAGTTGCTAATGACATCCCGCACCATACCCCTCTTACCCCTATCCCCCAGACCCCTAACATTCCAAAATAGTGTATTCATTGGGGGGACAGGTCAAGGAAAATCGTTGTGGAGGGCGTAGGGCCGGCTACATCCTCGAGGATGATGGTCGACCCCGTGCCGACTCCAGAAGCGTTATCGGCAGATGACCTAACTCTTTGTGTTTCCCAACCCCGAATTTTATTGAGGAGTAAGGCGATACGCTCAGTGTCCCAAACTTCTAACCCACATGTGATAGCTAGACATAAAACATCAGAATTTGACATGCAATTTAAAATAGATGCTAAATAACTTGTCGTACCTCCATTGTCGAGCTTAGAGACCTTGGCTACAGCGGCAACCTCAAGATAGTCATCCAAGGACTCCACATGAGCCCTCTTGGGAGATCGCTGAACTCTGAATCCAACCGCTCTACGGTACTGTCCCGGGCTATTACCCGGAGCTGAGTCTGGAATTGTGGACCGGACAAGCTCCGGCGAGGTCTCCCTTTGGGTGTTAGCAATGAACTCCGTATCCTCTGAATCCTCCTCAGAAAGAGAGAAGTCTACATCAAGATTCAGCCGACCTTCTGGATCCTCATCACTGTCTGTGAGTATAGACCCATCATTAAGAGTGGGCACTTTCACCCCGGACCCCTCATTGGGCCCGTTGCATGAAGAATCAATAATAACATTGGACTCAACTATTGCGGTCCCCTTGTTGGGCCCGCTCCCAGTCTGGTGAATAGTCGGGATGTTTGAATCAATAGACTTGCAACACCCAGTAACATTAAAAGTTAAAATGGACACCTCTTCGTGCCCACTTGTACCAATGAAAAGCCCACTTGAAGGCCCATTAGAGGAGCCATCAACAGCATTGATATCCACAGATTCTCCGCAGCACAACGTACCGTGTTTCTCGAACGAGGAGCTCCTCGAGATGAGCGGATCGACGCATGTGCCTCCTGAGTGAGCTGTCGGATAGTGATTTGGGGGGGTTGGTGGGTGCAGCGCACGCCCTGTTCTCTTTAGTTGAAATCTTTCCCAACCGCACTTGCTCGCCACGTGGCCTTGGATCATTGGAGGGGGCTTCGGTGGGTTTAAAATGACTTGGGTTCACTTCCTCTGGCGTGAGACCCAAAGCACCGCTTCGTCTATCTTCGTCTTGATCAGAATGGCCAGACTGTTTCTCTATTTCGAAGCAGACTCTTTTCTCTCCTTCTTTCCTCAACAATGAGACTTTACTCCCAACGGTAGTGTTGAGAGCTTTCACAGGGCTGCTCTTTTCTCTCTGGTTGAAGCTAACCACTCTCGACGCTTTCTCCAGAGAGATCTCTGCATCCTTACTCACTGCCGTTACTAACTCTCTTCCCCTCTGCTTCTCAAAAGTATCTTTCTCTTTTTCTGACGGAAACCACCTTTGTGTCACCCACTCTTTGGTCGAGAGAGGCCTCTCCCTTGTTTGTTTCCCCAAATTGGTAGCTTCCTCCACCAACCCCCCTCCCAAAGCCTACATGCTACGGAAAAGCTGGGCGCTGCCATTAATGGTTGGTGCTTTCTCTGCCGCTCCCCTCTGGGCCACTGCGCCCACCTCCTGCGATAACTGCAGGGCCTGGCCACCATTTTTGGCAGTGCTTTTGCCTCTCCTTGCGAAGGTGCTCTCAGAAGTTTCCAAATCAAGCCTGTGAGACTGGATCACCATTGGATCTGACGCGTTGGGGACTCTACTGAGTTCTTGATCGTTGGATTCGACGGGACGAGCCTTTCTCTCAGCATGCTTGTGCGGGACTCCAGCCGAGCCACCCGCCGCAGATTCTGGTCGCCGCCCCTGTCTCTTGGCCGCCTCAATAATCTCTCTGTGAGCCCGTTCAACTTCGTGGGATCCATCAATAGTGAGCTCCTTCCTCGGTGATACTACCTGTCGATATGATCTGCCATCTCTGAGAGCTGCCGATGGTGAGGGGGGGTGGCTTCCACCAGCTCCTTTGGAGCTTCAACTCGTCTATCAAGAACGAATCTGATGAGGTATGATTCGTCGAAGGAAAAAACCTTGGCGAAGCGTGGCATGAGAGCAATATCAATGCTTCTGATCAGTAGCCTCGCCGATACAATCTCTGATTTCCTCACCGTCTTCTCGTCAATCATCACCACCGTCCCAAAATCAGCTACAATTTCTTGGAGGGCCTCTTTCTTCCAGAAATGCAAGGGGACGTTGTGTATCCATATCCAAAATTTCTCGCCTTGGGGGAGTTCCGCACCAAACGTCGGAGTCCACGCCGTGAAATCTAGTTGGAAATGTCCAAACTCCACTTTACCCATTCTGGTAACTTCAGTGACTTTCTCCGGAGTTGGGAAAGAAACAAGAAATTGCAGGTGGCAAAGCTTTTTTGCCACCCAATCGCCGTGCGCGGTCATTGGCCATCTCTCTGTAAGCGCTTGCATGACGTGGTTTTCCGAAGGTCTCCCTTTGATGACTTTGGCCACAGCGCACCATTGTCGAAGCCACCTTTCTTCATTCTTGATGATGTCCAAACTCCTGGACAGTCGAATCACCGACGGCGAGTCTGGGGATCTACCACGGTTCACAGACCTCTCCTCATCACTAAGGGTTTCGATAACATTGGTACAGACGTACGATAAATGACCCCATTTCATACATTTAAGACAGCGTGGTTCTTTGGTGCAATCGCTTTTGAAGTGGCCCAGGTCTCCACAATTGAAGTACGGCGCCGGCCGTTTCTTACCCTTTCTTTGTTTCTTTTTATGAGTCTCTTGATCATGGTAACGGTTAGTAATGTACCTATCCCTCTTGTCATTCTTACGCCCCACTTGGATCCACTGCCCCTCCCCCTCCTCAACTCCAGCTTCCCTGTCATCCGAACTCTTGTCTAGCATGACCCCTCGTGTGGTATGCTCGACTAGGGCTTTGGCAGCGGATTGTCTCGGGGGTGACGAGCCGGGGAGAGGACAGGTGGTGAGGTTCAGGTGTGCGTTATGGTGAGGTTGAGGGGAGGGTCGGCTGGTGGAGATGGTGCTGGTGTGAGGTACGGTAGGGTGATCATAATGTGCATCACTGTTGTATTGAGACTTAGGATGGGAAGGAAGGTGTTGTTTGTGAGTGGGAATGCAAGGCTTGGAGTTGGAGGCCAGTGGATAGTGATGAAGTTTGTGCGGACTGTAGTTGGCGCTGTTGTATTGAGAGACAGCAGAGCTGTCGAAGTGTTGATTGTTGCGATCAACTGCATTGGCCATACGCTTAGAGTGCTCCTTATCCTGGGGGATGCTTGGCTCCATGGTGGTGGTTCTCTTACGCCTCAACTGGCTAGTAGGGGGACCCCATCGTTGGCCCCCCCCCTCTCGACATACCCCCTGTGCCTTCGAGGGTGAACATGGCCCCTGGCAGCCCCCTCAGAAGAACGATGATGATAGGTACTCCTCCCCGATAGACGTTGATACTCCCCGTGAGGAGCACGTTGTGGGGAGTGATATCTTCTGAGTTCTCGTCTTCCTCCCTCATCGGAGTTGGGTTTAGAGGAGGGGGGGCCAGGGCCGTATCGGAGGGGGTCTCCGCTGCTGCCAGGATTGCAACGGGGGTTAGGCAAGGTGGTGGGTTCTCCGGGACTGTAGAGTCCATCGCATAGGCAGTAGCTGCAGTCTCAGCCACAGGAGGGGGAGAAGGTGGTTGTGGGTGTCGGACCCTCTCATTGGGCCCGCACCCACTTAACTCCAGGAGTGAGAGCATGTTGGATGGGAGGAATGAAGAACAAGTCTGCAGCTATCAGGTGGGGGAGAAAAGACTGGTTAGAGGTGAGTTGTTCAGGGTGCAGAAGGAGAGAGGGCAAGCAATCAGGAGGAAAAACTGGTTAGAAGAGAGATGTCCAGAATGCAGAAGAAGGGTTTGGTCCGAAGGTAATACAGACTATGGACTACTGGATTATGTTTTGAATGCATTATTTAGATCTGGATATATTTGGATGAGTCGACTGATTGATGAATGACGAGACTGTGAACCTGTGCAGGGTGTCAATGGCAATAGAGGTGAGATTCTACCATTGCTTGCTGTGTGAATTTGCTAATCAGTTGATAACTATTGTGTGATGGTGAGTTCGGATGGTTACAGAGGATGTTGGTTTTAAGTCCTCAGGGTTTTTTACTTTTACCTTTATTTGGGGTGTTTAGTATTTTACTTTGAAATTTTGCACTTTTTTTTTCACTTCCTCTCAGTTTGTACTATGGTGGTTAGCATCATAGCAAATTGAGATTTGTATGAGCTTTTGTTCAGTTAATTTTCTATTAATAAAGTAAGTTGGCTCATTTGGGTCAACTATTACTAAAAAAAAAAAACTTGTGCTCGATCCTGTTTTGTTTGTCTCTACATAAGAACTAAGGATCCGTTTGGCCTAGTTTTTTTTGGACTTTAAAGTTACTTCAGAAGGAGAAGCCGGAAAGTAGAGTTTTGAAATTAAAATCTGAAACTGTTTGGATAGTTATCTTTTTTTTAACTTTAAAGCTACTTTTAAGGTAGAAGTTATTTGGCATAAGATATCAATTGTAAGCTACTTTTATACTCAATTTAAGCTTTTGAGTTTATTTAAGAATAAAATATAAGTTATCAAATTACAAAAAAAAATCTTTATATTACTAACAAATGAAATATTTAGAATAACCAAGAAAACTCGTAAAAACGTAGAAAACTCGTAAAAACGTGTGTATATATATATATATATATATATATATATATTTTTTTTTTTTTTTTTTTTTTTTTTTTGAACTGTACGTAAATAAAAAAATATCATGATTTTCCTTTATAAGAATAGTCGGGGTCTTCTCAAAATATGTTGTACAAATAGAAGGTGTATTTTATTGACCAGGTTGTAGTTTCAACTTGAAAATATCAATAAAATTCACTGATTTCAAATGTTTTGAAATTGCTTGTAATTGTATACAGTTTGGGGTCTTACAATTTGTGGTCAAAAACTGTAATGGCAATAAAGTTCCTTTAAAAAAAAAAAATAATAAAAAAAAAAAAAAAAAAAAAAAAAACCAAACCGGAAAGCTTTGAAACAATAGCAATATAGATGCTTGTAATTAGTGAAACAGATACTTCACAAAACAATGGCAACTTACCATATCAAAAACTGTATAGATCTTGCACAATAATGAAATCATACAGAATGAGACTTACATATGTTCCATATATTCGACAGCGGGGTTCGACGGTGGGGTTCGACGGTCGCTAGTGTTCGACGAGGAAGGGGAAGGGGGGAAATTTTTGTTTTTAGGGTTTGATATGTGGGAAGGGCCAAAAAAAGAGAAAATGTTAAAAAAAAAAAGAAAATGAGAAACCAGAAGTTGCTCTTGAGGGTTTTTTTTGAAGCTCATTTTCTTCATTAAAAATAAGCTACTTCTCCTTCTGTAGAGCTTTTCAAAATATGTGTTTGGCTTAGCTTCTCTTTCTAAAGGAGAAGAGAAGCTAATTTTAAGCTGGGCCAAACGCTACCTAATTCTATTATAAAAAACTAGTAGTTTATCGGACGTCTTAATAAATATAGTTATTTTTAAGTAAAAATTCAGACGGAGTCTGAGCTTGAACCTAAGACCTTCTTTATAGTAGTTACGCATGTGCGGTGCACGCGTTGATAGATTTACAAATAACACTAAAGCCTTCTCCCATTATAATATTAGAGATTAGCGATTAGAAATTGTTTGTTTGTTTGGTGACAAAAAAATTAATAAAAATTGCTTGTTTATTTGACAACTCTCCCATTAATATGGTAGGTATTATATATTATATTATAGATAGATAGATAGATAGATAATAATTTACACGTGTGATGCACATTTAATATATTAAAATTTTAAAGTAAAAAATATGACATAGTGAGGACTCGAACCTGAGAACTCCTTCATATTAGTTATGCACATGCAATGCACGCGTTGATAGATTCACAAATGACACTAAGGCCTTCTCCCATTATAATATTACCAGTAGTTAACACGTGCAATGCACGTTTTAATCAATATATAGTTTTTAAAGTAATATAATATAGCACGTGTTAATAAATACATACTTTTTAAAGTAATATGAAAAGTATATTGAGAGAGTTTGAGTTATACGTGTAATGCACGTAAATTGGTAGATTTAAATAAAGTGTATAATGAGAGAGTTTGAGTTGCACGTGCAATAAATGTAAAGTGGTAGATTTACAAATAAAGTGGTATATTTACAAATGACACTAAGGACTTCTCCCATTATAATATTAGAGATTATAATATTAGATATTAGAGATATATACAATAATTTTTTATTTTATTTATTTATTTATTTTTGATAACGAGGATAGAATCGTGAGATTCCTGCCGAATCAATTAAAAATAAGAGTGAATACAATCAGGTACAATTTTACAAAAAGTAAAACTGAAAAGAAAAATTAACATAAACGAAGTTTCAATTCAGCAATAGAGAACATTGCCTAACTATAATGACACAAGCTAAAATAAGACAAAGATCCTCAGGAGGGCACATGAAACAAGACGGGGCAGGCCGGACAGGGAGATGGAGAAGAGGACCACCTCCAGGAGAGCCAACACTAGGGCTGAGAAATCTAGCCAGATCCGCTGAAGGCGCAATCTCCGGCCACCAAGCTCTTCTGAGGTGGAGCACACAGCGAGAAAGCGAGCTGCTCAGCATGACCCGAAAAAAAGAGCAGTACAAGTCACCGACTAAAAGTGAAGATGCCAAGCAACCGAAGGAAAACTGAAAACAAGTGGAATTAAAATACCCCCACTTCCAACAGTGACTAGAAACTGAACGGGAGCAGAGCTACAACCCCGAATCCTAAAACCCGGGGTGAAAAGAGCTGCTAACACCAAGCAGGAAAGGACCCGGGTGGCCAACACACCGAAAATGGAAAGAGAGCCAAGCAGCTAACGGAACGCAATGCCATTAACATCTAAGTGTGTCCAGAGGCCAAAGGCACCAATAAAACCAAGCCACATAATTAGGGCAAAATAGGCAATCTGGTTAAAGACGGGGAGATCACCTCCACCTCAGAACCAAGGAGTAACAACTCCACACATAAAAAAAACAAGAACATCATAGAAATCACAGGAGACCAGCAACATGCCAAAAGCCTGAGAAAACCTCACGCGCTCCGAACCCAAAGTCTAACCCAATAAGCAAAATCCAGGGAAACGAAACACAAAGAACATACTAGATGCATGAAAAAAGGGAACAATAATACACAGTGAGCAAGGCCAGAGCCTGTGAAGTAATAGACGACCTCAAACAGTAACACATGCCATAACCAAAATACATCTAACTAGGTGTAACCCACCAAAAGAACAAAAAACAGGCATACACCAACAAAATGAGAACAGTCTACTAAGAGGAAAGAAAAACAAGGCCAGAATAGTGATGAAGAGTTCTCCAAACTGGAGCCCAGAGTTAAACATCGACCAAAATAAAGGTTCTCTGAGATGGAAGGAAAGCCACCTGCAACCGGCTTAAATCTGCAAAGGAAAGAAAAGAGCAGAAAAACTTTAGAAGAAAAGAAACTAAAGAACATTTGCAAAAGCTGAACGAAAAATAACAATCGCCTCCTCGAGGCGAAACAATTGCAATGCATCCACTTTATCTGGCGATAAAGTGGAAGACCAGAAATTGGCGAAGAATAAAAAGTCATCAATAATAGTGTCGATCGTAAATGATGTGTGAGAAAAAATATGTTTGTTCCTTTCAGACCAAATAACCCAGATGATAATCTTGATCGAGAGAAACCAAGATTTGCGAAAGTCTTTTCGCAAATAATGAGACATGCAGCATGATGAAAAGGAGGAGGGGGAAGAAGGAACTTGCCAAGCTAGGACACAGATCTGCCACAACGGGCGGATGAAGTTGCATTGGAGGAAAAGGTGATCGGCATCTTCGTGCTCGGAAGAGCACAATGCACATAATTGGCCTAAAGCAAGGTTCAATTTATTAAGAATCTCCACGGTAAGAAGTTTGTAATTAAGGGCGAGTCAGGAGAGAATTTTAGATTTTAAAGGAACATAGCTGCCCCAAAAAGGTTTGGCAAGCGGAGAGTAGACACCACCAAAGTTAAGGAAGTTATAAAAAGATTTCACTGAATAGTTACCCGAACTGGTCCAACGCCATTTAAAATCTTCTTTGGGATGCCAGGCGAATTGATGTAAGCTAAGACAAAGCTCATCGAAAGCAGGAACAAGAGAAGAGGGCATATCACTACTGAAGGGGATTGACCAGAACTTATGGTTATAGAGGATCGTAAGATGATCAGCCACCGTGGCCGTCGGGTTAGCAGTCAAGAGGTAAAGGGCGGGAAAAGCAGCCACAAGCTTAATATTTCCGATCCATAAATCGGACCAGAACATAGTTTTGGAACCGTCGGCACACTCGTGGTAGATGACACAGAGAAAGGAACTGGCAACCTTCCAAATGCCCTTCCAAAATGGAGAGGCCTTGCGGGAAAGAGAAGGGGAGAATTCCCAGATCTTACGCGGGGAGAAACACTTAAGGGTGATAAGGTGAGCCCAGGGTAACTGATCTTCTTTCAAAATTCTCCATAACCATTTACCTAAGAGAGCTAAATTTTGGTTACAGAGATCGAGCACTCCTAAACCACCTACTGCCTTGGAAGTACAAATCAACTTCCAATTGCAGAGGTGAGTATCAGCTCTATATGTATCAGCGCCTGACTAGAAGAAATTCCTTCTGATTTGGTCGATCCTTTTAATAACCCAAGAGGGGATGTAAAATAAGACATCATATATAAGGGGATAGAGGAGATGACAGAATTAACAAGAATCAAACGACCCCCGCGAGATAGGTGCTTACCAGCCCACAGGTTAAGTCTAGATTCTTCTTTTTCAATCATCGGCAACCAATCTGATTTATGAAGCTTACCCCATCTCAAGGGAATACCGAGATATTGGATGGGAAAAGAAGCTGAGGCACAGTGGAAGAAATGAGCAATTTCAACTTGCCGGTTAACAGACCCTCCAAGCCAAAGAACAGAGGATTTGTTGAAGTTAATCGATAAGCCAGAGGCACTTTCGAAGATATATAGAAGAAGCTTCAGGTTTCGTAAAGTAATCACATTGAGTTTCGCGAAGATAATAGTGTCGTCAGCGTATTGGAGGTTCAAAACCCCGCAGAAACTCTGAGAACCCCCAAGGCCTTCGATGACATTGGCATCCCAAGCTTTACGGAGTACTTTACTGAACACATCCGTCACGAAGGCAAATAGGAGGGATGAGATAGGGTTTCCCTGGCGAAGGCCACACTTGCATTTGAATTTGTGACTTTCCGACCCATTAATAAGGATGAAAGAAGTACTAGCAAAAAGACTGAATTTAATCCAAGTGATCCACTTAGGGCAGAACCCTCAATGCAGGAGGATTTCAAAAAGGAAATCCCAACTGACATTGTTATAGGCTTTTTGAAAGTCTAGTTTTAAAAGGATCCCTTCGGAATTGGTTCTATGACATTCCGAAATGATTTCTTAGGCCGAAGCCACACTGTCGAGAATAAAATGATCACTGATAACACCTGATTGAGCGGGATCAATCAAAGGTGAGATGATAGCACTGAGGTGGTTAGAGTGCACTTTCATGATGATCTTGAACGTAGAGTTGAGGAGGCTAATCGGCCGAAAGTTAGAGACTGAGTGGGCACCCATCATTTTGGGGATCAGAACGATATGTGCGTAATTGATCCCATCAAAGGAGAAGGATCCTTGGTGAAGGTTAGAGAACATTTTGAACATATCGTCTTTAAAATAATCCCAAAATTTTTGGAAGAAAAATGTTGGGAAGCCATCTGGCCCAAAAGCCGAATCACTTTTTAACGAGAAAACAACATTCTTGATTTCTTCCATAGAAAAAGGTTCATCCAGGCTAGACAGGTCATGATCATGGGTGCCGTAAAGTTGGGTCCAATCCAGATGAAAAGAACGATGTTTGTAAGACCCTAACAGATTTTTGTAAAAGCAGAGGAAAGAAGCGTGGATATCTCGATCAGAAGTTAAATCGATGTCATTGTCGACAATGGAAGAAATATGATTGCTGCGCTAACGATGCGATGCAAAATTATGGAAGAAGGAGGTGTTACCATCGCCCTTTTTGAGCCAGCGGAACTTAGCCCTTTGGGCCCATTTGATATGATATTTTTGTAGAATACTAGTATATTCTTTCTTACAAGAACAACATTCAGAACGAAGGGAATCCGAGATAGGACCGAGTTCCTCTAATTTATCAATGGATTCAATGGAAGAAAGAAGGGCTTGTTTAAGAAAATTGGCGTTGGCGAATCTCTCTTTATGCCAAACTTTGCAACCGTATTTGATAGCATGAAGCTTAATCAAAATACGACCAAGATCGGAGGAGCCCATAATAGCTGAGAGGCACTCAGTGATGAGATTAACAAAAATTTGATTACGAAGCCAAAATTTTTCGAAACGGAATTTGAACGGTCTAGCAAAGTTGTAATGAGAGGACAGAGAAATAGGCACATGATCTGAGGTAGGATTGGGCATGGCCGAAGCAAAAGAGTTATGGAAAAGGGAAATCCAATCATTGGAAACGAGGAAGTGATCGAGCTTAGCCATCGACGGCGAGTTACGCATGTTAGACCAAGTGAATGATCTACCATTGAGAGGTAGATCAATCAAATGGAGTGAACGAATGCAATCATTAAAGCGGGAAGAGTGTAGGGAAAGAGAAGAATTGCCCAGTCTTTCGTTAGAGAATCTGGTGACATTAAAGTCACCACAGAAGAAAAGGAAGTCGTTAATGTTGTTATGGAAGGAATTAAGTTCATTCCAAAATAGGTGATGTCGATCCACAGTCGACTGTCCGTAAACCGAGACAAGAGTGAGGTCACGATTGAGTTCAGCCCAGTGAAGGCGAACAATGATAAAGAAGGTTAACCGATGAAAAGAAATGAAGGAGAAGCGAGATTCTTTAAATCCAAACAAGATCCCACCTCTTGACCCAATGGCATCAAGAGAGATATCCAATTCGAGATCAAAGAACCACCGATCGAACGTAAGATGGAAAGGGAGGTAGAATCAAGTTTCGATTCTTGAATGGAGATCAAGTCACAATGGGAAGAAGAAATGAGTTGATACAAAGCTTGTTGCTTGGTCCCGCACTGCAGCCCCCGAATATTTCAAGAGATACTAATCATGAAGGCGTTGAGACTCAATAGCTCTAGAAAATTCACGAAGACGAATAGCATCAAAGTCTCCGAAATTATCGAAGTTAACCAGAAACCCCATATCCTTAGAGATTCGAAGCATGTCAAGGATAGAGAGTGTGTCGAATTGCACGAGATATATGGATCCTAATAGAGGAGTTCCAGAGGACGCAGTGGTAGGAGTAGAGGAATCTAATAAGCGAAACTGGGCCGCTAGGGGAAGCTGATATTCTGCTGAAAGAAGTTCTGCTTTTTTAGCCCGAAGACGAGTGCTAGAATGAATAACGGGTAAGGGACTTTTACGATAATCAACCGTCTACTGTCTCACAGAGGAAACCATAAGCTCTGAGGGTTTGGCCAACACAGGGTAAATGGTGAAATCATTATTAAAGAAGTTGGGGGAACTAGGAGGAACTAAAGGTGATTAGTGAGAAAATCTGGAGGGAGAGGGAAGAGAGCTAGGAGAATAGAGAGGAAGAGAGCGAAGGGGAGGTGGAGGGGTACAACCACCACGCTGTTGGTTGAAACCCACTGCCAACGGAGCGGGTGACCACAAAGAAGAATAAAAGTGAAAATAAAGTAAACAAACAATAAGAAATAGAATATGTAGCAGGAAAAGAGGAGTAGGGCCCCGATCTAAACACGCAACAGCCATTAAAACTAGTAAATTTTGGAGAACTAAACTCGATAACAACCGAAAAAACAGAAAAAAATACCTGCTGTTGCGGTTCAGGTGGAGCAAGCTCCGCAACCTCTTCATCCAATAGATTGTCTTGATCAATCCAGGCGTCGGATTTCGGATTCAGAGTTGCAAGAGCTTTAAGGGGAGCTGAATAAGGTTTGAGCTGCGAAGGAGGAGACCAATTTTTTTTTTTTTTTTTTGCTTTTATTTACTTTACTTTATTATTATTATTTCACAATAGCTATACAGAAGTATTACCTAATTAACTAGTTTAGAAATTATATATGGATTGACTCCTATTTCTTAAATCATGTGGTTCACTTCAACCGGCCGGGAAATAGCTAGGCCTTGGAATAATATTTCAGCTTGATCGTAGAGGCTTCAAGTATACACACTATATAGCTAACAGTCCATCTTGCTTGCCTTAACAGCAAGATCGGACATTTCAGAATGAGAGGCAAAGAGAGCCGATTTGATTGTGCTCTGCAATTGGCAATACTCGACTACCAGTAATTTATACAATATATTATGCTAAACCACTTTTGGTCTAATGATTTTTTCTTTAAAAAAAATTAAGAAAAAATTGAGAGCAAATGTAGGATGTAGCCTCTCACTATTTCTCTATCCAAATTTTAAAGTGCAGTCATATTCTTTAATTAAACGTTAAAAATGTACAGTATTGTATAGATATTTTAGAGAACTTTCTTCAAAAATACTTTTATTATTTTTCATTTAAAAAAAATTATGTGCAATATACTGTACATGATTATACTAGTTGACATGAAGCCCGTGTTAATATGAGCAATTGTACTATTCTGTGCTCACATATGCGCATTTTTCTGTAATTCATCCTTGCTAAAGAACTTTTAATCTTGTAATGCAAGCTTCGTTCTTCTATTTATTCCAATAAAAAAAAAAAACCTATATTATTCTTCTAAAATTGAACAACTATTTCGGACATATCCATCACTACTACCGTCATCGTCGTCACCGATTAGCGCTGATCGAGCGTTGCAACTTTGCAATCTCTACCAGCCACTATTCAATCGGTTCTCAGTAATTCTGGTCACTCGTATATTTCCATTTGCAACTATGATAATTAGGTGATTTTTTTTTCCCTCAGTTGTGAAGGCTTTCTTTCTCCATGTTATATAAAATAAAATTATTTCATTTTAATTTATTTAATTTCATCTTACTTTATTTTACTTCATGAAATACAATTTTCTTCTTCTTTTATATGAAATTTATAAAGTATATACGAAAGAATAATTCATGGTTGGCGGCTTTAAGACTTTGTTTATCTATTGATCTAAGTAATAGTAATAATTAATTACCAAATTAAACATAAATTAACCTTGTCTTGGTGGACCCGCTAATTGATGTAAACCACGCGTCTATCTCGATTTCCCCTTCACTCCACGCGTGCCACGTGTCTTCGTGTTTTTCAACTCACTCTTTTATTCTCATGACCGTTGATATTTTGAACTTACCCTGCACTTCCCGCCACCATCTCCCCTTCCTTTTTCTTTCTAAGATCTTTCCCAATACTTCCATTAGAACTCTTTCACAAATCTATTTATACTTTCACCTTCATCCCTAATCTCTCATCTCAAAAACATTCTGCATTTGCGAATTCGAAGAGAGGAAGAAGATCGAAAATGATGCTATCATTATCCTCTGCAGTTGCAGTTGCAAATACCTCTTCAGTTCTCGCCGAACTAGGTAAACGTACTCAAAGTCATCGCGACCTTTCAGCTCAACCAATGTCAATGGAGTTCGAGCGGGTTTTTCATTACTTCGACCAGAATGGAGATGGTAAGATATCTCCTGCAGAACTGAGGAGTTGCATGATCAAGAACGGCTGGGAGGAACAGCTGTCAGAAGAGGATGTGATTGAAGTAGTGGAGCTATCGGATTCGGATGGGGACGGGATGTTAGGGTATGATGATTTCGTGAAGCTGGTAGGTGGTGAGGAAGAGGAGGAAGAAAAACATGCGAGTATAAGGGAGGCGTTTAAGGTTTATGAGATGGGGGGAAGAGGGTATATTAATGAACAGAGTTTGAGGAGTGCATTAGAGGAGGGGGTTGGAGAAAAGAGGAGTTTGAAGGAGTGTAGAAATATGATTAAGGAGTTTGACGGAGTGATTTGCTTTGAAGAGTTTAGGGTTATGATGCAATGCTAATTAATATTGTTGATTGTCATGTAATACTACTTGTTTACATATGGATAATTATTGCTTCATTCTTTTAATAATTACCGTGAATGCTGTTATTGACAAATGTGGATGGTCTAGATAGAATTAGATACATCATTTTAGTTGTAACGAATTTTTTGTGGATTGAATAATGACTAAAATATGTGCATTGCTCAAACTCATAATTTAAATACTGCTCTTACATGTTATGTCATTCTCGAAAAGAAACGTTATGGCATAATTAGCTTAGTCGCCATATGAAGTAAGCATCCTTACATAATACGATTATGGCCATCTCTACAATTCCTTGATCCGTTTCCTCTGTTCACCAAGGAGAGCAAAAAGGTTAGTAATACATAACTGGTTAACTTCTGCTCAAAAAATCTTCCGCTGAATGGTAGATCATTCACCTGTTCTAACCTTCGTCAATCACCGACGATGACCAAACTCGACCGTTTTCTTGTATCCCAAAACTGGATTGCCCAGTTTCACAACACTTTCGCCAAGGCATTACCCAATCCCTCCTCCGACCACGTTCCCATCGCCCTTTACTCTAACTTCCCCTTCCCTCATCATCACAATTTCCGTTTCGGAAAATTTTGGTTACAATACCAACTTTTTGTCAATCTTATCGTGGAATGTTTATCTTCAGTTACCGGCTCTTCTGGCCTGGGTAGCATCCTCCTCAAACTTCAAGCTATTAAATTTGGTTGCAAAATCTGGCGTTACGAAAGACAAAACAACACCACGTTCCTTAAAAACTTTCTTCTAGCTTCCATTGAATCCATTGATAGGCTGGAGGAACAGGGTCCCTTATCTGATTCCCTTCGGTCCGAACAGCTATCGTGCAAGCGTGATTACGCCGATATCCTTCATCAGGACCATATTAAATGGGTTCAGAGAGCCAGGAATACATGGTTAAAGGAAGGGAATACATGGTTAAAGGAAGGTGACGGCAACACCACTTTCTTTCATAATTTCGCATCGCATAGGCAATTATGTAATCGGATCTCGTCGATCGTTGACAACGGGGTTGATCTTAACTCCGATCACGAGATCCATAGTGCTTTCCTCTCTTTTTATAAAAACCTTATTGGATCGTACTAAAAGCGCTTTATTAGCCTTGATTGGAGTCACCTTTACGGGACTCAGTCACAGGACCTCTCTTCTCTCGAGGCTCCTTTCTCCTTGGAAGAGATTAAATCGGTTGTTTTCTCTTTAAAAAGCGATTCAGCGCCAGGATCGGATGGATTCCCCGCGTTCTTTTTCCAAAAATTCTGGCACTGGCTTAAAGACGATCTTCTCCTTATGTTTACGGAACTTCATCAGGGATCCTTTTCCTTCGACCGTATTAATTATGCACACATTGTGCTCATCCCCAAAATGGTGGGAGCGCACTCACTGACCAACTTTAGGCCTATTAGCCTGATCAACACTTCTTTCAAAATTATTATGAAAGTTCTTTCTGCGAGGCTCAGCGCGGTTTTATCTCCCCTCATCGACCCTGCCTAATCGGGTTTCATCAAAGACCGCTTTATCCTTGATAATGTAGCTTCGGCTCAAGAGATCATCTCCCATTGTCGCAACACTAATTCCGAAGGAATTCTTCACAAACTCGATTTCCAAAAAGCTTACAATAACGTCAGTTGCGATTTCCTGTTAGAAATTCTTATTAATCGGGGATTCGGTCCCAAATGGATCGCTTGGATTAAGTCCAGCCTTTTCTCTGGTACATCCTCCATCATTATCAACGGCTCTGAAGGTCATAAATTTAAAATTAAATGTGCCCTTCGCCAAGGTGACCCGCTCTCGTCCCTTTAATTTTTCCTTATCGTAGACGTATTTAGTAAGCTTCTTCGCAATGCATAGGAAGCGCGGGTCATTCAGGGGCCAGGTAGTTCGCACCTTTTTGATGGTATTTTTAATCTGCAATACGCTGATGACACTATCATCTTCGCCAAACCAAACTCTCACTCTCTTCGCAACCTCAAATTGCTTCTTTACTGTTTTGAACTAGCTTCGGGACTATCGATCAATTTTCTAAAATCCTCGGTCCTCTGGTTGGGAGGTTCTCCCAATCGACAGATCGAGGTCTCCCTCAACTTTCCTATCTCTTTTTTCCCCATCACGTATCTGGGTATCCCCCTACGATGGGGTAAACTGCATAAATCTGATTGGTTACCCCACTACAAGACTAACAGTCTTTACCGGCGTTTTTTCACATTCACCGATGTTTTTAAATGCCGCAGTAGATACCACCAGCGTTTTATAAATCGCCGGTACAAGTGTAGCTGAATCGTGCGTCGCTGTATCTTAGGGACATTCCCCGGTGTTTTTTACGAATGCCAATATAGATTAAAACTACACCGGCGGTTGAAAAACATCACCGAAAGGGTGGTTTCGTTTGGAACTTTTGTTTTCGGCCATCACCTACACCGGCATTTTTAAAATGCCGGTAAAGGTGACCAGTTTTGCTAAAAAACTACCCCGACACTTGTAAAAAATGTCGGGGTATATATATATATATATATATATATATATATATATATATAAATTTTAATTTTAATTTTAAAAAAAAAATCCTTCAGCACTCTTACAATCAAAACCAATTGCAAAACTAAAAGAGACCCATTATAATATATATGAATGAAGCATAATAGTATAATATCATCAAATTGTAATCTCATAAACATAATAATGTGATCTCACCACATTCATCACCAAAATATGGAGTTCAAAATATTGAGTTACAAAAGTGAAAAAGATTATTTTCACTGTCAAATTCCGGCAAACAAGATACTAACTGAGATGAAACTTATACTTTTATAATACTCATGAGATAACTGTCAAATGAAAGCACAACATAAGTTCAAACAGGATTATTTCATCACTAGTCACTCCTCTGTAAATCATAGTATGCAACTTCAGTTACATAATCCGTCTCATCATCACTTAAAATCAATGAGAAAGAACAATCTCATTTTCAAACCCAAGCAACAGGCATGAACAATATCTTAGAAACTGATACTCATCTAGACATCATGATATAATTGTATATAAAGTTTAGATTAAAAAATTTCCATCACTAGTCACTCCTATATAAAAAAAAAACATAGTGTGCAACTTCAGATACATTATCCATCTCATCTCTAAATTCAGACAAAAAAGCAACTCGTGAAACCAAACTTCTAGACAAACCATTGCTTAGTTATAGACAAAACAGCCCCAAACCATTGCTCAGTTCTTCAGTCACAGTCTTGGAATCTATCCCCGAAACCAAAGCAGTAGTTCATCATGTAGAGCAGTCAAAAGTATCAGCAGATAGATGCTTGCTAATTGCTATTCATAGTACCACAGAGATGGGTATGCAGCAGATAAATCCAATGGAATCTTAGAAAAAATAGAGTCATGTCAAGTGTAGATCGGCAAAAGAAAAAATATATATATACAGAGAGAGAGAGAGAGTAAATTCAACTAGTTGGCACTGGCAATTGCAAAAGCTATAGGATGAGAGAGCCAGCAACCAAAAATTATTGAGTCACACAAAACAAATGGAACATAACTGGTGACGTACATACATATGCACAAATCTCAAAGCAACATTAACCAATTCCAATATCATATACTAGTTATGAAGACCAAATACAAAGTCTACTAACCCATTCAGCAATACAAAGGCAATCCAGCAGAAAACCAACCAACCCATATATCAAAGAAGAGAAATAGCAAACCGAAAGAAAGTATTTGAATGAGTTTCACAAACACCAAATTAACCAAATGATATACGACGACAAGTTATACTGACCTCTAAAACTCAGCCACAAACCAGGCAAACAAGATACTAACTGAGATGAAACTTATACTTTTATAGAGCTCATGAGATAACTGTCAATTGAAACCACAACATAAGTTCAAACAGGATTATTTCATTACTAGTCACTCCTCTGTAAATCATTGTATGCAACTTCAGTTACATAATCCATCTCATCATCACTTAAAACCAATGAGAAAGAACAATCTCATTTTCAAACCCAAGCAACAACCATGCCATCCACTTGAAAAATAGAAGAGGAGACGATGATTTTCAAACAGAAAAATTTTGTTGGATCTCCCTCATTTTATTACCAGTTGGAGCTAACACTAATTTCTAATGGATAAACTATTTCTTGTTTAATCATTTAGAGTTATGCCGGTAGGCCACAATGACATGTTCATTTCAGCTATGCTCAAATACTTACATTCTAAAGTTGCCCATTTTGAGCGATGCCAGGCTAGTCATATAACTGCCTACAAAAATTTCTGGCTCAATTTCAAGAATATTTTGGAATCACTAATTCCGGATTAACTTCTTAACTTTGGTCATGCCAAATCAATACAATAAGCAACATCCTCCTCAATTTTCCATGAAGCAAAAATGACACTTCTGAGTACTTGATTCTCAAATTAGGAATTATACACTCATTTATTCTCAAACTCCTACTAAGAAAGTTGTCAAGTGAGCACAAAGCAAAACAATGTAGAACCAATCTCAAGAACATACAAGCAAGCTAAATTAGAGAGTTGGAAAAAAATGTAGAACCAATCTCAAGAACATATCAGCAACATCATAGTCAATGCATAATTTGACGTCCTACAAATTAAAAAAAAAAAAATTTTAAAAACAATTCAGAAATTTCAAGAACAAACCTAGGGTTTGTGTAGAGGAATGGTCGACGACGGGGAAGGGGGGCAGCAATGGGGGGAAGGGGTGACGAAGGGGGAGGGGGCGGCGATGGGGGAGGGGCCGATGGCGAGGTAGGGGGCGGCGATGGGACAGCCATGGGGGAAGGGGCGACACCGGAGGAGGGGGGCGGCGATGGGGGAAGGGCCAACAGTGGGGGGAGGATGCGGCGATGGGGAACGTGGCAACGTCGGGGGAAGGGATGGGGGCGGTGATGGGAGGAGGGAGATGGAGAGAGAGAGATGGAGTGAAAAATTGGAGGAAATTAGGGATAAAATGAGGGAGAGGGAGAGAGAGATTACAAAGAGTGCGTACGTTTTTCTTATCCGCAATCTACACCGGCATTTCAATGAAAAAATGCCGGTGTATACCTACATACGCTGGCATTTTTCACATACGCCAGTGTAGAGTTGGATTTTTTTGTTCTTTACATTAACTTGTGTTTATAGTGGCATTTCTACCAAAACGCCGGAGTAGAAACGCCGGTATAAAACTATTTTTTTGTAGTGCCCATGGTGGATAAGGTTAAATCCAGGCTCAATGTTTGGGCTGGGAAACTTGTCTCCCGTGGTGATAGATTAATCCTCCATAACTCGGTTCTCTCTTCTATCCCTCTTTATATGATGTCGTTCTATTATGTCCCCTCATGGGTCATCAAGACGATTGACCAAATCAGAAGTAATTTTTTCTGGACAGGGTCCTCCAATTTCAAGACAGGCTCGCACCTTAGCAATTGGAATTTAGTCTGCTCATCCAAAGCGGCCGGGGGACTAGGGGTTTTGAACCTCAGACACCACAATATTGCTTCGTTGGGTAAATGGCTTTGGAGATTTTTAAAATTCGATCACTTACCTTGGATCCAAAGTATCAAGGTTAACTGTTTTCCTAATCACCATTTGTGGGATTTTCCCCCCAGTATTCCTCGCAACGCCTCACCGTTCTGGAAAGGGGTTTGGAAAGCGGCTGTAGCTTTCCAATACGGCATCTTTCATGAATGTTGTGACGGATCCAAGACCAAATTCTGGACGGATCTCTGGATTGGTAACACCAAACTCGCCTCCGCTTTTCCGTCTCTCTTCCGCCTGGCTTCTAATCCCCTAGCCATCGTGGCAGACTCTTTCACCTTTATTAACTCGCAAAGACAGTGGATCATCCCATTCTTTGGTGATCTTTCTACACATCTAACCTCTGATCTTACAACCTCCTTTCCTCCCTTAACAATTTCGAGTGGCACCCGAAAGAAGATTTTTCTTGGCGTTGGAACTCAGCAGGGATCTTCTCGGTTAAATCATTTTATAACTTTCTTAACTTTCGAGGCATCCTCTCCCCTTTTACTGATTTCATTTGGAACACATGTGCCCCTCTTAAGGTAAAAATCACCTTCTGGCTCGCACTCAACAACAAGCTACTCACCGTCAAAATCCTCAACAAAAGAAACTTAGTGTGGGGACAGATGTGCCCCCTTTGCTCTGAGTATTTTGAGGATGCAGATAACCTGTTTGTTGATTGCGAATTTATTAGCCCCCTGTGGAAAATTAGCTCTCTAGCTTGGGAAATCACTTCTATCCCTTCCAATTTATCCTCTTGTTGGTCTTTTCTTCCAACGAATAAGAAGTACCACAGTTCGTGGAACCTTTCGGTTCAAATTATTATTTGGATCACGTGGCTGGAAAGAAATAACAGATTATTCAGGCACTGCGCTTCTCCTATCTATCCATTAATTGAGGATTTTTTATTTCTTTTTAATTTCTGGTCTTCGACGTTAAAAAACGAAGCGAGAGATTCTCTTTACGGTCGAAGACTACACGATTCCTTACTTTGCCTCCGCAACCTTAATGCTATTTAATTTCCTAAGTTCTTCTGCATTTCTTGATAGTTTCCGATGTTTTCCCACAGGTTTGAAGAAGGTTCTGGATTTCCTTTTTTGGATGCTGCTTCAAAGTGCACTTTTTGTCTTGCTGTGCTTCAGCCGTGCATGTTGATCAGCGGATGTTTTTTTCTTTTCTTTTCTCTCCCCTGTTTAGAGGACCTTATTCTGACTTTTGTTCCTGTTAATCCGGGCTTGGCTCATAGCAAGGAGCTTATTTTTGGTAAGGTTGTTCTTCTTTTGGTGGATCCCTGGCCATTTTGTGGGCTGGCGTTTTCTTGCCTGATCCCCTAGATGTATTCGATGCTGGACTGTGTGGTTGATGTTTTCATTGTGCTATATTATGGTGCGTGTTTCTATGTTTCTATTGGCTCTGTGGTGTTTACCTTGCGAATGTTTTCTAGGCTATCTGTGATTTGGTCAGCGGAGGTGCTTGCCTCTTGGCTTTTTTATTTGGGATTGTGTTTCTCTTCGATTTACCCCTACACTGTTTTCTCTGTTAACTGTATGCTTGCTACATTTTAATTTTCTTCCGTGTACCGCTTCGGTGCGACTGTTTTTGTTAGTAGACTATTGGTGAGCTTTTTTTTTTTTGGGGGGGGGGGGGGGGGGAGGGGGGGCCGCTGTCTTTTGTTTACTTGGCCATGCCCAGACTTTTAGCTTCCTTTTGGGTGTCGGGAGCAACTTTTGCTCCATTTGCCCTTCACGGCGTCCAGTAGCAGTCAGGTATCAGAGCTTTTTGATCGCTCAAAAGGTGATCAGTAGATGTCTCTAGTTTCGCACTCCTTACCCGCTGCGTCCCTGGAGGATGGAGTTTCACCCTTGCATCACCGGGGCGTGTCCCTGGATGATTGGCAGCCTCTCCAATGTAGGGGGATCGAGAGGGCGCACCGCATTCTCGCGGCTGGGTCTCAGAATGCTGACCATCCCACAATCTTGCTATCTGGCTACTGTGTCTTTGTTTTTATTGTACTAGTTTGTTTATCTTTTTTCCTCGCTCTTTTTGTCGCTGCTTCTTTACCTGTATCGGTGTGTTTTACGACTTGTAAAACTTTATTTGTGTTGTCCTATGACTTTATATAATTTTTGTCTGGCTGGAGTCGCAAGACTCTATCCATTTCATCAAAAACTTCTGCTAAAAAGGGTTAGTAATGTACATGTAGTTACTATGTTGTTCTTGTTCTGTATTTTCTAACTTGTGCTAGTGGCCTTTCATTTTGCTACCTGTCCTTCGATGGGGTTGCAACTTGGAGGATTCTGTGTTATATATATATATATATATATATATATATATATATATATATATATATATATAAGCAAAGCAATCTTTCATTGCAAATGCTACTGTAATATTTGCAAATGTGCTTTAAGGGGAGCTGAATAAGGTTTGAGCCGCGAAGGAGGAGACCAAATTTTTTTGTTTTGTTGCTTTTATTTACATTACTTTATTATTATTATTTCGCAATAGCTATACAGAAGTATTACCCAATTAACTAGTTTAGAAATTATGGATGGACTCCAATTTCTAAAATCATGTGGTTCACTTCAACCGGCCGGGAAATAGCTAGACTGCCTTGGAATAATATTTCAGCTCGATCGTAGAGGCTTCAAGTATACACACTATATAGCTAACAGTCCATCTTGCTTGCCTTAACGGCAAGATCGGACATTTCAGAATGAGAGACAAAGAGATCCGATTTGATTGTGCTCTGCAATTGGCAATACTCGACTACCAGTAATCTATACAATATATTATGCTAAACCACTTTTGATTTAATGATTTTAAAATTAAAAAAAATTAAGAAAAAATTGAGAGCAAATGTAGGATGTAGCCTCTCACCATTTCTCCATCCAAATTTTGAAGTGCGGTCATATTCTTTAATTAAACTTTAAAAACTTACAGTATTGTATAGATATTTTAGAGAACTTTCTTCAAAAATACTTTTATTATTTTCTCATTTTTAAAAAATTATGTGCAATATATTGTACTAGTTGACATGAAGCCCGACCGTGTTAATATGAGCAGTTGTCCTATTCTCTGCTCACATATGAGCATTTTTCTGTAATTCATCCTTGCAAAAGAACTTTTAATCATGGAATGCAAGCTTCGTCCTTCTATTTATTCCAAAAAATAAAACCAAAAAAAACACAAAAAACTTTATTATTCTTCTAAAATTAAACAACTATTTCGGACATATCCATCACTACCGCCGTAATCGATCGGCACCGATTAGCGTTGATCGAGCATTGCAACTTTGCAATCTCTTCCAGCCACTATTCAATCGGTTCTCAGTAATTCTGGCCACTCGTATATTTCCATTTGCAGTTATGATAATTAGGTGATTTTTTTTCTCCAGTTGTGAAGGCTTTCTCCATCTTATATAAAATATAAAATAAATAATTTTATTTTAATATATTTTATTTTATCTTACTTTATTTTACTTCATGAAGTACAATTTTCTTCTTCTTTTACGTGAAATTTATAAAGTATATAAGAAAGAATAATTCATGGTTGGCTTTAAGACTTTGTTTATCTATTGATCTAAGTAATAGTAATAATTAATTACCAAATTAAACATAAATTAACCTTGTCTTGGTGGACCCGCTAATTGATGTAAACCACGCGTCTATCTCGATTTCCCCTTCACTCCACGCGTGCCACGTGTCTTCGTGTTTTTCAACTCACTCTTTTATTCTCATGACCGTTGATATTTTGAACTTACCCTGCACTTCCCGCCACCATCTCCCCTTCCTTTTTCTTTCTAAGATCTTTCCCAATACTTCCATTAGAACTCTTTCACAAATCTATTTATACTTTCACCTCCTTCATCCCTAATCTCTCATCTCAAAAACATTCTGCATTTGCGAATTCGAAGAGAGGAAGAAGATCGAAAATGATGCTATCATCATCCTCTGCGGTTGCAGTTACAGTTGCAGTTGCAAATACCTCTTCAGTTCTTTCCCAACTAGGTAAACGTACTCAAAGTCATCGCGACCTTTCAGCTCGACCAATGTCAATGGAGTTCGAGCGGGTTTTTCATTACTTCGACCAGAATGGAGATGGTAAGATATCTCCTGCAGAACTGAGGAGTTGCATGATCAAGAACGGCTGGGAGGAACAGCTGTCAGAAGAGGATGTGATTGAAGTAGTGGAGCTGTCGGATTCGGATGGGGACGGGATGTTAGGGTATGATGATTTCGTGAAGCTGGTAGATGGTGAGGAAGAGGAGGAAGAAAAACATGCGAGTATAAGGGAGGCGTTTAAGGTTTATGAGATGGGGGGAAGAGGGTATATTAATGAACAGAGTTTGAGGAGTGCATTAGAGGGGGTTGGAGAAAAGAGGAGTTTGAAGGAGTGTAGAAATATGATTAAGGAGTTTGATCTTAATGGAGACGGAGTGATTTGCTTTGAAGAGTTTAGGGTTATGATGCAATGCTAATTAATATTGTTGATTGTCATGTAATACTACTTGTTTACATATGGATAATTATTGCTTCATTCTTTTAATAATTACCGTGAATGCTGTTATTGACAAATGTGGATGGTCTAGATAGAATTAGATACATCATTTTAGTTGTAACGAATTTTTTGTGGATTGAATAATGACTAAAATATGTGCATTGCTCAAACTCATAATTTAAATACTGCTCTTACATGTTATGTCATTCTCGAAAAGAAACGTTATGGCATAATTAGCTTAGTCGCCATATGAAGTAAGCATCCTTACATAATACGATTATGGCCATCTCTACAATTCCTTGATCCGTTTCCTCTGTTCACCAAGGAGAGCAAAAAGGTTAGTAATACATAACTGGTTAACTTCTGCTCAAAAAATCTTCCGCTGAATGGTAGATCATTCACCTGTTCTAACCTTCGTCAATCACCGACGATGACCAAACTCGACCGTTTTCTTGTATCCCAAAACTGGATTGCCCAGTTTCACAACACTTTCGCCAAGGCATTACCCAATCCCTCCTCCGACCACGTTCCCATCGCCCTTTACTCTAACTTCCCCTTCCCTCATCATCACAATTTCCGTTTCGGAAAATTTTGGTTACAAGACCAACTTTTTGTCAATCTTATCGTGGAATGTTTATCTTCAGTTACCGGCTCTTCTGGCCTGGGTAGCATCCTCCTCAAACTTCAAGCTATTAAATTTGGTTGCAAAATCTGGCGTTACGAAAGACAAAACAACACCACGTTCCTTAAAAACTTTCTTCAAGCTTCCATTGAATCCATTGATAGGCTGGAGGAACAGGGTCCCTTATCTGATTCCCTTCGGTCCGAACAGCTATCGTGCAAGCGTGATTACGCCGATATCCTTCATCAGGACCATATTAAATGGGTTCAGAGAGCCAGGAATACATGGTTAAAGGAAGGGAATACATGGTTAAAGGAAGGTGACGACAACACCACTTTCTTTCATAATTTCGCATCGCATAGGCAATTATGTAATCGGATCTCGTCGATCGTTGACAACGGGGTTGATCTTAACTCCGATCACGAGATCCATAGTGCTTTCCTCTCTTTTTATAAAAACCTTATTGGATCGTACTAAAAGCGCTTTATTAGCCTTGATTGGAGTCACCTTTACGGGACTCAGTCACAGGACCTCTCTTCTCTCGAGGCTCCTTTCTCCTTGGAAGAGATTAAATCGGTTGTTTTCTCTTTAAAAAGCGATTCAGCGCCAGGATCGGATGGATTCCCCGCGTTCTTTTTCCAAAAATTCTGGCACTGGCTTAAAGACGATCTTCTCCTTATGTTTACAGAACTTCATCAGGGATCCTTTTCCTTCGACCGTATTAATTATGCACACATTGTGCTCATCCCCAAAATGGTGGGAGCGCACTCACTGACCAACTTTAGGCCTATTAGCCTGATCAACACTTCTTTCAAAATTATTATGAAAGTTCTTTCCGCGAGGCTCAGCGCGGTTTTATCTCCCCTCATCGACCCTGCCTAATCGGGTTTCATCAAAGACCGTTTTATCCTTGATAATGTAGCTTCGGCTCAAGAGATCATCTCCCATTGTCGCAACACTAATTCCGAAGGAATTCTTCACAAACTCGATTTCCAAAAAGCTTACAATAACGTCAGTTGCGATTTCCTGTTAGAAATTCTTATTAATCGGGGATTCGGTCCCAAATGGATCGCTTGGATTAAGTCCAGCCTTTTCTCTGGTACATCCTCCATCATTATCAACGGCTCTGAAGGTCATAAATTTAAAATTAAATGTGCCCTTCGCCAAGGTGACCCGCTCTCGTCCCTTTAATTTTTCCTTATCGTAGACGTATTTAGTAAGCTTCTTCGCAATGCATAGGAAGCGCGGGTCATTCAGGGGCCAGGTAGTTCGCACCTTTTTGATGGTATTTTTAATCTGCAATACGCTGATGACACTATCATCTTCGCCAAACCAAACTCTCACTCTCTTCGCAACCTCAAATTGTTTCTTTACTGTTTTGAACTAGCTTCGGGACTATCGATCAATTTTCTAAAATCCTCGGTCCTCTGGTTGGGAGGTTCTCCCAATCGACAGATCGAGGTCTGCAATTTCTTCAACTTTCCTATCGCTTTTGTCCCCATCACGTATCTGGGTATCCCCCTACGATGGGGTAAACTGCATAAATCTGATTGGTTACCCCACTACAAGACTAACAGTCTTTACCGGCATTTTTTCACATTCACCGATGTTTTTAAATGCCGCAGTAGATACCACCAGCATTTTATAAATCGCCGGTACAAGTGTAGCTGAATCGTGCGTCGCTGTATCTTAGGGACATTCCCCGGTGTTTTTTACGAATGCCAATATAGATTAAAACTACACCGGCGGTTGAAAAACATCACCGAAAGGGTGGTTTCGTTTGGAACTTTTGTTTTCGGCCATCACCTACACCGGCATTTTTAAAATGCCGGTAAAGGTGACCAGTTTTGCTAAAAAACTACCCCGACACTTGTAAAAAATGCCGGGGTATATATGTATATATATATATATATGTATATATATATATATATATGTATATATATATATATATATATATATATATATATATATATATTTTAATTTAAATTTTAAAAAAAAAATCCTTCAGCACTCTTACAATCAAAACCAATTGCAAAACTAAAAGAGACCCATTATAATATATATGAATGAAGCATAATAGTATAATATCATCAAATTGTAATCTCATAAACATAATAATGTGATCTCACCACATTCATCACCAAAATATGGAGTTCAAAATATTGAGTTACAAAAGTGAAAAAGATTATTTTCACTGTCAAATTCCGGCAAACAAGATACTAACTGAGATGAAACTTATACTTTTATAATACTCATGAGATAACTGTCAAATGAAAGCACAACATAAGTTCAAACAGGATTATTTCATCACTAGTCACTCCTCTGTAAATCATAGTATGCAACTTCAGTTACATAATCCGTCTCATCATCACTTAAAATCAATGAGAAAGAACAATCTCATTTTCAAACCCAAGCAACAGGCATGAACAATATCTTAGAAACTGATACTCATCTAGACATCATGATATAATTGTATATAAAGTTTAGATTAAAAAATTTCCATCACTAGTCACTCCTATATAAAAAAAAAACATAGTGTGCAACTTCAGATACATTATCCATCTCATCTCTAAATTCAGACAAAAAAGCAACTCGTGAAACCAAACTTCTAGACAAACCATTGCTTAGTTATAGACAAAACAGCTCCAAACCATTGCTCAGTTCTTCAGTCACAGTCTTGGAATCTATCCCCGAAACCAAAGCAGTAGTTCATCATGTAGAGCAGTCAAAAGTATCAGCAGATAGATGCTTGCTAATTGCTATTCATAGTACCACAGAGATGGGTATGCAGCAGATAAATCCAATGGAATCTTAGAAAAAATAGAGTCATGTCAAGTGTAGATCGGCAAAAGAAAAAATATATATATACAGAGAGAGAGAGAGAGTAAATTCAACTAGTTGGCACTGGCAATTGCAAAAGCTATAGGATGAGAGAGCCAGCAACCAAAAATTATTGAGTCACACAAAACAAATGGAACATAACTGGTGACGTACATACATATGCACAAATCTCAAAGCAACATTAACCAATTCCAATATCATATACTAGTTATGAAGACCAAATACAAAGTCTACTAACCCATTCAGCAATACAAAGGCAATCCAGCAGAAAACCAACCAACCCATATATCAAAGAAGAGAAATAGCAAACCGAAAGAAAGTATTTGAATGAGTTTCACAAACACCAAATTAACCAAATGATATACGACGACAAGTTTTACTGACCTCTAAAACTCAGCCACAAACCAGGCAAACAAGATACTAACTGAGATGAAACTTATACTTTTATAGAGCTCATGAGATAACTGTCAATTGAAACCACAACATAAGTTCAAACAGGATTATTTCATTACTAGTCACTCCTCTGTAAATCATTGTATGCAACTTCAGTTACATAATCCATCTCATCATCACTTAAAACCAATGAGAAAGAACAATCTCATTTTCAAACCCAAGCAACAACCATGCCATCCACTTGAAAAATAGAAGAGGAGACGATGATTTTCAAACAGAAAAATTTTGTTGGATCTCCCTCATTTTATTACCAGTTGGAGCTAACACTAATTTCTAATGGATAAACTATTTCTTGTTTAATCATTTAGAGTTATGCCGGTAGGCCACAATGACATGTTCATTTCAGCTATGCTCAAATACTTACATTCTAAAGTTGCCCATTTTGAGCGATGCCAGGCTAGTCATATAACTGCCTACAAAAATTTCTGGCTCAATTTCAAGAATATTTTGGAATCACTAATTCCGGATTAACTTCTTAACTTTGGTCATGCCAATTCAATACAATAAGCAACATCCTCCTCAATTTTCCATGAAGCAAAAATGACACTTCTGAGTACTTGATTCTCAAATTAGGAATTATACACTCATTTATTCTCAAACTCCTACTAAGAAAGTTGTCAAGTGAGCACAAAGCAAAACAATGTAGAACCAATCTCAAGAACATACAAGCAAGCTAAATTAGAGAGTTGGAAAAAAATGTAGAACCAATCTCAAGAACATATCAGCAACATCATAGTCAATGCATAATTTGACGTCCTACAAATTAAAAAAAAAAAATTTAAAAAAACAATTCAGAAATTTCAAGAACAAACCTAGGGTTTGTGTAGAGGAATGGTCGACGACGGGGAAGGGGGGGCAGCAATGGGGGGAAGGGGTGACGAAGGGGGAGGGGGCGGCGATGGGGGAGGGGCCGATGGCGGGGTAGGGGGCGGCGATGGGACAGCCATGGGGGAAGGGGCGACGCCGGAGGAGGGGGCGGCGATGGGGGAAGGGCCAACAGCGGGGGGAGGATGCGGCGATGGGGAACGTGGCAACGTCGGGGGAAGGGATGGGGGCGGTGATGGGAGGAGGGAGATGGAGAGAGAGAGATGGAGTGAAAAATTGGAGGAAATTGGGGATAAAATGAGAGAGAGAGAGAGAGAGATTACAAAGAGTGCGTACGTTTTCCTTATCCGCAATCTACACCGGCATTTCAATGAAAAAATGCCGGTGTATACCTACATACGCTGGCATTTTTCACATACGCCAGTGTAGAGTTGGATTTTTTTGTTCTTTACATTAACTTGTGTTTATAGCGGCATTTCTACCAAAACGCCGGAGTAGAAATGCCGGTATAAACTATTTTTTTGTAGTGCCCATGGTGGATAAGGTTAAACCCAGGCTCAATGTTTGGGCTGGGAAACTCGTCTCCCGTGGTGATAGATTAATCCTCCATAACTCGGTTCTCTCTTCTATCCCTCTTTATATGATGTCGTTCTATTATGTCCCCTCTTGGGTCATCAAGACGATTGACCAAATCAGAAGTAATTTTTTCTGGACAGGGTCCTCCAATTTCAAGACAGGCTCGCACCTTAGCAATTGGAATTTAGTCTGCTCATCCAAAGCGGCCGGGGGACTAGGGGTTTTGAACCTCAGACACCACAATATTGTTTCGTTGGGTAAATGGCTTTGGAGATTTTTAAAATTCGATCACTTACCTTGGATCCAAAGTATCAAGGTTAACTGTTTTCCTAATCACCATTTGTGGGATTTTCCCCCCAGTATTCCTCGCAACGCCTCACCGTTCTGGAAAGGGGTTTGGAAAGCGGCTGTAGCTTTCCAATACGGCATCTTTCATGAATGTTGTGACGGATCCAAGACCAAATTCTGGACGGATCTCTGGATTGGTAACACCAAACTCGCCTCCGCTTTCCCGTCTCTCTTCCGCCTGGCTTCTAATCCCCTAGCCATCGTGGCAGACTCTTTCACCTTTATTAACTCGCAAAGACAGTGGATCATCCCATTCTTTGGTGATCTTTCTGCACATCTAACCTCTGATCTTACAACCTCCTTTCCTCCCTTAACAATTTCGAGTGGCACCCGAAAGAAGATTTTTCTTGGCGTTGGAACTCAGCAGGGATCTTCTCGGTTAAATCGTTTTATAACTTTCTTAACTTTCGAGGCATCCTCTCCCCTTTTACTGATTTCATTTGGAACACATGTGCCCCTCTTAAGGTAAAAATCACCTTCTGGCTCGCACTCAACAACAAGCTACTCACCGTCAAAATCCTCAACAAAAGAAACTTAGTGTGGGGACAGATGTGCCCCCTTTGCTCTGAGTATTTTGAGGATGCAGATAACCTGTTTGTTGATTGCGAATTTATTAGCCCCCTGTGGAAAATTAGCTCTCTAGCTTGGGAAATCACTTCTATCCCTTCCAATTTATCCTCTTGTTGGTCTTTTCTTCCAACGAATAAGAAGTACCACAGTTCGTGGAACCTTTCGGTTCAAATTATTATTTGGATCACGTGGCTGGAAAGAAATAACAGATTATTCAGGCACTGCGCTTCTCCTATCTATCCATTAATTGAGGATTTTTTATTTCTTTTTAATTTCTGGTCTTCGACGTTAAAAAACGAAGCGAGAGATTCTCTTTACGGTCGAAGACTACACGATTCCTTACTTTGCCTCCGCAACCTTAATGCTATTTAATTTCCTAAGTTCTTCTGCATTTCTTGATAGTTTCCGATGTTTTCCCACAGGTTTGAAGAAGGTTCTGGATTTCCTTTTTTGGATGCTGCTTCAAAGTGCACTTTTTGTCTTGCTGTGCTTCAGCCGTGCATGTTGATCAGCGGATGTTTTTTCTTTTCTTTTCTCTCCCCTGTTTAGAGGACCTTATTCTGACTTTTGTTCCTGTTAATCCGGGCTTGGCTCATAGCAAGGAGCTTATTTTTGGTAAGGTTGTTCTTCTTTTGGTGGATCCCTGGCCATTTTGTGGGCTGGCGTTTTCTTGCCTGATCCCCTAGATGTATTCGATGCTGGACTGTGTGGTTGATGTTTTCATTGTGCTATATTATGGTGCGTGTTTCTATGTTTCTATTGGCTCTGTGGTGTTTACCTTGCGAATGTTTTCTAGGCTATCTGTGATTTGGTCAGCGGAGGTGCTTGCCTCTTGGCTTTTTTATTTGGGATTGTGTTTCTCTTCGATTTACCCCTACACTGTTTTCTCTGTTAACTGTATGCTTGCTACATTTTAATTTTCTTCCGTGTACCGCTTCGGTGCGACTGTTTTTGTTAGTAGACTATTGGTGAGCTTTTTTTTTGGGGGGGGGGGGGGGGGGGGGAGGGGGGGCCTCTGTCTTTTGTTTACTTGGCCATGCCCAGACTTTTAGCTTCCTTTTGGGTGTCGGGAGCAACTTTTGCTCCATTTGCCCTTCACGGCGTCCAGTAGCAGTCAGGTATCAGAGCTTTTTGATCGCTCAAAAGGTGATCAGTAGATGTCTCTAGTTTCGCACTCCTTACCCGCTGCGTCCCTGGAGGATGGAGTTTCACCCTTGCATCACCGGGGCGTGTCCCTGGATGATTGGCGGCCTCTCCAATGTAGGGGGATCGAGAGGGCGCACCGCATTCTCGCTGCTGGGTCTCAGAATGCTGACCATCCCACAATCTTGCTCTCTGGCTACTGTGTCTTTGTTTTTATTGTACTAGTTTGTTTATCTTTTTTCCTCGCTCTTTTTGTCGCTGCTTCTTTACCTGTATCGGTGTGTTTTACGACTTGTAAAACTTTATTTGTGTTGTCCTATGACTTTATATAATTTTTGTCTGGCTGGAGTCGCAAGACTCTATCCATTTCATCAAAAACTTCTGCTAAAAAGGGTTAGTAATGTACATGTAGTTACTATGTTGTTCTTGTTCTGTATTTTCTATCTTGTGCTAGTGGCCTTTCGTTTTGCTACCTGTCCTTCGATGGGGTTGCAACTTGGAGGATTCTGTGTTATATATATATATATATATATATATATATATATATATATATATATATATATATATATATAAGCAAAGTAATCTTTCATTGCAAATGCTACTGTAATATTTGCAAATGTGCTTTAAGGGGAGCTGAATAAGGTTTGAGCCACGAAGGAGGAGACCAAATTTTTTTGTTTTGTTGCTTTTATTTACTTTACTTTATTATTATTATTTCGCAATAGCTATACAGAAGTATTACCCAATTAACTAGTTTAAAAATTATGGATGGACTCCAATTTCTAAATTCATGTGGTTCACTTCAACCGGCCGGGAAATAGCTAGACTGCCTTGGAATAATATTTCAGCTCGATCGTAGAGGCTTCAAGTATACACACTATATAGCTAACAGTCCATCTTGCTTGCCTTAACGGCAAGATCGGACATTTCAGAATGAGAGACAAAGAGAGCCGATTTGATTGTGCTCTGCAATTGGCAATACTCGACTACCAGTAATCTATACAATATATTATGCTTAACCACTTTTGATTTAATGATTTTAAAATTAAAAAAAATTAAGAAAAAATTGAGAGCAAATGTACGATGTAGCCTCTCACCATTTCTCCATCCAAATTTTGAAGTGCGGTCATATTCTTTAATTAAACTTTAAAAACTTACAGTATTGTATAGATATTTTAGAGAACTTTCTTCAAAAATACTTTTATTATTTTCTCATTTTAAAAAAATTATGTGCAATATATTGTACTAGTTGACATGAAGCCCGACCGTGTTAATATGAGCAGTTGTCCTATTCTCTGCTCACATATGAGCATTTTTCTGTAATTCATCCTTGCAAAAGAACTTTTAATCATGGAATGCAAGCTTCGTCCTTCTATTTATTCCAAAAAATAAAACCAAAAAAAACACAAAAAACTTTATTATTCTTCTAAAATTAAACAACTATTTCGGACATATCCATCACTACCGCCGTAATCGATCGGCACCGATTAGCGTTGATCGAGCATTGCAACTTTGCAATCTCTTCCAGCCACTATTCAATCGGTTCTCAGTAATTCTGGCCACTTGTATATTTCCATTTGCAGTTATGATAATTAGGTGATTTTTTTTCTCCAGTTGTGAAGGCTTTCTCCATCTTATATAAAATATAAAATAAATAATTTTATTTTAATATATTTTATTTTATCTTACTTTATTTTACTTCATGAAGTACAATTTTCTTCTTCTTTTACGTGAAATTTATAAAGTATATAAGAAAGAATAATTCATGGTTGGCTTTAAGACTTTGTTTATCTATTGATCTAAGTAATAGTAATAATTAATTACCAAATTAAACATAAATTAACCTTGTCTTAGTGGACCCGCTAATTGATGTAAACCACGCGTCTATCTCGATTTCCCCTTCACTCCACGCGTGCCACGTGTCTTCGTGTTTTTCAACTCACTCTTTTATTCTCATGACCGTCGATATTTTGAACTTACCCTGCACTTCCCGCCACCATCTCCCCTTCCTTTTTCTTTCTAAGATCTTTCCCAATACTTCCATTAGAACTCTTTCACAAATCTATTTATACTTTCACCTCCTTCATCCCTAATCTCTCATCTCAAAAACATTCTGCATTTGCGAATTCGAAGAGAGGAAGAAGATCGAAAATGATGCTATCATCATCCTCTGCGGTTGCAGTTACAGTTGCAGTTGCAAATACCTCTTCAGTTCTTTCCGAACTAGGTAAACGTACTCAAAGTCATCGCGACCTTTCAGCTCGACCAATGTCAATGGAGTTCGAGCGGGTTTTTCATTACTTCGACCAGAATGGAGATGGTAAGATATCTCCAGCAGAACTGAGGAGTTGCATGATCAAGAACGGCTGGGAGGAACAGCTGTCAGAAGAGGATGTGATTGAAGTAGTGGAGCTATCGGATTCGGATGGGGACGGGATGTTAGGGTATGATGATTTCGTGAAGCTGGTAGGTGGTGAGGAAGAGGAGGAAGAAGAACATGCGAGTATAAGGGAGGCGTTTAAGGTTTATGAGATGGGGGGAAGAGGGTATATTAATGAACAGAGTTTGAGGAGTGCATTAGAGGGGTTTGGAGAAAAGAGGAGTTTGAAGGAGTGTAGAAATATGATTAAGGAGTTTGATCTTAATGGAGACGGAGTGATTTGCTTTGAAGAGTTTTTAGTTATGATGCAATGTTAATTAATATTGTTGATTGTCATGTAATACTACTTGTTTACATATGGATAATTATTGCTTCATTCTTTTAATAATTACTGTGAATGCTGTTATTGACAAATGTGGATGGTTTAGATAGAATTAGATACATCATTTTAGTTGTAACGAAATTTTTGTGGATTGAATAATGACTAAAATATGTGCATTGCTCATCTCTACTACTATAATGGGAGAAGGCCATAGTATAATTTGTCTATCTACCAACCCGTGCAACCCACGTGCATAACTATTGTTAATGAGGTTTTAGATCAAATCCAGACTACGTCTGAATTTTTACTTTTAAAAATACTATATTAATTAAGACGTGCATCGCACGTGTAAACTACTAGTACTCATAATTTAAATACTGCTCTTACAAGTTAACTACTAGTACTCATAATTTAAATACTGCTCTTACAAGTTATGTCATTCTCGAAAAGAAACATTATGGCATAATTAGCTTAGTCGCCATATGAAGTAAGCATCCTTACATAATACGATTATGGCCATCTCTACAATTCCTTGATCCGTTTCCTCTCTTCACCAAGGAGAGCAAAAAGGTTAGTAATACATATATAACTGGTTAACTTCTGCTCAAAAAGGTTAGTAATGTACATGTATTTATACACAATTTACACAATTTTTTTAAAAAAAATTGAAGTGAGATAGTAATGAGATTTTACAACAACAACAACAACAACAACAACAACCTTTTCCCCAACAAGTTGGGGTCAGTAATGAGATTTTACTGACAAACATAATTAAGATATAGACTGCCGTTTTTTCGATGCGTAGCGATTCGTCGCGAGGGCCAGATGGATTCCCGTGTTTCTTTTTGCAAAAGTTGGGGATCTCCTTAAAGATGACCTTATGGTTATATTCTCTGATTTATTTAATGGTTCTTTCTTGTTCAACCGTATTAACTATGTGCATGTTGTTCTGATTCTCAAAATAATTGGTGCTAACACGGTCTCAGCCTTTAGGCCAATTAGCCTGCTTAATGTCTCTTTTAAGATCATCATGAAATTCCTTGCGAACATGTTGAGTTCCATTATTTTTCCTTTGATTGATCCTGCCCAATCAGCATTTTTAAAAGATAGATTCATTTTGGATAGTATGGCTTGTGCCCAAGAGATTATTTCTGGATGCCACAAATCCAACTCCGATGGCATTTTATTAAAGATTGATTTTGAAAAAGCTTACGATAAAGTCGAATGGGACTTTCTTTTTGATATTCTCGTTCATTATGGCTTCAGTCCAAAATAGATCGCTTGGATTAAATCTAGTTTTTCGTTGGCACCTCCTCGGTGATTATCAACGATGTCAAGGGTAACAAGTTCGAAATGTAAAAGGGGCATTTGACAAGGTGACCCAATCTCTTTCCTTCTTTTTGTTCTTGTTGCCGATGTTTTGTAGTAGAACGCTACTTAAAGCCTAGAATTCTAATACTATTGAATGCCTAGGGGAATTCAATGGCTTTAAGGGTGTTCTCAACTTACAATATGCGGGTGATACCATCCTCTTTGCTAAACCTAACGGCCCGACGCTCCGTAATTTGAAGCTTCTTCTTTATCTTTTTTACAGTGCATCTGGCTAATTATCTATTGACTTTAACAAATCTTCCGTTATCTGACTTTGAGGTTCTACTGATAGACAAACCAAGATCGCTAATTTCTTTAACTGTTCTTCGGGTTCTTTTCCTGTTAACTACCCCGGGATTCCTTTGAGATGGGACAAACTCCACAATGAATACTGGATATTCATGATTGATAAAATTGAGTCCAGACTCAATACATGGGCATGAAGGCAGATGTCTTAGGGTGGTAGATTCATTTTGATCAACTCCGTTCTCCCGTCTATCCCCCTATGCATGATATCCTATTTTTATGTTCCATACTGGATTATTAAGCATATCGACCAGACCAGAACAAAATTTCTTCTGGTCTGGGTCGTCAACCCACTTTATTGGGAAACATCTTCATTGCTGGAAGAGGCTTTGTAAATCCAGGAGAGAAGGTGTCTTGGGGATTCTCAACTTGAGGCACCAGAACCTTGCACTCCTTGGCAAATGGTTACTGAATGTGCTTAAGCGTGATGATCTCTCTTGGATTAGACTGGTGAGAAATAAGTATTACAAATGTAAGAAGGCATGTATCCTGCATTCCAAATTGCCTATTCAAGTGTCCCCCTTTGGAAAAGGGATTTGGAACGCAGTAGAACCTTTGAAATGCAGTCTTTAGAAGATTGGTGGGGAGGGTTCGACCGTTCGGTTTTGGTTAGACTTCTGAATCGATAACAATAAAATTGCAGTTCATTTCCTTCGCTATTTCATCTAACTTCTATTCCAAATGCGACTGTGGCTTCTTATCTGATTGTTCATAATAACCTTAGAGAATGGTTTATCCCTTTTAGAAGATCTCTTTCACTGGAACAACACTACGAATACATCCGCCTCCTACTCTTGTGGGGTCATACCTATGGCAAGCGAGAGATGACATAAGATGGTGGTGGTCTAACACGTACCTTCACGGTTAAATTGTTGTATATTTTACTTAATAATGAGGGTGTGGTCTCCACTTTTTGCAAACATATTTGGAAAAACATCGCTTCCTTTAAAGCTAGGATTCTGGTTTGGCTGCATGTGCACAACAAGCTACTTACTGTTGATATTCTGAACAAAAGAAGTCTGGCTTTGGGTTAGAAATGTGTGTTTTGTAGAACTTAACATAAGTTGAACAACCATCTTTTATTTAACCGATTTGGTTCATATACATGGCATGTGCGGGGTAAACCAGGCTCCATGACTTCGTTGTGGAGTAGTTGGTGGAACAAGTGTATTAAACGCTCGTTCGGATTATCTTGGGAATTACTACGATGACTCTAATTTGGGTCATATGGAAGGAAAGTAACAATAGAATCTTCACTAATAAATCCCTTGCCATTGATCGTTTGATTGAGGATGTTTTGTATTTTGCTCATTTGTGGGCGGAGATCTTCCTGCCTAATAAAAGGAAGTATCTTAAACTCTATAATCTTGATGTTGTTGTGTCGTCTCTTATTCAACGTGGTATGAGTAGTTTACCATAATTGTGTTGATTTTTTTTTGTTTTTGTTTTCTGTTGATACAGTGTTGATCTCATTCCTATCTTGGATGATTTTGATGTTAAAACCCTGTTTTCGTGGTTTAAGTCTCATTTTGCCTTCTCACTATTGTCTGCCTGACTGTTACTTTCTGGGGTAGTGAGTTTTTTGTAGTTCTGGTTGCCATATTTTGTTGCTTTTGGTAGTTGTTGATTGCAGGCTGTCTCTTTCCCGTACTGTGTGGTTACCCTTGTTTCAGCTATTATGCTGCTATGTCCCCGTATACTTGGTGCTGGAATTCTTGTTTGGCTCTTGATGTGGTGCCGTCTCTTATTCAGCTATTTTGTTGCTTTTGGTGTCGTCACTTATTCAGCTATTATGCTGCTATTCTTTCTCTTGTACCAAGCTTTTAACCATGTAGTTACTATGTTGTTCTTGTTCTGCATTTTCTATCTTGTGCTAGTGGCTTTTCGTTTTGCTACCTGTCCTTCGATGGGGTTGTGTTGTGCAATCTAGTTACCTAAATAAAGAGATAAAACTAGACACAAATTATAAACCTCGCAAGTGCACGAATCGTTTGGAAAAGCGTAGCAATAGCAAGGGTCAATCCCACAGAGATTGTAGACTTTAACTTACTAATCAATAAAAAGAATAAGAATCATAAAGAGTTGTTCCAAAGGTCTAAAAGAAATGAAAAGATCAAAACTGAATTAAGAAGTGTTGAATCACAAGTATTTATGAAGTAGTTGGGTTTAGATCTCCACCAATAGTCAGTAATGCTAAGTTACCTTCTGAACTTCTTCTTATTACTCATGTTTGTTCCCTTCAAGGGCATGGTATCTACTCCTTAAAGTACTGTTTTCTTAAGCCAAGAATTAGGCATGGTATCTACTCTAATTCGTTTCTTTCATCAAGTGTTTAGCATGGTATTTACTAAGTTGTACTTAAAGAAAACATAAGATCAGTGGAAACGAACAAACACTCAAGGTTCTAGAAATTGGTATCAGATCTAGATCCCTTAAGTTGATTGAACCAAGAACCCCTAAAGATTCCCTTGTTACAAGTTATGAACACGAGATACGGGTCGTCTCAATATGCTCATATAACAGATTCAAATAGATGGTAATGCAAACGTGATATTCTCAAGTTCTGTACGTCAGTCGACTGGCTCTCACCTCAGTCGACTGCTCTCAGAACTTCGAGAACCAGTTTGATTATCATAAATCTATATCAATTCAATCAGATTCAATCAATAAGTAAAATAGAAGATTTCAAAAGAATATAGCACTACATAACTACGGCTTCAATCTACCCAACTATGAAATTAGTTCCACATAATAGTACTTTTATTAATCAACAAGTTTGAATACATGGTTAACATAAAAGAATAGAAAAGAGAAGGAATAAACTGATGTAGTTCGGTCAAATAGGTCGGCTGGCTGTCACACAGTCGACCGGCCGTTCTTTTTTCTTAATGCTTGATCTCCTTTCTTCTTCTTCTATGTTGCTGCCGTGCTGCACTTTGTTGATGGCTTGATCGTTCAGGAACTCTTGTGATTCGGCTGATGGTGTGTGCGGAAGAAAGTCCGAGAGTGAGAGAGAGACTTTCGCTTCTTTCTTGATTGGTATTTATAGAATAAGAGAAGAGAATTAGGGTTTGTACTTTTTGCAGAGAAGTCCTCTTCTATTGTTATTTCTTTCCTTATCCTCATCAGCCGTTTATTTCTTTCTCTTTTTCTTCTTTCCTTCCTTATCTGCTCACCACGTGCTTCTTGCTTTGATTGTTTGAGAAGTTGTTATTCGCAGAAAACACCTGGGTTTGGATAACTTAATTTTGATTTGGATTTGGATGAGGATGCATCTGTTCTTATCTTCTGACTCGCCGCATACCAGTCGACTGTCTTGGGGAGCAGTCGACTGTGCCGAGCCTTGTCAAACTCTCTGCCCAGTCGCCTGGTTGAAGAGTCAGTCGACTGATCTCTGCTGTTCCCTGTATATCATCCTCTCAGTCTGTATTAGTCTGGAATCTGCTTCGTCTTGCTGCTTTTGGTTGTTTCCTATGGAAAAAGAGAAAAGAAGCGTAAATACCACATATAGAGCATTTAAATGTCTAATTGCCTTAAGATTATTGCTCCTAAAAGTGAATAATATTTTGTTCATCAAATACCCCCAAACTTAGCTTTTGCTTGTCCTCAAGCAAAGAGTGAATTTATGAACAAGGGGATACTAATAACTATAGACTCAACCACCAAGAATTCTTATTATGTGATCATCAACATATAAAAATATAAACAATTTCAGATAAAGTAAAATTAAACATACTCACTTTCTCTAGTGCAATTGTTTATTTATAACTCCAAACTCAACCACACTTGTCGTGCAATTAATTATAGTTATAGTATGTAATTACTCAATCTGTGATTATCCCTTTTTCTCTACTACAAACCGAGTAGCAAACTAAAGCTTTTTTTTTTTTTTTTTTTTTTTTTTTTTTTAGTCTCTTCTCTAAAGTTGTCACTTGCCTTTTTACGCAAATGCAAAACATTTGTGATGAATCCACCCGGTTACTCAGTAAGTCACAAACTCTAAAGTGCTTTGCATACTCATATTTCAAGTTGCCGTTTGACGTAAAGGTAAACATTGGTGATGAATACCCCTAGTTACTAAGCACTCAAAACATTGGAGTAGATTGACTTTATTCAAATATATATATATATATATATATATATATATATATATATATATATATATATTTTATCGCTCTATTTACTTAAACTCAATTTAGGACTAGATCTAAAGGGAATAATCACCAGAAAAAGTATCACATTTGTTTATTATGTATAATTGCATGACTCATATAATTTTGTAAGGAATTTATGAAACTCAACAATCCTAAAGTAAATAAGTATCCTTCTTCTTACTTTATAAGAAATTGTTTATCCTAAAAAAAAAAAAATTTCAAAAGACTCAAAAATTAAATAACCCTAATACCCCCAAACTTAGATGGAACATTGTCCTCAATGTTCGAAAGAAAATTTAAAGATAGGCATGTGTTACCATCTAGTAAGGAGAGAATAAAAATAATAAAAGATAAATAACGAAAAGAAAATAAAGGGAAAGTGTAAATACTTCCCTGAAAAATTGGGTTGCCTCCCAATAAGCGCTGTGTTTTCTGTCTTCAGCTAGACATGATGAGTTCATGTGATGTATTGAATGGTTTGAAGATTCACATCTTCCTCGTGCGGCTCTAGACTCATCTCCATGTAAGGCTTCGCCCTATGCCCATTCACCTTGAATGTTTGATTGTTCTCTTGGCTATGAACCTCCAATGCACCATGTGGAAAGACTCTTGTGACAATGTACGGCCCATACCATCGTGACATGAGCTTGCCTGAAAAAAGTCTCAATCTTGAGTTGTATATCAATACCTTCTGTCCTTCATAAAACTCCTTCCTTGCTAGCTGTTTGTCATGGTACAACTTGGTCCTTTCCTTGTACAATTTTGCATTTTCGTATGCGTCGTGCCTCAACTCTTCAAGCTCATTTAGTTGCAATCTTCTTTTGTCACCTGCTAGTTTCATATCAAAATTGAACCTTTTAATGGCCCAATAAGCTTTGTGTTCCAACTCCACTGGTAGATGACAGGCTTTTCCAAAAACCAAACGGTATGGTGACATGCCGATGGGTGTTTTGTATGCTGTTCGGTAGGCCCATAATGCATCATTTAAGCGTAGCGACCAATCTTTCCTCCTTGTGTTGACTGTCTTTTTCAAAATGCTCTTGATTTCTCTGTTGCTAATCTCCACCTGCCCACTAGTTTGAGGATGATATGGGGTGCCCACTCTATGTGTGATACCATATTTCTTCATCAAAGAAGCAAACGGAAAGTTATTGAAGTGGCTCCCTCCATCACTAATTATTGCTCGTGGTGTCCCAAACCTAGTGAAAATATTCTCCTGCAAAAACTTGACAACAACTTTGTGATCATTAGTTTTTGAGGGGACAGCCTCGACCCATTTAGACACATAATCCACACCAACAAGAATATATAAATAACCAAATGAGTTAGGAAAGGGACCCATGAAGTCGATTCCCCAAACATCAAAAAGCTCGATTACTTGTATGTTGTGTAGTGGCATCTGATTTCTAGAAGAAATGTTGACTGTCCTTTGGCATTTGTCACAAGTCCTGCAAAAAGAAAAAGCATCTTTGAATACTTTAGGCCAATAAAATCCAGATTGCAGTACCTTGAGTGCTGTTCTTTTTGGTCCAAAATGTCCTCCACATGCGTATTGGTGGCAATGTTGTAAAATGCTCATTTGCTCTTCTTCTGCCACGCATCTTCTTATAATTTGATCAGGGCAAAATTTGAACAAATAAGGATCATCCCAATAGTAGTGCTTGCACATAGCCACCAGTCTCTTTCGTTCCTGACTTGTCATATCTGGAGGGAAAACATGAGCAGTGAGATAATTTACAATGTCAGCAAACCATGGAAAATTTGAGCAATGAGATACCAGTCAACTGGTCCTGTTACCAGTCGACTGTCCCGATGATATGTTTATTTCAAATAGATGTTCATCTGGAAAATTTTCATTAAGTGGCGGCACAATTTTTTCTTCCTCCTGCAGTAGCCTGGACATGTGATCTGCAACAACATTGTCGCTTCCTTTTTTATCTCTAATCTCAAGATCGAATTCTTGAAGCAACAGCACCCATCTGATCAACCTAGGCTTAGCATCTTTTTTCGCAAATAAATATCTCAAAGCAGCATGGTCAGTGAAAACAATAACTTTAGAACCAATCAAATATGATCTAAACTTCTCTACAGCAAAAATAACAGCTAACATTTCTTTTTCAGTAGTGGAATAATTTAGCTGTGCATCATTTAGAGTTCGAGAAGCATAGTAAATAACATGGGGTTTTTTATTGATTCTTTGACCTAAAACAGCTCCTAAGGCATAATCACTTGCATCACACATGAGCTCGAAAGGATGGCTCCAATCTGGTGCCATGACAATAGGTGCAGAAATGAGAAGATTTTTCAATGTATTAAAAGCATTTGTGCACTCTTCTGTCCATACAAACTCAACATCCTTAGCCAACAAGTCACAAAGGGGATTGGAGATTTTTGAGAAATCTTTTATAAATCTTCTATAGAACCCTGCATGTCCAAGAAAACTCCTAACACCCTTAATTGTAGTGGGAGGGGGTAGTTTTGATATTATATCAATTTTTGCTTTGTCTACCTCTATGCCTCTTTTTGACAACACATGTCCCAACACAATACCTTGTTGTACCATGAAATGGCACTTTTCTCAATTCAGTGCTAAATTGCATTCTTCACATCTTTTAAGCACAAGCTGCAAATGGTTAAGGCATTTATCAAAACAAGATCCAAAAATACTAAAGTCATCCATAAATACCTCGATGAACCTTTCCACCATGTCTGAAAATATACTCATCATGCATCTTTGAAATGTTGCTGGTGCATTGCACAATCCAAAGGGCATCCTCCTGTATGCAAAAGTACCAAAAGGACATGTAAAAGTGGTTTTTTCTTGATCTTCTGGAGCAATAGCAATTTGATTATAGCCACTATAACCATCTAAAAAACAATAATGACTATATCCTGCTAATCTTTCTAACATTTGATCAATAAAAGGAAGAGGGAAGTGATCTTTCCTGGTTTCATTATTCAATTTTCTGTAATCAATGCAAACCCTCCATCCTGTGGTCACTCTTGTCGGGATAAGTTCATTTTCTTCATTTGTCACCACTGTGACTCCACTTTTCTTAGGTACTACATGTATAGGACTTACCCATTTGCTATCTGAGATAGGGTAGATGATGCCAACATCTAGTAGCTTCAGAATCTCTGCTCTTACCACTTCCTTCATGTTTGGGTTAAGCCTTCTCTGTGTTTCCCTGCATGGTTTTGTGTTGTTTTCAAGGAGTATTCGATGCATGCATTTGGATGGACTTATTCTCTTGATGTCTGCAATGGTCCATCCTATAGCCTTCTTGTGTTCTCGTAATACCCTTAGCAGCTTATCTTCTTCCTGTGCACTCAAGTTTGCAGCAATTATTACTGGTAGCGTCTGGTTCTCGCCCAAATATGCATGCTTCAAATGGTCGGGCAACTGCTTAAGCTCTATGTCTGGAAGTCTCGGTGCAGTCGACTCATCCTGTCCTCCAGTCGACTTGTCTGGTCCACCAGTCGACTTGTATAGTACACCAGTCGACTTGTCTGCAAAAACAAAAATGTCATCAGTCACTAATTTTTCAAACACCGGTGCAAACTTACCTGAGTATGACTTTGGAGTATCAAGGTGATGTATTGTCTCTGCAATCCCCCATTCATCGTACTCCTGTTCAACATTAGATAAAGTGAGAGATTGTGTAATTGTGGCTTGTAGTGGTTCAACGCTATGTACCTGAAACGTTTGATCAACAATCTCCTGAACCACATCAACATTATAGCATTCATGATCATCATGTGGTAATTTTAGTGTATCAAACATTCTGAATTCAACTTTCTCTCCGTTTATTTTCATACTTATCGTACCCTTTTTAACACAAATTTTTATATCAGCTGTACTCATAAAGGGCCTACCTAAGATGATTGGTAGAGAAGATGGCATTGAAGAGTCCTCCATGTCTAACACAACAAAATCAGCAAGCAAAATGAAATCGTTTACCTGAACTAGGACATCTTCCAAAATACCTCTAGGTTTTTTGATACTGCGATCCGCCAACTGCAATGTGATGGATGTTGGTTGGAGTTCCCCCAATCCTAGCTTTTCATAGACGGTGTATGGGAGAAGATTGATGCTTGCCCCCAAGTCTAGTAGTGCTTTCTCAAAGAAGTGCTCACCAATCCTGCAAGGAATGGTAAAACTACCTGGGTCTTTTAGTTTGGGAGGTAATTTTCTTAATAAGACAGCGCTCACTTCTTCTGTCAAAGCCACATCCTCCCTAACCTGAAATGTTCTTTTGTGAGTGCAACATTCTTTCAAAAATTTAACATAAGAAGAAATTTGTTTAATAGCATCAAGTAGGGGGATATTAATTTCTACCTTCCTGAGAGTTTCAAAGATGTCAAATAAATGTTGTTCTTTCTTTTGCTTGACTAACCTTTGAGGGAATGGTGGCAGAATTGTTCCTTCTTTTTCAATTACCTTGTTGGATCCCACAATTTTTGATGGTTGTGTTTCTGCTTCTTCTGTGTGTGTTCCAACTTTGTTGTCAATTATCTTACCACTTCTGAGAGTTGTTACTGATTTGAGCTGTTCTTGGCCTCCAGGGTTTGGTATAGTTTGTGATGGAAGTTCCCCTGCCTTTCGTTCGCTTAATTCTTTAGCAATTTGGCCAATCTGTGTTTCCAACTTCTGAATTGCTTGCCCTTGTTGGTTGGTTGTTTGATGTTGTTGTTGGAGCAATTGAAGAACAGTGGATTCAAAATCCAACTTCTTCTGTTCTTGAACTGGCCTATCAATTCCACTTCCCATTTGGAAATTCCGTGCATGGCCTTGTGTGAATTGAGTCCCTTGATTATTCTGATTATTGCTCCAGGAGAAGTTTGGATGGTTCCTCCATCCTGGGTTGTATGTATTCGAAAATGGATTGTTCTTTGGTGGAAACACTCCTCGACCAACATAGTTTGCATGCTCCTGATCTGTGAAAGAAGACATGGGACATGTATCAGTGGTATGATCTACATGAGAACAAATTGCACAAATTTCATTTGTTTGATTTTTAACTCCACCCATCATCGACATTGCATTAACAAGCATATCAATTTTCTTATTCATGTTTACCATTTCTAATTGAATGTTATTGCTATTAGAAATTTCGTAAACTTCCTGTTTTTTCGAAGGGCCCCTCCTTGTTGAGAATTGTTGTGAATTCTCGCTGAGTTCTTCAAATAGTTCTATGGCCTCTTCACCGCTTTTCCTCATTAAGATCCCGTTGCAAGCTGAATCCACAATTGCCTTGTTAGTATCATTTAAACCTTCATAAAAAGCTTGTACCTGATCATCTTTAGGTATGTTGTGTGTAGGACACTTGAGAAGTTTGTTCTTGAAATCCTTCCATGCTTCGAAAAATAAATCTCCATCCTTTTGTTGGAAGAGTTGAATCTCCCTTTTTAGCTGTTTGGTCTTTTGGGCTGGAAAGAATTCTTTCAAAAACTTTGTCGCCAATTGCTTCCATGAGTTTATTGATCCTGGTTCCAAAGAATTATACCATAGTTTAGCGTTAAGTTTCAAGGAAAAAGAAAACAAGATTAACCTGATTTGCTCAGGGGTGAGCCCTTGGACGCATTGTGTCCTGCAAAGATCGAAAAAGTCTTGTAAATAGAGATGAGGCTCTTCATCAGGTTTGCCACTAAAGTGGGGAACCATACTAAGTAACTGAGGAGATAGATGCATGTTCCCTGTGACATTAGGTTGATACGCAATGCAGGAAGGTTGTTCGATATTCTTAGGTGTGAACTTGTCCTGCATTGGCACTCGATTTGGCATTTCCTCAGCCATTGCTGTATGCGAACTGGGTCTCTGTGCAGTCGACTGATTCGTAGTGACAGTCGACTGGTGTGCTGCAAATAGCTTACCTAGTCTGTGCAAAGTGCGTTCTGTTTCTGCGTCAATAGGTAGTAGCTCTGGACGAAGTGATCTCCTTCTGTGCATCCACCAAAAATCCTGTAACCTAAAAGAAAAATATTTATTAATAAAATTAAAAGAAAGAAAATAAAAACTTTCTACTGATCTGTAAGTTAAAATACTAGACAATCCACAGCAGCGGCACCAAAAACTTGTTGTGCAATCTAGTTACCTAAATAAAGAGATAAAACTAGACGCAAATTATAAACCTCGCAAGTGCACGAATCGTTTGGAAAAGCGTAGCAATAGCAAGGGTCGATCCCACAGAGATTGTAGACTTTAACTTACTAATCAATAAAAAGAATAAGAATCATAAAGAGTTGTTCCAAAAGGTCTAAAAGAAATGAAAAGATCAAAACTGAATTAAGAAGTGTTGAATCACAAGTATTTATGAAGTAGTTGGGTTTAGATCTCCACCAATAGTCAGTAATGCTAAGTTACCTTCTGAACTTCTTCTTATTACTCATGTTTGTTCCCTTCAAGGGTATGGTATCTACTCCTTAAAGTACTGTTTTCCTAAGCTAAGAATTAGGCATGGTATCTACTCTAATTCGTTTCTTTCATCAAGTGTTTAGCATGGTATTTACTAAGTTGTACTTAAAGAAAATATAAGATCAGTGGAAACGAACAAACACTCAAGGTTCTAGAAATTGGTATCAGATCTAGATCCCTTAAGTTGATTGAACCAAAAACCCCTAAAGATTCCCTTGTTACAAGTTATGAACACGAGATACGGGTCGTCTCAATATGCTCATATAACAGATTCAAATAGATGGTAATGCAAACGTGATATTCTCAAGTTCTGTACGTCAGTCGACTGGCTCTCACCTCAGTCGACTGCTCTCAGAACTTCGAGAACCAGTTTGATTATCATAAATCTATATCAATTCAATCAGATTCAATCAATAAGTAAAATAGAAGATTTCAAAAGAATATAGCACTACATAACTACGGCTTCAATCTACCCAACTATGAAATTAGTTCCACATAATAGTACTTTTATTAATCAACAAGTTTGAATACATGGTTAACATAAAAGAATAGAAAAGAGAAGGAATAAACTGATGTAGTTCGGTCAAATAGGTCGGCTGGCTGTCACACAGTCGACCGGTCGTTCTTTTCTTAATGCTTGATCTCCTTTCTTCTTCTTCTATGTTGCTGCCGTGCTGCACTTTGTTGATGGCTTGATCGTTCAGGAACTCTTGTGATTCGGCTGATGGTGTGTGCGGAAGAAAGTCCGAGAGTGAAAGAGAGACTTTCGCTTCTTTCTTGATTGGTATTTATAGAACAAGAGAAGAGAATTAGGATTTGTACTTTTTGTAGAGAAGTCCTCTTCTATTGTTATTTCTTTCCTTATCCTCATCAGCCGTTTATTTCTTTCTCTTTTTCTTCTTTCCTTCTTTATCTGCTCACCACGTGCTTCTTGCTTTGATTGTTTGAGAAGTTGTTATTCGCAGAAAACACCTGGGTTTGGATAACTTAATTTTGATTCGGATTTGGATGAGGATGCATCTGTGATCTTATTTTCTGACTCGCCGCATACCAGTCGACTGTCTTGGGGAGCAGTCGACTGTGCCGAGCCTTGTCAAACTCTCTGCCCAGTCGCCTGGTTGAAGAGTCAGTCGACTGATCTCTGCTGTTCCCTGTATATCATCCTCTCAGTCTGTATTAGTCTGGAATCTGCTTCGTCTTGCTGCTTTTGGTTGTTTCCTATGGAAAAAGAGAAAAGAAGCGTAAATACCACATATAGAGCATTTAAATGTCTAATTGCCTTAAGATTATTGCTCCTAAAAGTGAATAATATTTGGTTCATCAGGTTGCAACTTGGAGGATTCAGTGTTAGTTGTTTTCTATATATATATATATATATATATATATATATATAAGCAAAGCAATCTTTCATTGCAAATGCTACTGTAATGTTTGCAAACGTGCAAACCACTTAACATATTACTGACAATGATGGGTTAAGACATATTAAAAATGAATGCGTTGCGTGTTCATTATAACTTAACACGTCGTTGCCAATGATGGATTAAGTTTGCACATTTGCAAACGCTATGCAATAGAAGATTTCCATATAACGTAGTAACAGATATGCATGCATCATGTGTATATATATATATGCTAATAACGTAGTAACAGATATGCATGCATCATGCATGATATCTTAAACCGAGAGGTTAAGCTAACTCTTCCTTTCCCTCATTTGATGGGCCCACTTTCCTGATCTCAGCTCAGACCTCACCCTGTTTCGTTGGAGAAATAAAAAACTGAAGTATAAGGTTTAGGGTTTCAGATAACATATAAAGGAGAATTAATCTTGATACGAACTCCAACCTCATTTATATTAGACTTTAATTTCACACGTTTTTATTTTAGTCTGAATTCCAATTATCTATTAAGAATTGGTTATTATATTTGTATATATGAAGTCTACTCTTTCATGATGTTTACTAATGTTTCTTCACATCGACTTTAATTTAACAAAAAATAGAGAAAGAGAAGAAAACGAGGCCAACAAAAACGTGATCTCCTCTCAAGCATTATCATGTAGAATATATATTTTTAGTTTTACTGTTATAAAAAAACAAATAAAGTTTACATTTCAGAGCGATTCACAAATTTTTATTTGTTTAATTGATATAATTGATTAATGGTTAAAATTAAAACACTTAAAGTAAACATATACTGCATGTAGAACACCTAGAATCTATATAATAAAACACAAAGAAAGCTATGAAGTGGTTCTCCTTCAATTCTCCCAAAAATCAAAAGTTCAGATCTAACCGTACAAAATATATTTCCCCCCCAAAAGTTCCCCTTCAAAACTCAAATTCAAATCCCCCACCCCAAACAACTCTTATATTTATTTATTTATTTATTTATTTATTTATTTATTTTTCTCTCCCTCCCTCCCTCTTCTATTCAAAAAATTAAGAAAATAAAATTTTATACTTTTTTTTAAAAATAAAAATTTTAAAAATTAAAAAAAATTACAAATTTAGAAACTTTTAAAAAAGTTCAAATTTTTTTTTTAAAAAATCATATAATATGTTTTTTGCTGAACCCCCAAAAGTTTCTCATATAATATGCTTGCTACTTCAATTAATTTGCTCGACCTCCAAATTTTTTTTATACGATCAAATAAGGTGCACCGTTCCGAAGACGTGCCGTAGGCACGTGTCAACGGGCAAACCTAGTCTATATAATAAAATACAAAGAAAGCTATTAAGTGGCTCTCCTTCAATCATTCCAAAATCAAAGGCCTAGATCTAACCTCACAAAACATATTTTCCCTCCAAAATTTTTCCCCAAAACTCAAATTCAAATCCCCATCCAAAACAACTCCTTTATTTATTTAATTATTTCTCTCTCTCTCTCTCTCTCTCTCTCTCTCTCTCTCTCTCTCTCTCTCTCTCTTCTATTCAAAAAATTAAGAAAATAGAAAATTTATTTTTTTACAAAATTAAAAACTTAAAAATTTAAAAACTTAAAAAATCAAAAAAAAAATCAAAAACTTATAAAAAATTATAAAAAAGTTTTATTTTTTTTTTAAAAATGCAATTTTTTTAATATTTAGAAATTTAGAAATTTTAAATTTTAAATTTTTTTTTTAAATTTTAGAAATTTTAAAAATTTTAAAAATTTTTAAAAATTAAAAAAAATAAAAATTTTAAACAAAATAGAAAATAAAAAAATTTAATAATTTTAAAATTTTTAAATTTTGAAAAATTTTAAATTTTGAAATTTTGGAATTTTGAAATGTTAAAATTTTCAAAGCAAATCCAAACCCAAATCCAATGTCGGACCCCAATCAAGAGGTCACCGCCGATATCTGATCCGCTGCTGATTCTGTATCGGTGACTCCCTTCCACCAAATCGAGCATGAATATCAAGCGACTCCGTATCGGCGACTCCCCTCCACCGAATCGAGAGCCTTTATATGCAATGCAACGACTCTAATTTCATCTCATTAACCGAATTCTCATTCTAATTTTTAATTTTTTGTGTGCAGGGGATTAATGAATTCTTTGCTGACTCAAATTTCGTGTGTGCATGGGATTTAAGTTAACAGAGGTATCATTGTTTTATTTTTGGGTTTAAAAAATTTTAATTTGGTGGCCTCAATTTTGAAACCCAATCCCGCAGCTCGCCATTGTCACCTCCTCACTGAACACCCATCTCCACCTGCTCCCCATCGCCACCCTTCCTCGCCATCTTCGTCACCACCACAACTCCCGAAACCCCGAAGCTCATCGTCAGCCAACTCCATCGCCAATGCCGCTCAACTTCGAGCTCTCCCCCGTCGCAGCACCACCACCTCGCCATCGTCGTAGTCGAATCTCCACTGCAGCTCCTCACCTCCGAGCTTCGACTGCACCACCACCTCGTGCTCCTCTCACCATCGCCAACCTCCGCCGTTGTCGAGCTCACCTCCTTCGCTACTCCCCCTCACACCCGAAGCCATAGAAGCTCCCGACACCGGCTAGCCACCATCGCTGTCACCAAGCTCCAACCTTCTCCCCATCAACCATCACCCTGAACTCCCAGCTCATCATCGCAGTCGAAGCACCCCTGAGCTCATCTCCATCTCCGAGCTCCCCTTCATCACCACTGTGCTCCACCATCACCATCTCCACTACCAGTGAAGCTCCTCGCCATCGATCACCATCGCCACCTGATTCCCCCTCCTCGCCGTCACCCAAAAGCTCCAACACCATCACTGTCACCTCGAAGCCCACTCCTCGCCAGTGTCGCCGTCACCTCCCGCTGCTGCTCAACCTCCAACCATCGCCACCTCGAGCTCCACCTCACCTCGCTGCCACCACTATCGCCTGCCTCCGCCTCCCGCCGAAGCTCCTCTATCGCCATCGTCAACTCCTCCTCACTGTAACTCTCTACTCTATATCTCTATCTATTTCTCTCTCTAGCTCTCCGTCATTCTCTCTCTGTCTCTCTCTCATTTTTTCTCTCTAAGTCAATGATATGGCTAAAAATGAGGTTAAATCGGAACCATCTAAATCGGGCACGAATCTTGAAGCCCAGGGGTAAACGGTAATTTTACTTACAGCCGGGTCTGAGGCGGTTACTGGATCTCCTCTCCAAAGATCCAATAACCCGCGAACGGATTCACCTCAACTGGGTACGGGTCCCAACCCGAAACGGACCCAGATCAGCAGGATAGAATTATTGGTCTCTAATTCAGCCAAATCAACGGCCCTAATTCGTGTCTATCCTGTCACCGGGAAATCAGGGATCACATTCCTAATCTAGTTACGAGGATTTTACTCCTTAACAGATTCACAGAGATGATCTTCCTAATCTGATCCCTAAAGACGCCTATAAATACCTCCCATCCATCTCCATTATGAGGTAATCAATCTTTTGCCAGTTTTACGCTCTTTCAGAATCACTTCTGATACTGACTTGAGCGTCAGAGGGTGCGTCGCCGGGATCAACCCCGGTGTCTCGCACGTTTTGCAGGTGAACGACAGGAGTCAGCAGTCAAACTCCGGCGGATCGGGTTCAGGTGTGCTATTCAGGTTTTCCAAGAATTCACAAATACTATCTGTTTACCCCCACACCAGATTCAGCGGTAACAGATTGGCGTCGTCTGTGGGAAGCCAAACGAATAGCAGCCCCCACTCTTCCCGCCGGTCAGATCTTCTCCAGCCAAGCTGCCTAGAAAGGTAAGATCCAGGGGGTCCAACCGTGGATCCAACCCCGACCAGCAACAGGAAGTCCCTATCCAGCCCGCTCAACAGCAGGGGCAACTTCCGATTCAAGCCGAAGACCAGCCTCCTCTTCCAAATCAACAACCTCCTAATGGTCCCCCCGGTCCTCCAAATGGGGGTGCAGGGGTCTCGCGTCCCAACCCGCAGAAACAACCTCTCCATCCGGACCACGTCTCCATCTACAATGCCTCCTCGGATTCTATGGCCTCCCACAATCCTCGAGTTTCCGACCTTCGCAACACCGTTCTCAATCGGCACAAGGATGAGGATCTTCGCCGCCACCTGGATGAGAAGCGGGCCCAAGAGGGAGTCTCCCACCAACAACATCCGGGTGAGCGATCTCCTCATCACCGAGATTGCAGAAGGTCCCCTAACCGAAGGGGGCGGAGAGAGTCCCCCGAGCATCATAGGAGGAAACCGCATTCCCTTGCTGGTCGGCATCATCAGAGGAACGATGAGGCACCCATCACTCGTGCCGAGTTCCAGCAATTTCAGGCAACGGTGTTGCAGGCTCTCAACCTTCGCCCCAACAACAATAATGCCCAAAGGGTTCCAACACCCCTACGGGTCCCAAGTCCTCGTCACCGGTCCATAACGCCTCCTCCGGCTCCTAATCACCAAGAACATAATCATAGTCCTCGCCGCTCCCAGGACTACCATCACTGTAGTCCCCGCTCCCCTTCCTATGAAGACGAGTCCAGAGGCTCGTTTGACTATCACCGGAGGGACGATGCTCTCTACCGCCGTCTCCACGAGATGGAGAGGTGCATCGGCCGAATGGACAAGGAGGAAGAGTCGAGAGGTAGGACCGTCCGCCCCAGCAGACCTCCCTTCTCCCGGACCATCATGGAGGCTCCCATCCCAAGGGGCTTCAAGCCTCCGCAGTTTGAAACTTACTCGGGGGAGTTGGACCCCGTTGACCACGTCGAAAGCTTCAAGATCTTGATGCTAATGCACCAAGCTTCCGATGCCATGCTTTGCAAAACCTTCCCCACCACTCTTAAGGGTTCGGCTCGGGAATGGTACTCCCGCCTCGCCCCCTCTTCCATTTTCTCTTTCGAGCAATTCGAAACACTCTTCATAACCCACTTTGTGAGTAGCAGACGCACAGAGAAAACCAACATCTCGTTACTCCACCTCCGTCAGGAGAGGGGAGAAAAGTTGAGGGACTATGTGAGGAGGTTTACTGCAGAGGTCAGGTCCATTGCCTCCCTCGACCAATCAGTTGCAACCGTCGCGTTCCAATCCAACATCCTCAATTCTAACCTTCGCTCGTCCCTCGCTAAAAAGCCCATGCATAACTTTGCCGACCTTCTTCTTAGGTGCGAGAAGTATATTCGAGCTGAGGAGGCCGAATATCTCCCGGGCTTCGGAGGATCTGCCTCCGGGATGAAAAGGAAGACAATTGAAGAGGAAGGGGCCGAGAAGCTTCAGAAGGATAATAGCGGTCCGCGCCGCCCTCCGCCCAGATTCGAGAAATTTACTCCTCTCAATACCAATGTCTCCACCATTCTAATGGAAGTCGAGAAGGAAGGGTTCATACCTCCTGCTCCGAGGATGAACACCCCAGCCAAGAAGAGGAACAAGGAGAAGTGGTGCCGCTACCACCGGGATCATGGCCACGACACCAACGACTGTCGGTCGCTGAAGAATGAGATAGAGGCCCTCATCCAGAGGGGGCAGTTGGCCAAATTTGTAAGAGCAAATGATCGAACCGATCGCACCACGCCTCCGCCTCGGGGGGCTAACAAGCGTTCCGAGCGGCGCGATGAAACCCCCAATTTCGAGGAGGAACGCGTTCTGCATCGTATTCATGGAGGCCCCATGGGTGGCTCTTCCAACTCCTCTCGAAAGTCGTTCGTCCGAGAGGTCAACTCTGTTCACGGTGCCCTTCCCCCCAAAGGCCTCGGCGTCCCAGTCACATTCTCAGATGAAGATCTCGAGGGGGTTAGGACTCCCCATTGTGACGCACTTGTTATTGACCTTCGTATGGCGAACTTCAAAGTGCAGAGGATCCTAGTAGATAATGGAAGCTCCATGAACATCCTCTTCCTCTCAGCCTTCCGAGGTCTTCAGCTATCCCAGGACCATCTTAAGCCGGCCGGCTACACTCTCCACGGGTTCACGGGAGTGCCAGTAACTATCGAAGGGGTGATCACCCTCGACGTAACTGCTGGCAAAACTCCTACCACCCGGACCGAGCCGATGGACTTTATGGTCGTTGATGTCCCAGCTGCATACAACGTCATCCTAGGCCGACCCGGCCTAGCTGCCCTAGAAGCCGTTCCTTCGGCGTACCACCTCAAGATGAAATTCCCTACCCGGGCAAGAGTAGGAGAGGTCAAGGGCAATCAAGAGATGGCCCAGAAGTGCTACATGACTTCCACTGGGGGTCTGGTCCTCTCCCTCGAAACTTTGGAGATCCTTCAGGAGAGCGTTCGACCAACGTCCGAGCCGGTGGATGAATTGGAAGATGTGCTCTTCTCGGAGGATGACCCGAGCCGAAAGTTCTTCATTAACAAGACCCTCCCGTCTGTCCTATGCTCCAACATAGTGCAGTGCATTCGGAGTAACCGCGACCATTTTGCCTGGTCCGCCGCCGACATGCCGGGAATCTCCAAGGAGCTTTTGGTCCACCACCTTAGCGTTGAACCAGGGTCCAAGCCAGTCCAACAGAAGTGACGCAAGTTCGCTCCCGAGCGACAGCAGGCCATCCAAGAAGAGGTCGATAAGCTTCTAAAAGCTCGGTTCATACAGGAGGTTAACTACCTAGAATGGCTTTCCAATGTAGTCATGGTAAAGAAGTCGAATGGGACCTGGAGGATATGTATCGACTTTACTGATCTGAACAAGGCATGTCCCAAAGACCCGTTCCCCCTTCCGAGCATTGACACCCTCATCGACGCCACTTCGGGCCATAAGCTCCTCAGCTTCATGGATGCTTTCTCCGGTTACAACCAAATCCGAATGTTTCCCCCGGACATCCCGAAGACTTTCTTTGTTACCGACCAGGGCCTCTACTGTTATAGGGTGATGCCGTTCGGATTGAAGAACGCTGGTGCCACTTACCAGCGCCTTGTTAACATAGTCTTTCAGAGCCAGATAGGTCGTAATATGGAAGTGTATGTCGACGACATGCTTGTAAAAAGCATCCGAGGTGCCGACCATGTTGCCGACCTACAGGAGTCGTTCGGTGTACTGAGAAAGCACAACATGAGGCTCAATCCGAACAAGTGTGCATTCGGAGTCTCGTCAGGAAAGTTTTTCGGCTTCATGGTCAGCCAACAAGAGATCGAAGCTAATCCTGAGAAAATCAAGGCCATATTAGACATGGCCCCTCCCAAGAACATTAAGGAAGTTCAGAGGCTAACAGACCGCCTAACCGCTATAGGTCGTTTCCTCTCGAAGTCCAGGGAGAAGTGCCTCCCCTTCTTCAAGGCCCTCAGGGGGGCTAAAGGTTTCGAGTGGGGTCAGCAGCAGCAGGAGTCGTTCGACCAGCTGAAGGCTTATCTCGTCAACCCTCCTCTACTCAGCAAGCCCGTTCCAGGCGAGACCCTATACCTCTACCTGGCTACTTTCGAGCAGACCCTTAGCGTCGTTTTAGTAAGGGACGAAGACCGGACTCAAAGGCCCATCTACTATGTGAGCAAGGTGCTCCGCGATGCCGAGCTTCGCTACCCAAAGATAGAAAAGATGGCGTACGCTCTGATCATGGCGGCGAGAAAGCTTCGCCCCTACTTCCAGTCCCATTCGGTGGTCGTCCTTACCGACCAACTGCTGAAACAAGTCCTCCACAAACCTGAGACTTCTGGCCGCCTCATGAAATGGTCCATCGAGCTAAGCCAGCACGACGTCTCATACCAGCCCTGGACTGCGATCAAGGAACAAGCCTTAGCAAAGTTCATCGTTGAGAGCACCATTCCCGAGGTCAGCCAGGTGCCGAACGGACCTCCTATCTGGTCGGTTTTTGTGGACGGTTTCTCTTGCAGCGAAGGAAGCGGAGCTGGGGTCATTCTGGCAGGCCCAGATGATTTCGTCCTCCAGTATGCCCTCCGCATGAACTTCAAGGCCTCAAACAACGAAGCAGAGTATAAGGCGCTAATCGCCGGCCTCGGACTGGCCCGAAGTACAGGGGCACAGTGCCTCCGAATCCATAGTGACTCTCAACTGGTGGTAAATCAAGTCTTGGGCGAGTACGAAGCACGAGACGATCAGATGGCGAAGTATCTCACAAAAGTCCAAGCTCACATGGCCCGGTTCGAAGAAGCGCTCATCCAGCGAATCCCCCGCGAAGAGAATTCCCAGGCCGACGCCCTCTCCAAGTTAGCCTCCTCCTCCCTCCAAGGTCTCGAGCAGACCGTCTTGATCGAGGTTCTCTTGAAACCAAGTATAGAAGACGAGACCCTCGACTCAGTGGAGTTGCTGCCGGTCCTACTGCAAGATAACTGGATGAAACCATTGGTGGAGTTCCTAAGGGACGGGCTCCTCCCTGAAGACCCGAAGGAAGCTCGCCGAGTAAGAACCAGAGCAGAGCGGTACACCCTAGTCGAGGGGATCTTATACAAATGCTCCTTCTCGCAGGTGGACAGCAGGCCATACTTGAGATGCCTCTCCCCGGAACAAGCCGACTACGCCTTACAGGAGCTCCACGAAGGTATCGGCGGGGCACATTCAGGGTCTAGATCCCTAGCTCAGAAGGTATTGAACTACGGTTACTTCTGGCCTACTATCCTCCAAGATGCCGAGCGACACGTACGACAATGCGACTCTTGTCAGAAGTATTCAAACATTCGTTGCCTCCCACAAGCTCAGCTCACCTCCCTATCAAGTCCCATCCCCTTCTCCATGTAGGGGATGGATTTACTAGGGCCATTCCCTCCAGCTCCGGGCCAGTTCAAGTTCTTAGTCGTGGCGATCGACTACTTCTCGAAGTGGATAGAGGCCGAGCCCCTAGCGACGATCACAGAGAACAAGGTGCTTCAGTTCTTCTGGAAGAACATCATCTGCCGATTCGGTGTCCCCCGAGTTCTCATAACTAACAACGGAACCCAATTTGCTGGGGCTGCGTTCCGAGCTCTTTGTGAAGACCTCGCCATCCAACAACATTTCTCCTCCATCTCCCATCCGCAGTCGAATGGCCAAGTCGAAAATGCTAACCGGCAGATTCTCTCCGGTATTAAGAAGAGGTTGGATAAGTGCTCCAAAGGTTTATGGGTCGATCAGCTCCCCAACGTGCTGTGGAACTACCGCACCACTAAACGGACCCCCACAGGAGAGTCCCCATTTAACCTCACCTATAGGTTCGAGGCTGTGATCCCTCTTGAGGTCGGGATACCTTCTCCTCGCCTTGTAGCCTACAACGAAGAGCAGAACGCCAGAGACCTTCGGGCGAACTTAGACCTGATAGACGAGCTAAGGGAAAGAGCATCAATCCACCAACGGAGCTATCGGAGGAGGATCGAGTTGGCATACAATAAAAAGGTTCGACCTGCCGATCTCAAAGAAGGGGACCTAGTCCTCAGAAAGTTAGTTGTCTCCTTCCCTAGTCAGAAAAGTAAGCTGGCTCCGAATTGGGAGGGACCCTATAAGATCACGAAAGTAGTTCGGCCTGGAGCTTATCATCTCGAAGACCTCGAAGACAGAGAAATCCCTAGGACCTGGAATGCCGACCATCTTTTGAAATACCAAGAAAGTGCCCCGGCACCTCTCTAAGTATTCCGGGATGTCGAACCGTTCCTCTCCTATCCCCTGTATCTTCCTTCTTTATTTCTCATATGTAATAACGGCTCGCAACTCAGAAGCGGCCGACTTGTAATCTTCAATAAAGAATTTTTTCCTGCTTTACTTGTACAAATATATCTCTGCTCTTTGCTCTTCACTCTAACGATGGTTCGGAGTCCAACACTTGATTCGATTCTACTTCGCAAGCTCTCTCTTAAGCGAGCTAGAAGAAGTTCGTCATTCGGAACTGCTCCCACAACCGTTGAACAACTCTAACGATGGTTCGAAGTCCAACACTTGGTTCGATTCTACTTCGCAAGCTTGCTCTTAAGCGAGCTAGAAGTAGTTCGCCATTCGGAACTACTCCCACAACCGTTGAACAACTCTAACGATGGTTTGGAGTCCAACACTTGGTTCGATTCTACTTCGCAAGCTCGCCATTCGGAACTGCTCCCACAACTGTTGAACAACTCTAACGATGGTTCGGAGTCCAACACTTGGTTCGATTCTATTTGGCAAGCTCGCTCTTAAGCGAGCTAGAAGTAGTTCGCCATTCAGAACTGCTCCCACAACCGTTGAACAACTCTAATGATGGTTTGGAGTCCAACACTTAGCTCGATTCTACTTCGCAAGCTCACTCTTAAGCGAGCTAGAAGTAGTTCGGCATTCAGAACTGCTCCCACAACCGTTGAACAACTCTAACAATGGTTCGGAGTCCAACACTTGGTTCGATTCTACTTCGCAAGCTCGCTTTTAAGCGAGCTAGAAGTAGTTCGCCATTCGGAACTGCTCCCACAGCCGTTGAACTGCTCCAACGATGGTTCGGAGTCCCACGTTCGGCTCGGCTGCAGGCCCTCAGTATCCCAAACCGAGCAGACGAGGAACCGACCACCATATATGGAGAAAAATTCCGCCAAACCAATCTCACCGTTGGATCGTCTCAAAATGCGCGCTGGGACATGATGAACTGATCAGATCGTGCCACGTATCCACAAAACGACAAGATAGCATTTTCTCGAAACTCGAGCCTCTCGCCTCGTGATTCGTGCCATGATTGTGATCGACCGTCCAGATTGAGCCACGTGTTAATGGCGAGTTCGGAGAATAACGCTCGGCTCGACTGCACTCCCTCAGTTTCCCGAACCGAGCGGCCGAGGAATGCGTACTACCGAAGTACAAGATTGCCTCGGTATACCCCGAGCAAAGAGCTAAAGCTCTACAGTTAAGGCAAGAGTTCCGCGGTTAGAACGCTCGAAGAAGCAAACTATTGGTTCTCATGGTTCGTTTCAAGAATAAGGCAACTGCGGCACAACAATGAGCAGACGAACTACGATTTCATTAAAACAACTTGATAAATTTACAAGGCAAGAAGTTATAACAACAAACAAAAAGACGATGCAAGAAATCAAAAGAAGTTACAACTTGTTCAGTGCCTCCTTGGAATAGGGACGTTCCGATTCAGAGACACTCGGGGTTTTCGTCTCTTCATCTCCGAGCTCGTCTCTAGGCCAACAACTGGGACGCCTCTTCACCACTAACCCTAACGGTAGCTCCGACCGAGGCTCCGCTCGAGCTAACAGCTACACCGCTTTGTGCATCAGCCGCGGTCCGACCCGTGGCGGGAGGACGAGTCGCGAGCTCGTAGAAGGAAACACCTCGTTCGCACTCCTCGCATGTACACGAGGTGCTGCGGGCGTTGGCCCTCGCAGGCTGAGACCTTAGACGAGCGACCTCCTCCTCGAGCTCAATGATCCTATCTTTCAAGGTGTCGTCCTTCACCGATATCTTTAGCTGAGGGAGTTTCGCCGAACCCGGGTACTCAGCACTATCGGAAATGATGCGGCGCAGATGGGTCACTTCGATGCTTTTGTCAACTATAACCCTCTGCAGCTATTCGACCTTTGTCGCGAACTCGACTCGCTCGGCCCGCGCTGAGGCCAGCTCTTCCTCCTTCGTCGAGAGCTCTTCCTCGACTATCCACAGGTGGTGTACCTCGGCCAGCAGCTCGCTGTTCTTCTTCTCCACAATTTGCAACACTCTCCTGATCAGCTCAGCCTCGCCCTCGAGGCGAGCCTCGCGAGACTGCTTGAACAGTTCTGCACGACGCCGAGCAGCTACGGTAACCGGTGAGTGTTCGACAATCTAAAAGACAAAAGCATCACACTAAAGAACTACAATCCGAACCAAACACTTAGACAAATTTGGAAATGAGGTTTTCATTCATAAAGAAGATGCGGTGGCCAGTCCGCAAAAAGGTGTTACATTCTAAAAAGGGAAAAACAGAACTACAAAAGATGGGGAGATCAGGGGTCCACCTGCATCGTCGACTCGACCACAGGCGCCTCGCCAGATGGCCCCTCATTCCCCGTCGCCCCGACCTAGGGGTCGACTGCCACGGTTTCAGGGTCGGCAGGCATTTCCTCGTCCCGCTGCCGCGCCTCCTCCTCGTCGCTTTCCTCCTCTTCGCCTTCCTCCCCTTCGCCTTCCTCCTCTTCGTCCTCTGCCACAGCTCTAGGCCACAGCATGTAACCGACCCACTGAAAACCGGGGACGCGGTCCTGGACATGGTCGAGCGCCCTCTCGTAAGACTTCTCCATGTTGGAGGCCATGTGTGCCTTTGCCTCGGCCTCAACTTCGGCCCTGATCTTTGTCGCCAAGGCGTCCTTCTCCGCCTTCACCTCCGCTAGAGCCTTTGCCGATGCCGCTAGCTCCTCGGCAGCCTTGGTGACTTTGGCAACCTCCTCAGCGAGCCGCCCCTTCGCTCGCTCCAGGTCCGCTTCAAGGTCGGCGACCCGGACCTCCAAGCCATCCGCGCGTCTCTGCTCTGCCTCGAGCTGCCGAACCGCCCTCACCTTCTCCGCCCTGTCCTTATCGCTGGCGGCCTTCAACTCCCTGTCCTGTTCAGCGAATGCTTGAAGAAGGTGGCCGAAGTGACAGGTGGCCTGCCGAAGGAAAAAGAGAATAAGAACAAAGTGAGCTGAATGGCAGACTTAAGAAATTCTCAAGAAAAATGAATGCAAAACTTACCGACACAAGCGACCAAGCGACTTCATAGGTGTCATCGCCAGTCGTCCCTGCCTTCAGTGCGGATCGATCCTTCGGGGTCGCTAAGTGCTTGACGGCCTGCATGCACATCTGCGAGTCCCCGAGGAAGCCGTCGTTGTTCTTGACTCGCCAGTCTGGGACGAACAGCTTCTTATGCTGCTCGGTCAAGATCACCTCAGCCTGGGAGGTCAGGAGTGGAGCCTAGAGTGATAGCGCCGCCGAAATATCGAAGGCCCCACCGGCCGTGGCAGACGCAGCAGGAGCCAAGGGGTCAGCGAAAATGACCACCACTGGCGAGGGGACCTCAGCAACGGTGGGAGACGGAGTAACTGCCGAAGGAACCTTAGAGGGCTGGCCGGACGAAGCCGTCTTGCTCGGCCTCTTCCTCTTCCTTCCGTCGATGACTTTGCCTCGCTCGTTCATCATCCCCAGGAAGTCCATCTTCGACGCTTCTGTTCCAAACAACAAACAAACAGCAAGTTAGCAAAACGAGCTAAAAACTTAGGGAAAATATATTACGAGATGTCAGGAGCGTACTCGGGTCGATCAGACTAAGGCCTGGCCCGTGTAGCACCTCCTCGGTCATCTCCCTCCAGCTCAACATTGGAAGGGCCATGATCTTCCCCACCACTTCCTCCTCGGCCACAGTCAGTACTGGGTCGGCCCTCGCAAACTTTGGCACCTCTGCTTTTCACTGAGTCGGAATCTTCAGCATCGAGGGCTCCCTCAACAAAAAGAACTTCTCCTTCCAACCTTTGATCGAGTCCGGGTTCTCTATAATCCGAACGCCTTTCCTCGGTGACAGGTAGTAGCAATGCTCGGTCTTGTGCATCCGGTGAACCCGATACATGCTCTGCAGGATCGTCAGGTCTGGCTCGACCTCGGCATTGCTGCACTGCAGCAAGAAGGCATTCACGTGGCGCCAGGTGTTCGACATGAATTGGGTCGGCGCAAGGCAACCCGAGGACCTGTAGAACGAAGGGGTGCAGAGGGAAATGCAGTCCAGCGTTCAGCGAGTCGTAGTCGAACATACACATATCCAACGATGACAGTTTGGAGTTCGCTCGCATCCCAAGGCCGGGGAGAATCAGCTTGTACTCTGGAGGGATGGTGAATCCTTTTCTGGTCCGGAGCAGGTCCCTCTCGGATAACACCGATGCAATCTCGTCCACCTCGGTGGTCAGAACCGGGTTGTTCTCCTCGTAGACTTCCGACCGACCTATGATCGCCTTCTTCATAAGGTCGCCCTCGTACTGCCTGACTCCGGCGTGGCCGGACAGTACACTATGGTACCGGCCCGACTCAGGGGCTTGCCTCAGGGTCTCCACAATCTCCTCGACTACAGGAGATCGGGCCACTATCACCTCCTTCTTCTTCTTCTTCTTCGCCTCGGCCGCGGACGGCTCGGCCACCTACTTCCCCTTTCTTCGGATCTCCATTCGCCTCCTCTCCTCGGCGCCACTATCACCCGAGGATGAGGCCTCACTTCCCGACTCTACCCTTGACATCTCTAAAAAAAAGCTAAGGCAAATAAACTGACCTTGATGTGACGTGCCCTTGAAGTGACGTTCACGGTCGGAATTACTTCGCCCGAAATAGCCTGGCCCACATGACAGCTAACACAACCATCTTGGAAGCAAAAATCGTCGCTAGCAGAGCACGCAGAGAGTAAAAGTGAAAACTTGGAGTAAAAAGTGAGAAATGAGCTTTGGGGTGGGGGAGTGAGAACTTATAACCACAATGCGACGTTTGGGCTTCCTTGGGCTTTTAGAAGCCCACTAAGAGAAGCCAAAGCGCCAAATCGGAAAGCTGCGACGTTTCAAAACAAAAAAAAAATCGGAAAGCTGCGATGTTTCAAAAAAAAAACTCTTTAAATCGCTTAAGTCCATGACTCAGCCACCGGCGTGCATAGCCGAGCTACCGAACAGCTTGGCTAAGCAACCGAGCTACTGGGTCAGGGAAGGCGACGACTCAGAACCAGGACTCTCCAGAACGTCTAACTTCATTCCTCGGAAAACAGCACCTCGATCTGCTGACGAACAGTTGTTCTAACCGAACCGAGGGGACGAGGAACCGACCTCCACATATGGAGAAAAATTCTGCCGAGGCCGAATCACCGTCGGATCGTTCCAAAATTCGTGTCAAAACCTGATGGACGGTTCAGATTACATCACGCCCACAAAACGACAAGATAACGTTTTCTCGTGATCTGAACCCAGTTCTAGTGATCCGCGCTGAGATGGACGCTCAGGATCTCGCCACGTAGTTCGGCAGATTACGAACTAGGTCGAACCGAACGTCCTGGTGGAATACTTGTTCGGCCCACAACGCCGAACTGCCGAGCCGAGGGGACGAGGAACCGACCCTCACATATGGAGAAAAATTCCGCCGACCCTCCTCAGCCGTTGGATCTTGTCAAAAAACGTGCTCGACGTGATGGGCGGCTCAGATCTTGCCGCGTTCACTAAACGACAAGATAGCATTTTTTGGGGATCCGCACTGAGATGGACGCTCAGGATCTCGCCATGTAGTTCGGCAGATTACGAGCTAAGTGTCGAGCTGCCGAGCCGAGGGGACGAGGAACCGACCCTCACATATGGAGAAAAATTCCGCCGACCCTCCTCAGCCGTTGGATCTTATCAAAAAACGTGTTCGACGTGATGGGCGGCTCAGATCTTACCATGATCACTAAACGACAAGATAGCATTTTTTGGGGATCCGCGCTGAGATGGACGCTCAGGATCTCTCCACGAAGTTCGGCAGATTCCGAGCTAAATGATGAGCTACCGAACAGCTGGACTGGACCACCGAGCCCCTAATACAGTAGACAAGGAATTGAGCCACCGGAGTGCTTAGCCGAGTTAACGAACAGCTTGGTCGAGCCTTCGAGCTACTAGGTCAAACCGAACGTCTTGGCAGAATACTTGTTCGGCCCACAACGCCGAACTGCCGAGCCGAAGGGACGAGGAACCGACCCTCACATATGGAGAAAAGTTCCGCCGACCCTCCTCAGTCGTTGGATCTTGTCAAAAAACGTGCTCGAAGTGATGGACGGCTCAGATCTTGCTGCGTTCACTAAACGACAGGATAGCGAATTTTGGGGATCCGCGCTCAGATGGATGCTCAGGATCGTGTCACGTAGTTCGGCAGATCCAGAAGCTCCGAGCCGATCCGCCAAGCCGAGGAGCCGAGCTGCCGACCTTCTCATACGGAGAAACTATCTGCTGAAGAATATGGTTCGTCCGATCGCCCAGAAAATCGCGCTCGACGCTGATGGAGGGCTCAGATCGTGACATGTCGTAAATCGGTATCAAAAATTAGTTTTTATTTATTTTAATCGTTTTATCTATTTAAAAATTGCGAAAAAATTACTAAAAATTCGAGAAAATCAACTAAAAATTCTAGGAAATAATTGTAAATTCAGGGGTATATTTTCGAGCCCCTGAACGAACAATTAATGCCTGGAACGCATTGTTAAGACCCATGAACGACTAGTAAAAACTTCGCAAAATTAAATACATAATCCGAAAAAATAGATAAAAATCACCCAACATACAGGAAAGCCCAAGAACAACTGAGGGTGCAATCAGCTTGAGGAATCGCCACACTACCTCCTTCAAAGATTCGAAGCCTTCCGTTTGGACTCCGATACAACTCTGCCAGCCATTAAAATAGTAAAACTACTCCTCAAAGGCTGAACAAACTCAGTCTTCGGGAGTGGGGGGCTCGTGATATGGCTAAAAATGAGGTTAAATTGGAACCGTCCAAATCGGGCACGAATCTTGAAGCCCAGGGGTAAAACGGTAATTTTACTTACAGCCGGGTTTGAGGCGGTTACTGGATCTCCTCTCCAAAGATCCAATAACCCACGAACGGATCCACCTCAACAGGGTGCGGGTCCCAACCCGAAACGGACCCAGATCAGTAGGATAGAATTAAGGTCTCTGATTCAGCCAAATCAACGGCCCTGATTCGTGTCTATCCTGTCACCAGGAAATTAGGGATCACATTCCTAATCTGGTTACGAGGATTTTACTCCTTAACGGATTCACAGGGATGATCTTCCTAATCTAATCCCTAAAGACGCCTATAAATACCCCCCATCCATCTCCGTTATGAGGTAATCAATCTTTTGCCAGTTTTACGCTCTTTCATAATCACTTCTGATACCGACTTGAGCGTCGGAGGGTGCGTTGCCGGGATCAACCCCGGTGTCTCGCACGTTTTGCAGGTGAACGGCAGGAGTCAGCAGTCAAACTCCGGTGGATCGGGTTCAGGTGTGCTATTCAGGTTTTCCAAGAATCCACAAATACTATCTGTTTACCCCCACACCAGATTCAGCGGTAACAGTCAATCTCTCTCTAGCTCTTTTTTGTATCTCTATATCTCTTTCTCCTACTCTACTCTTTATATATATATATATATATATATATATATATATATATATATATATATATATATATATATATATATATATATATATATATATATATATATATATATATATATATATATATATATATATATATATATATATAGGGTAAAAGGGATATGAGCAACTTGCTCATTTAGTAAATGAGCAAGTGATGAGGTGGCATGCATGTGATACATTGAGTATCTAACCACTTTTAAGATTTCCCAATCACATGCATGCCACCTCATCACTTGCTCATTTACTAAATGAGCAAGTTGCTCATATCCCTTTTACCCATATATATATATATATATATATATATATAATAATAATAATAATAATAATAATAATAATAATAATAATAATAATAATTTTCACTTTGTTTGCTTCCCAAATTCGACGAACAGTTGCGGCTCGTAGAGCCATTGTCGTTGTTCGTGTTGCTGTCACCTTCAAATTGATCGTAGAATCGATCAAATCCAGAAACGATAAAAAGTGGGTAACAACTTTAACCAACTCTGTTTATATTGTAAGGTATATGCATGCTAGATAATAAATTGAGTAATCGTGCTTAGATTGTGTATGAATATTGTTTGATTATGGGTATTAATTGCTGTTAATTAATTGTTGGGATTATGATATAATTATCTTAGAAACATTATTATAATTCTGTCCGGATCTGATTTCAGAAAATCGTTTCTATTTAAATACATGGATTATGAGACAGAAACTTTTGTATTGTGTATCATGTATGTGTGTACAACATCCCCTCAAAATTTCATAATTTTTGGATGTCGTTTGGTGTTTTTATAAAATCTGAATACATTACCGGTTTAGAAATGAAATAGAATTTATTCATAAATCTGGCTGAATATCATACTTATTTTCTAAGAAATCCAATTTCCAAGAAGTATGGGATTTTCTGTGATTTTAAAAGGTAGCAAGAGCTGCGGATTCTGGATTTTGAACCTACTGTCTTATAAATGGTTTTGGACATATTGAATTAGATTAAAACTAGAGGTTCTTAACTACAATGTTGTAGTAGACTCATTGAGGTTTCATATGAGACTAAGAAATTATTTTTTCTAACAAGTATTGGAAATTTTACTATTATTGAAAGTTGTATTCACCTGTCAAGGGGACACGTGCGGCGTTGTCTCGACTGTTAATTTTTGGAATCTAGTATTAAGAATCCTATCGGAACTTAAGGGATGGACCCATAAGTATCTGTTGATGTTCTATGTTATCGAATATGAATGAGGCAGAGCAGGTAATGCCTGCCAGGGCATCTTATACTCGTGATAACTTTTAGTGAGGTCCGGAAGCAGAGAGAAACCACCAGGGCTGGGCACCATTATGGATGCTCAGGAGTGGAGAAAAACCACTGGGATTCGAGCGGGGTGGAATATGTAAGATCGGGAGTGGAGAGAGACCACCAGGGCTGTGCATCATTATAGATGCTCAGGAGTGGAGAAATACCACAGGGTTCCGGCATGACGACTACCGACTGTAGTAACGAAATTGGATCGAACAACTGCAACCTTACTAGTCACTAGATAAATGTCAGAAATAGTGTAGAATACATGAGTATATATTGCATAACGAGAGATTGAACCCTGTGATGAGAAGAAATGCTAGTAGCTTGCATTCGGAAAATATGTTGTACGGGCGGCATATCGTTCCAAACAAGTGTTCATTAAAAAGAGCATATTTGGATTGTGCATGTTTTCATGATAAATATATGTTTAATGTTTTAATAAATTGTTTATACACACTCATATGACATCGTATATTTGACTATTTCTTGTTTACATTTATTGATTCCAGTTTTATTTCTATTATGCTATGTATGTTGTATGTAATTTTCAGAGTTAGTTAAAGCTGTTGTGATTCTTACCGTCATCCTCACATGCTAACGAACCCACAGATTGTGTTGTGCAGGTAAGAGTACCTGGAGTTTAAGCATAGAGTTGTGACATCATGTGCCCATCATCTTATCAATCCAAGAGGTTTGGATTTATATTAAAATTTCTGCATTTTCCTATATTATATTATGTTTATGTACTCAATTGAAGGAAAAGATTTCTTGGTGTGCTACGATTTTTCTGTGTGTGGAAGTCGGGGCATTACAATTACAAAGAATATTACAATCCAAGTATGGGTAAACTCACTTGTATGTACCTAACTATCCTAATTTTTAGATGACCGTAAAAAGAATTTTCAACCACCTTAATTAAAACTATTTATTTAAAAAATATTCAGAAGTCATCTCTATGAAACCTCCAACCTACAATGCTCTCAACAACTTATTCTTGCATTTACTCCCTGCAGCTGGTGATACCCAAGATGAAAAATATAAATAGCTAACCATATTAAGCAAGCATGTATAATTAAATGTTAACACTCACCCAACTTCATACATGAATTACTAATCACTTCATAAAACCATGTAAGACTGCACATATACCAATTTAAATATTTAATACTAATATAAGCTGATACATTTTCATATGCACCTTCACTAACATGATGACGGTTGTCATAATGATCTATGTAGGTATATGTAGTACGCTTGATGATAAAGTTACGAAGAAAATGAACTTCTTCAATAGTAATTTTATCCTGAAACATATTCACCAATAACAATTAGTTACTGAAAATGTTTCTTAGGAGAATCCATGAAATTATAGAATTTATGATAGAACATAATATCTAACGAATTTGGATTTGAACGTGTAATCATCATTATATTTGAAAAGGTGTATACTTATAAATATATCTCTAAATTAGCAAACTATATTTATAAAAATATGTAATGTGGATCCATGTTCATTGGGGCATTTTCATAATTGCATTGTGTACCCTGGGGAAAAATGATTGTCATTCTTCACAACCATTTCAACCTTAAACTCCTTCGTGGAGAATATATGATCATACATATATTTTTCCCCACAACTAAAAACATATAAGAATAAAAATAGACCTCAATTTGTCTATAAGATCTGGTTAATTTGCATGATTGTCAAGTTCCTTGTTAACAATCAAATTAGAGCTCAATTAGTATTTAGCGTAAGGATACAAATTTTTAGCTAAGAAATCAATCTCAAATTTCTCTTGTAAAAATATCAGTAAAAGAATCTAAAAACAAAATTTAAAATAATATCTCACATATACATCTTATTTCTCTTCAATCACATACATCTTGTTTCCCTCAAGCAATCAACGAAATCATCTTTCTTAGTAGAATAGGGCTTTCCCTTCTCGTTCGAACTCCCGCATCACAAAGATATGAGTCTAGAGTTTGCATGAAGAGATGTGAGTTTAGAGAGTAGAACTGGATCAATCAAGAAAGAGGTTGAGTTTGTGGAGATAAGAAAAGGAGAAGGGTTTAAATTTTGTGAGATGTGAGAAATTTTGGAATGTCGGGGCTTTTTTTTGGCATAACAAAGAGAAAGATGAGGCAGTTAAAAATAGATGGGGTTGAATAGAGTAATCTCTATATTTAAGGAAGTAATTAATAAGATTTTTTATTTACTTTCAATTATCTTTTTATTTATTTATTTATTTTCACTCAAATATTTTTGTTTATTACTTATAATTCATATAATTTTCCCCAAATTGCAATCGGTCTTGAGTTTGAATTTTGGTTAGAACTTATATACTTATACATATGGTTTTAAATCAGTTTTATTGTTTATTTGTGTCATTTATAATAACAATTTCTTGTTATCATTTGAATTGGTATTATTTTAAAAAATTAAAAATGAAAAATATATTCTCGAATAGTACAATATTAGACACGTGCACCAAGCCAAGTGCACTTGGTGCACTGTCAATTTTCACTAGTAAATATATATGATCCGATAATAGCAGCAACACAAACAGTAAGTTGGTGAACCAGACACTTCTTTTTCAAAACTCCTTATATTTTAAACTCAACTTTTCAACTATCCAAAACAAATATATCCCTGGCGATTACGTCTTCATTTTTGCTTATCATTCTTAAGTGTAGGGCTGTTCATACTTCGGTTAAAACCGATTACCGAACCGAACCGAACTGAAATTTATCAATTTGGTTCGGTTTTTTGGTTTTTCGGTTCGGTTTTGATCCAAACCGTAGTTTTGTTAGAGAGTTCAGGTCGATTTTTGGTTGGGTTCTAAAAAAACCGAACCGAAAAAAAAAACCGAACTTTTTTTTCCCTCAAATTTATTCCATTTCTATCTACCGCGTACCCCTTCAGCCCTTCCCCTTCCCCCCTTCACTTCAGCCAAAATCGAACAGCCGATGCCCTAACCTTTGACTTCTCATCTTCTTCTCAGTCTTCACTCTTCACTGACGTTCTCACTTCTCAAGTACAACTATCAATTAATGATGACTTCTCCAGAGTTCTCCTTCTCCACTTCTCCTTCTCAATCTATTAATTCGGTCAAGGCTCATCTCCAAATCACTCTCAATTTCACAGATCCATTTCTCTCCTCTCTCTCAAATCTCAATTCCTTTAACCCTAGACGGTCTCGACTCTCGATCAGTCGATCTCCATCATCGGCTCTCGACTCCCGATCTCCATCCCTCCTCGCACAGTCGCACGACTCGCACCCTCGCACAGTCACACGACTCGCACCCTCCAGTCTCGACTCTCCGATCCTCCTCTGGTGCCGATGTGCCGTTCCTTCAGGGTCAAGCTGAACATGCCATTACCAATGTTGAGTTTGGTAGTAGTAGTACCCACAGTCAAAGTGAGGTTTCTAAGTATCGACACTTTTGGACATTGAAGAAAGGTAAATAAATCTTACCCACTTATCAATAAGAGATTCTTTTGATTTGTTGTGCTTGTAGTCCATTTATTCTGATATAAATTGATCTTGTTCATGTTTCAGAAATTTGACAGAGAGAGATCGAAGAAGCAGGAAAGGGAAGAAATTTCATCAGTTTCTGCCAAAAGTGTTGCATCAGTTTCTGTTCAGCTCTTGCGTACAGGAGGCCCAGCTGCTGTTTGTGAATATCTCTGCAGCCTACAGAAGGTATATTACTTCTGAGCACAGCATTCCATAAAATTTGATAACACACTAATTTATACGAGCATGTGATTCATGTTGTTTATTTGCTTGGGAGTATTTACAGAGTGCGAAGAATGCTTTATTTGCCAATCACAGAATATGATAATCGATAAGGCTTTGGATGTTGAAAGTTTGCAGCCTGGTGAACAAGTACTGTGCTTATACTACCACATTACATCTTGACAATTTATTTTGAAAAAAATATATATTGACAATTGCTGATTGTTTTGATTGGTGCTGCAGGCTCAAGTTTTTTGTTCATTTGCTGATTGTTCATTTGTTCTGGTGTGCTTGAGAGTTGAGATGACTCAGATGAGGCCTGCAAAATGCAAACAACAACAGTGTTACAGAAAGTCAGAAACTTGTAATTTCAAATTGTAAAATATAAGCTTATATAGTTGATTGGTTGTAAATTGTAATCATTTGTAACTTGTAAATTAAGTTTTTTTGCTAGTTATTACTGTAATTTTGTATTGTATAAATTATGAGTACAATGCTAATTGGTTGTTGTTTGCTTAATGAATATTGAATAATGAATCTTTCACTCAGAATCTAATATAAACATTTAAAACTGAAATCTTTTTTTTAAGTTCGGTTAGTACGGTTATTAATCGAACCGAACCGATATATTTCGGTTCGGTTAAAACCGAAATGTACATGTTCGGTTCGGAGTTCGGTTTCAATTTTACCAAACCAAAAAGTTCGGTTTGGTTCGGTTTTGAACCGATGAATACCCCTACTTAAGTGTCCATCAATTACTTTTTTACAAGATTTTCAATTTCACCCTTATCTTTTTTTATAAAATGATTAATACTAAAATTATGAGTCTTACTATGATGCAAACTCCCAAATAAAATAACTATAAATAGACAACCCCTTTAATTTAGGAATTAGTTTTTAACCTTTTAATTAGCATTTGTATCGGGTCGGGTCGGGTCCTTCACTACCCAGACCCGGACCCGGACCCGGTCCCCTACGGGTCCAAAAATTGGACCCGGACCCGGACCTATGAGGACCGGGTCCAGATCCTATTAAAATATTCCTATATATTCGGGTAGGAGTGGGAGTGTGAGCGGCGAGCGGAGGCGGTGAGTGGAGGATTTAGAATAGAGGAGCGAAGAAAAAGACATGAATTTTGAGTTTGGAAGAGGAAGATTTAGAATTGTGGAGGAAGGATGGAAGGGAAGAGGATATAATATTTATTTTTATGTTGATTTTTTGAGTTTTTTTAACGAGTCTGAGTCCAGGTCCAGGTCGGGTCTCTTTTGAGCTGACCCGGATCCGAACTCGAAAGTACAACGGGTCCCATTTTAGGACCCGGACCCGGATAGGCCAGGTCGGTTCCGGTCCAATGCCGGGTCCGGGTCGGATCCGGATTTCGAGTATTTATACCAATGCTACTTTTAATAATAAAGGCCAGTTTTGTAAATGTCTTCATCCTATTTAACCACATTAAGCACCCACTGTCACGCCCCGCTTCCTAAAAATACGAAATGCAAGCACGTGACATGGCCCAGCGAATGACTTGCGTCATCCATAGGCTGTTATTGATCCAACTCAACAATATAAATAAGAAGTAATACAACCACGCATGCAATGAAAGAATAATCACATAAATAACAACATTAGAATTTAAGCGTAGAAATAACCAACGTAAAAATAACCCAACATCTAGAATATAAGAACTTACCAAATAGCTCGAGAGACTCCTGCTCCAATCCTAAAAGAACTGCTAACCAATACCTCCTGGCAATTCTCCTTGTTTACCTGTAACTGGATCAACTAGAGTGGAAAAGAAAATATCCTTAGAGCAAGTCATGGACCGCAAGTAGAGAAACAAAGAACAATGATAATAACGGTATAACGATGAATACAATAACGATGAAATCAATAATATTGAACAGTGGCAATATGATAGTAGTACAATATGCAATAGCAATGATTTATAACAATAACAATAAATAATAACAATAACGGTATGTAATATCAATAACACTGTTCAGTAACAATGACAAGATGCAATGACAATGTGATGAAGGGATACTGCAGTCAGTAATCCAACAATAAATCGATAGCACTAGCATACACAATATTTTGGGAACAAAGCCCACAATACCGAGTACAATCACTATATTATCAACTACCCTTGTCAACCCTTCACCCCGGCTTGATTAATATTCTTTAATCAATTAACATACAATAATGCGATTAATAAGGGACACTAGAAAGATGACAAAACAACCCTAAGATCATGCAATATACTCTATACAATTAAATACACCATATATTATTTTTTTAGGGAAAAGGTGGAATCTGGCCATCCTGTTTCATTAATAAGATCTTAACGAAACAAACCTAGAGTACTAGGCCCAAGTACAAACCACAGCCAGAAAATAAAACATGCATGAAGCAACATGACGTGTACAAACAACAAATCCCTCCAACAACCCTGGAGGGTGGGTCGACAAACAAGCTCGGTCCAAAAAAATTGTAAGTACGTCAATTTAGCTTCGTACAGTGCCTCCACGGCACATGCACACCGACCTGAAACAAGTTTGGCAGGATTTTATCGCCCGCCGATCTCTGCCTTTACCTCGCTAGGGGGACCCCATCTTTGGGCCCAAGCCTCGCAGATCGAAAATTGACCCTACGGCACATGCACAGCGATCGCACCCTCCCACCCTCTCCACCACTCTTCTACAAACGTGCCAGTAGTTCCCACAGCCGCTACCAACGAGATAGCCGTTAAGAGGATACCTTCACCTCTCACACGATAATGCTTTCTCAGGCGATTTCTCACCAAACAACTATCTCGCTCACTCCACCAAACACCACGCTCCAGGAGAGAGCCATAGAGAGGATACCTTCACCTCTCTTACGCTCAAACTCTTTCTGGTTATTTCTCACCACACAGACTTATCTCGACTCATACTCCCAATCGGAGGGAAGAGGCGACGCTGTCATGAGCCAGTAACCTAAGCTGGAGAAAGCTCAATAGCCTGATAGTAGGCGCTGTGAAGACTGCACCGGCGACATCGTAGGATACTCCTGACCAACCATACTCAAACGCCATACTCCAACACCCCCAACACCAACAAACTACCGGCCTGGTCCCACAAGCCCCAAACCGAACCACCGACCTCACACACTTGAACCCCAAATCCATGGTGTTCGCGACAACAGACGCAGGAGGATGCTCTGGCGCGACATAATCGCTCCACGACTGTTGAGACAAGCAACCCGGAAGTTGAGACAAGTGAGTGCACAACACGGAGGGTTGGGTGCAATCGTGCAAGACAACCTAACCCTCGGCATCTTCACACGCACTACCAACCCTTGCAAAAACTAAATCAAAGCCGTAGAATGCCGTGATTGGCCCCGAGAGTGTGGACATGGTGGCAAGCGCGCAGAACATCTGAGCAAACATCTAGCAAAACTCAGGTGTCCCTCGCCAAAACTCCAAACCTGGATGGGTGTCCAAAAGTTCTCGAACAATAGGTTTGAAGTCTTCCTGAGTGACGTATTTTTTGTTTGGTTGCCTCAAAATTGTGTATACTTCTGTCACTATATCCATTGTCATCAAGTTCTTGTTGACCCAACATTCAAAATGGATGGGCCAACATTAAAGTAAATGGACATGAAAAGCACCCAGGCAAACGAGAAACTAAAGTAAGGTTGAAAGTGAAAAATAACTTTACTCCATCTTACACACAACTAGGTGGCCGAAGAGGTGCCTCGCTCGACGACAGCTGGAGACCGTTGACAGCGCGACGGCAGGGGAGACGGGAGGCGGGGTGGAAGGCGTCGAAGGGTAGGGAGATCGGGGAGGGGGAAGTCGACTTCGACTGGAGATGGAGTTGGGAGAAGGGACGGGGCGTCGAACTCGGGGGTGGGGATGTGGATCCCGTCGACCGGCTGGAGAGGGACGAGGCGGCCAACGGCGATCGGGGAGGGGGCGGCGCAATCCCGGCCGCCACCCCCTCCAAGCTCTCTCTAGATCTAGGGTTTTTTTTGTTTTTGGATTTTTTGGGGGGAGCTTCTCTTTCTAGCAAATCTAGAGAGAGAAACTCAAAATTAACGTTAGATTCAATTATATATTGATAAACATAGGAACTCAATTCTGGACAGCAGTAGGTTGCTGTACCAAATTCAAAATTCTCATTGCTAAAGGATAGAAAATGCGGATCCGTCAGAAGTTCTTGAAACTAGAATCCTTTCCGGTTCCAACGCATATTTAAAGTCTACATTCCGACAACGGGAGCTAGGTGGATTTCAGTGTTCTTTACAGGTTTTAGTTTCTGACTGGCTATTGATGTTGACTAATTTTAGTTGTAAAGGCAGTAAATAATCATTGTAAAAATCAGTAAAAATAATTTTTAACACCTTAAGCAAGTTATGTACTAATCTGGAGTTTATCAAGGCAGTATTTGATCAGTGGTTCACTTAATTCATCAGCCTAGCATGGTATATACATGAATCTGAAATTACAGCGCAGCAGTAGCAAAAGGGTCATAACTCAGGCAAAACAAGTCGGAATTCGAAAATTCTGGATGTTATTGACATCTAGAAACTTAGGGCTACGTTTCATATTCAGGAAGTGACTGATTTTAATGACATTATCTAGGTTGGAACAGCACGACAAGGTTCAGGTTGGCATAAATTTTCAGGGTGTCAACATGTTCTTTTTTAGTAAAACGATTAAAATGTTAAGAACGATGAATTGAGATTTAACAATCATAAATCACAGCAAGTCATTCCTATGTGAACATGGTATTAAAATATATAATGTCCATAACTCTACTCTTTACAATCAACTAATTAATCATTATCAATCACATGAACAATTAACCCTAATATACAATCTACCCTAGTTGTGTATAATGTCATGAGATGAAATGTAACAATAATTTTCTATTCTTATATTCAATAACTAACTACATGAGTGCATGTAAGATCCCTATACATTAGAGGCAAAAAGATGGCACAGAGTCAAGACTACCACTTGGATTCGCTCATGTAAATCCGTGGTATCCCAACGATAAATAACAATAACATTATACGATATTCAACATGGATCTACTTGCGGAATTCAATAAATAATCTCAAATATGATACAATACAATTCGAGTAAGATGACTTGCCTTTAGATGACGATTAGATCCGATATATCGAGAATAATGGGATCGAAATTCCGACGACACGAGGACAAGCAAACGATTACGATGATCACGATCGGGCACGATCTCGTTAATCAAGATGGTGATCAAGCGAATCCAACGGCCGAGATCGAACATAAAATATATAAGAATTAAAAGAGTACTAAAAGAGTAAATATACCATGATTGACAATTTGATGAATGAGAACAAAAAGTGGATCAAATATTTAACTCACCAAGTAGAAGACGAACGAGATGACCGAGACGATCATGAGCCGAGATCAAGTGTGATTGGTCAATCGGACGGCTGAGATCAAAGATCAAGATCAAAATCAAGATCACGATCGCAATGATCAAAAGAGATCTGACGGTCGAAATTAAGATCTTGATGATGATGGTGGTGGTGATGATGATCGATGCAAATCCAATGGCCAGGATCAACGGGTCAAGATGATGACCATCAAGATCGTGATGATCAATGATCGAACGGCTGTGATTTGATCAAGTACTTGTTGATGATCAAGATCCAATCGGATGGCCTACCATACACTTGATCAAGAACCACTTGATCACACAAAACACCCATTGGCCTCGGCTCTGGTTCGATGGCGGACGTCAACCGGACGAGGCAGCAATGACTGAACGGGGCGACGGCAGCCGCTGCTAGGGCGGCAGACGGGGAAGCATGGCGAGGGCACAGGAACGTCGACGCTGTGCTCGGGAGGAGAAGGCAGCACAGGGGGTGCGATGCTGCGGTCGACGAGGTGCAAGTGGGAACTCGAGGACGAATAGGAGGCTGCACTAGAATAGGCCGGTGTTGAGGTTGGCGGAGGACGACGGGATAACAGGAGGGAAGAGGTTGTTGCGAGGCTGCTGTGGGGCGACGGTGGCTAGGGGGAAGAGGAGACGCAGCAGATGAGGGGGAGAGGGTCACGACTGGAGGAGCACAGGGCAGGGGATGCAAGGGACCAGGTGTCGAGGGGAGGTGCAGGGAGAGAAGGCTGGAGAGGGTGCAGGAGGGTGGCGCTGCAGAGGGGAGCCGGAATTAGGGGACGGGAAGGAGGGAAAGAGAGAGGAAGATGAAGGGGTAGGGGAAGCTGCACAGGCGGTTAGGTTAAGGAGGGGATAGGTAAACAGGGAATAGGGTAGAGTAGTTAGGGTTTAGTTGGGCTGATGGGGTTTCGGGTAGGGTATATGGTGTAAACGGGTTTGGTTAAAGTATATTGGCTTTTGGGTATTTAAGATAATGGGTTTGGGGATTAAAACAGGGTTAAAAGGGTAATGGGTATATCCAATAAGTAATAATAGGGTTTAAAAATTCAGTTAGGAAAATAAATTAACCAATAAAAATATAATTAAACTTAGATAAATTTTGGGGACATTAAAAAGCAAAATTTAGTAACAATAATAATAATAAAAATCAAGGTAATAATAACAATAATAAGATTTGTATAAAAATCATAGGAAATTGTTACAAATAGAATTATTGATTAAAAATAGGATTTAATAGGAGATCTGACAATACATTTTAAGAAAAATAATTTGAAAGCGGGAAAAATAATTTACAAAAATTTAAAATACGAAAAATACACAAAAAAAATACGGAATTGGGGAAACAGGGGTTACACCCACTACGCTCTGCCATTTCCGTCTTATCAGGAAAATAGATTTGATAATTAAAATGTATACGATATTCTATGTAAATAGATGTGTGATCATTGGATCTTTTCCAATATACTATCCAATCTATATGATATCATACATAGAACATGATTTATCTTCTCAAATATACTATCCCTTTGATTAGCCATGCTCCGCGGCTCCGACCACCGCCATGCTGCTCAGAGCCCAGTTCAGAAATCTCATTCTTGGTATCTAATTAAATAATATCTTACAATAACTTACTATAAATAGGCCACAAATGAGCTATGCCAGTTTAATTTCTTTTAGAAAATAATGTTATAATCAAGTAGAATCTGATATGTTATAGAAATGTAAAGATAACTATTGGATCTATATATCTCTTGTACGTATGTATGACATACGATATAGATTTTATGATTATCATATGATACTAATTATGTTTTCATTTTTGGTTTTTAAATCATTTCTAGGCATTTTCACCATCTTCTTTCTCGAGTATCATTTAATTTTCCCGATCTTTTTTTACAAAACACAAAAGTTAAAGAAAAAAACACGAGGAATGACCAAAATGCCCTTTTTCGATTTAGTAAATTTTATTATATTTGAAAAGAGATATTACAAATCTTACGGCCTAGAGCGAATATAGGATAGTTAAATAAAATGTTGGAAAGTTATAGTTAATTGGAAGTTTGCATTATAAAAACATTCTAAAATTATAGAGGATGACAAATTGTACATTTTATAATTGATAGCTCATTTATGAACTTCAAAAACAAAAAAATGTTAGATTTTTTGTTAATTCTAAAATTGTACTTAATAGATACGTAGAAAATTAGAAAATTAGAATGACTTATATTTTAAAACAGATGATTGTATGTCATCTGAACTTGATAAGAAGATTGACACTTCAATAAACCACATAATTTTCAGATATTTTGGGAGGAAGACCCTCATGGCTGACGTCAAACAGGAAACATGGGCAAATAGTCAACTAGATTAACTAGCTGACCAGAAGAAGATTCTCAGAAAATATCATAACAATAATCACTAACTAATTCATAAAAAGGTTATAAAAAGTGAGTGTATTAATGATAGATAAATAAAAAGTGAGTGAATCCTTGATTTGCGGAGACCGTCACACAAACATACTTTGTACTTGGACGCCAATCGTGAGCCCCAAGCCACCTCTCACTTTCCTTCACTTTCCAACCCTCATGTCTAAATTCAATTATTCTCAACCACAAACTGTAAGGTTATCTACAATCGTCACCCCTGACTCATCCTAATCAACCATGAAAATTTTAGCTCTAAACCCTTCAAGTACCCCTAAATTTTCCTTTACTCACTCTTAACATTTACACACTGCATGTGATGCGGATATACAAGTGACAGTAGAGACTAATTGTAGAGACTGATACGACTGATACGGAGTTAGATAATGATACACAATCAACTGCAGCAGCTAATGAAGCCAAAGTAAAGAGAAGCAGAGTCAAGCCCAAGTATTTGGAGGACCATGCAATGTGAAGGATAACACGGGTCATGCATGAGCTACTTACATTGAGTTTGAAGGGAAATAAGGCGCCAATTGGGTTGTACAGCTGTAGCGCTAGCAGACAAGTATAAATAGAAATAGAGACGTGAGAATGAGGGTACTAAGATTGTAACAAACTTCTTTGTCATTTTCCAAAGATCTTTTCCTCTAGTTCTTCCCTAAATCTATATTCTCAAAAACCCTAGTTCTTGTAATTAATTGATTTCATATTAATGAATCCTTAATTCCTTTGTTTTTTATTTGAAAAGTTCACGAAGGTGCTTGTTCTTAGATTTAATCATATCAATTGGTGCTTTCACTGATTGGATTCAGAAATCTAATCAGTACTTCGTCGATTGGAGCTTTAGTAATGGCTGATGGAAGAAGATCATTGGATGAAATGAAGAAAGTCATGTGATTCCATGGCGAGCAGTTGCAGACTCTTACGACAGATATGATTCGTTGTTTTCAAGGGGTGGAAGACAGGGTTGATCAAGTCTTGAGTTGACTTGCTACTTCAGATAATCAGTCAACGGAGAATTCGATCACTGTAAGAAATCCTAACACATCTTCACATCATGCAAGTTCCTTCAAGAATCCTAGGTTGGATTTCCCTAGGTTTGATGGCAATAAGCCAATAACCCACTGAGTTGGCTCTTTAACGCCAATCGGTTCTTCGCATATCATCAAATATCTCAGGAGCAAAAGCTGAATATAGTCTCTTTTTACATGGATGGGAAAGCTTTGATATGGTTTCAATATAAGTCTGCTAATGGTGATTTTGTGAATTGGGAGATACTTGTTAAAGAGTTAGACACTATGTTTGGCGTCTCTCCTTATCACACTGGCCATTTTTCAAATTGATGCAGACTACTTCCCTAGATGAGTATCAAGACCAATTTGACGTTCTGATGAATAAACAAAGGGGTTATCTGATACACATATCATGAACAATTATATCTCTCGTTTGAAACCTGATATCAGGTGTGAATTTTTAGCTCACAAACCAATTTCATTAGCAGATGCAATCAGGTTAGCTAGGCTGCAAGAAGAAAAGTAATGATAGAAGAATTTCTTAGCAAAAGGGTAGTACTTACAGACCTCCTTGGTAACCACTACCTAGTAATCTCCCACCTCTACTTTCCACACCATCTACACCAGCATCAACTCTGGTGTCCTCAAAGTTACCTATTTAGAGAATTCCACCAGCTGAATGGGCCATGTGAAAGGAGAAGGGTTTATGTTTCAATTGTGACGAGAACTACATTCCTGGTCATAGGTGTAAAAAGCAATTTCTGATGTTGTTGTTAGATGAAGATGAAGCACAAGCCATTGTATCAGTATCGGAGGGTGTTCCTTATCAGTTTGCACAAGCTGACACCACTAGCAGTGATAATGTTACATCTGAGAATTCATTTCAGGCGTTTGCAGGCCAAGACTCCTTTAGAACTTTGAGTCCCAGGATCTATTGCATCAACACCTGTACAGGTGTTCATCGACCCAGGGAGTACAAATAATTTCATCCAAGAAAGGCTAGTTAAGTATTTAAACATTCCCTTACAGCCTTCTACTCATTTTAGCGTGATGGTAGGCAATGTCCAAACTCTTCGAGGTGAAGGGAAATGTATGGGGCTACCAGTAACAATACATGGCCATTCATTTATATTTGATTTCTTTGTGTTACCAATATATGGATCTGACATTATGTTAGGTTTCCAATGGTTAAGGCTACTTGGCAAGGTGGTGACTGATTACAAACAGATGACCATGGAATTCAAGTATAATCAATAAGAGGTGAAATTGCAAGGAGGAGATGGGCAAATTCCGACACAAATGCAATTATCTGCATTGAGAGGGGATGTAAACACAGACTCTATAGGCTAATATTTTCATTTGGTGATGGGAGAAGATGAAGGTGACCAATCAATTCATTCTGATATTGAGCACTTACTACAATAGCATGCACCAATTTGATGAAGTTATAGGACTTCCACCTAGCAGAGAGTATGATCACCATCTTCACCTCATTCCTAGAAATGCACCTCCGAATATAAGACCATATACGTACCCACATTTTCAAAAAGAAGAAATAGAGAAGCAGATGGCCAAAATGATGGAGCAAGGCATTATACATCATAGTAAGAGCCCATTTTCTTCACCAGTTTTGTTAGTTAGAAGGATGGCTCATGGAGGTTTTGCATCGACTATAGAGCATTGAATTCTATAACTATAAAGGATAAATTTCCAATCCTCAACTATACAGATCTTTTCCTCTAGTTCTTCCCTAGATCTATATTCTCAAAAACCCTAATTCCTGTAATTGATTGATTTCATATTAATGAATCCTTAATTCCTCTGTTTTTTATTTGAAAAGTTCACGAAGGTGTTTGTTCTTGGATTTAATCCTATCAGCATGCACCTTTGTTGTAGGACTGTTCGTTGCGTTATATTCAACAAGATAGTGCATTAAAGCAAGAGAGTCTTCTAATTTTTTTACCAGAAGTAACTCAAATTTACGTTTTACTGTAACTTCCTTTATTTTATTGCATTTTTTAAATAATTTTTTTATTATAAAATAGATAGAGAATCTAAAAGGATTGTAGACAATCATATTATAGAAAGAAGATTTCTAGGAATAATTACAAAATTTGTGATCAAGATGATCACTTGCTGGTAGAAATAGTAAGAAATAGTTTGACAACCAAACAGATACATGGGGTACTCGTATGCATCATTTAACTAAAAACAATACACCCAACTCGGTGTACAACATTGCATTATATATTGTGTACTCGTATTTGAAAGAATTAGCTTTGTAATGTGTTGGAAAGTGAGGGGTTTTAAGTGTACAACGCAAAGTCAAAAAGACTAATAAAGTAGTAACAACTAAACAAGGGGTTTGTACTGAATAATTCCAACTAAATTAACGACCTGTTCTCCCTTCAGATCCTCTATAAATACCCCACCCCATATCTCCTCCCTTCCTATCTCTCTCTCTCTCTCTCTCTCAATAGAACTAACATATTTTCCATGGGTATTTGCTTCACTACAACCACCACCATCACCGCAATTCCGACAGCCAAAATCATACTCCCAAATGGCTCTCTGAAGGAGTTCTCATCGCCGGTGCCCGTGTCGTATGTTCTTGCATCCATAGGCATCCCTTCTTGCTTCCTCTGCAACTCCGACAGCCTCTACTTCGACCAACTCATTCCAGCTATGGCTTCTGGGGTTTCGCTCCAGTTAGATCAGATATACTTTGTGCTGCCTACTTCCAAGCTTGAGTATCCGCTATCAGGTTCAGAAATGGCAGCTTTGGCAAAGAAGGCAACCTCTGCTTTGGCAGAAAATTCCAAGAAGAAGATGAACAACAGTCGAAGAGTTCGGATTATGCCAGTTGAAGAGGTGACAATTTGCGAGGTTGATGGGTTCACGAGAATTGAGGAGGAGAAGAGTAGGGTTGTGAGGAAGAAAGTAAGGAATTCGAAGAGGGGAAGAATGGTGATTCGAGCTAATTACAGGGTGAGATTGGGGGCAATTGAGGAAGGGGAAGAGTGATATGAGCAGGGGATTGGATTTGTAAATAGATTTTTTTTTTTAATTTTTCTTCTGTTGATTTTATGATAGAGGAATTTTATAATATATATCTCATATGGAGAATATAGATTGAGAAATTCTGTAAAGTGAGACAAGCGATTATGAAATGCTTGTCCTTTAATTTCGTAAGAATCAATTAATGCAAAAGTTTGTGAATCTTTTAGTTTGAAAAATATTCATTGCATGTGAACTAGATATGGAAAGGTTCGTAACTGGCTAACTGCGGAATGCTATTAAGATTATCGCTTTTCTGTATATATGTTGAATTGTGTATTTTTCTAGGGAGAAAAAGAGCGCGAATAACTTGTGAGAATAAGTGTTGATTCTAAGTTTGGTGTGCACAAAACGTATTATTTAGATTAATAATTTCAGTTGAGATTTACAGAATTTGTAGGAAAAATGTAATTCAAAACAAAGAGCCAAAAAAATTAGCAATCAAGTAAAAGATAAATGTATCAAAGGAGATTGCCAAAATCAAGAAGATTTCAACTCAAAAAACATGTGCTTCAAATTCTCAAGAAAACCTGTAATGATCAATTTTGTATTTCTGTTCTTGTGTGAGTAATTACTATGTAAAGAGTCATTGATTGATTGACTAGTATATGGAAAGAATATAAAGTGGAATAAAAGTTAAGTCTGCACAATTGCGGTCGACCGTACAGTATGTCGATCAACCGTAGCGACAGTCGACCACTCATCTCAGTGGAAACGATGTGTCAGTTGACCAGTCATCGCTCGACGTTCGATGAATGGTCGACTTGTAACACTCCGCAAAATTGAGTAATGACAATTTTTTCCTCGTGTGTTACGCACGTGTATTTTGTACCGTTACAAGTAATATTCGTAACATGTTTTTATATAAATATCAAACGTATTTTATATTCTGATTACTTAAATGTTTTCCGTCTTCTCAAAACTCATTTTTTATCCTATTTGAGCTAATTCAAATATTAAATTTTATCTTTGTGTTTTACGTATATTGCACGTGCTTTCAATACACGTGTCAATTACGTATATTTTTCGTTACGTGAAATATCCATAATATTATTAAACATACATGTTTCGTATTTTGACTATTTTCGTTCTCCCAAATTAATTTCATTTTTTTATGTGCATCGGACGTAAAATTTTATGTGTATTTTATTTCTAAAATTTTCTAAGAAATAAAGTACATTTTTTCTTCTCACTTTATGTATTACATTTTGTATTATTTTTATAAAAACCCATGGGCCCAAAATTCTCTTTTCATGCCCACTAGAAATTCATTAAAAATAAGAAACCCATTAATTTATTCTACTTTAATTAAACACTTGAAAATCTTACACTTGTCATGTAACAAGTATATACATTTAGGCTATAAACAAATAATTAAACAATGAATGAGAAGTGTGCACATATGGGAAATTCAAAGGTTTTTTGTAACACCCAGCAAAATTGGAAATGACAATTTTGCCCTCGTGTGTTATGCACGTGTATTTTGTACCGTTACTGGTAATGTTTGTAACGTGCTTTCATTATGTATTGTGATTTCTGACTATTTATGCATTCCCCGTATATTTTATCCTATTTAAATGTCAAAAAATATATATCCATGATCTATTTTAAATTGCAACCTGGTGCAATCGACAGTCGACTGTCAGGTAATAAATTTCGAATTCTAGTCACAGAACAGTCGACCGAATGTATTTTAACAGTCGACTGCCCTGACTATGGTTTTTTCGAGTTTTAAATTCTCGCAGAACAGTCGACCGACTGTATTTTAACAGTCGACTTCCCTGACTATGGTTTTTCGAGTTTTAAATCCTCGCGGAACAGTCGACCGACTGTATTTTGACAGTCGACTGCCCTGATCATTGGTTTTCTAGTTTCAAATCATTGCAGAACAGTCGACCGATCATGTTCTTACAGTCGACTGCCTTGACTATTGGTTTTCAAATTTTGTATGTCTTTAGATAAAGAAAAATAAATGTATTGTTTTAAAAAGTTTTGAAAAGAAATTTGATAATGGAAAAATTGGAAGTGTGAATTTTAGATTTAGTATTGATGAAATGGGAATAAGAGAATTATGTGGAAAAAAAAAATTGAATTATGAATGTGACAAATGAATTTATTCTATGCATGAAATTGTACATAAAAGTGAAATCAAATGTCATGATGAATTATGAAAGATCTTATGAATATGAATACTCAAATGCTATGAACATGAAATAGAATTGAAAGTTAGAAGGTAGCTAAGCCTTATACCGACATTGAAAGAATGTTTTTGAGATGAAATATTGAAAAGAAAAGACCAAGTTTGGGTCGTATTGGGGAATTAATGGTTAAGACCGGTATAGAGGAAGTGCTATCTCTAGGAGATTGATTTTATTCATGATTCAAATAAAATTAAGGACTAGATACATAGTGGAGATGTGACGAAGGTAAGAGAAAAACACGAGTATGGGGGCCATCGGATCGGCGGTGTGAGAGTGATTCACAGACTGCCTACTTGATGCGTCATGACATAGCGTGAGCACTACTCCGGAATTATCGTCCCAGTTGTGATGCTTGTGGGGTGTTTGGTGACTACGGGTGGTGCCATCGTTCCATGACGGATGTTGAATTGTCCATAGACTGCCTGCATGATGCGTCATGATAGTGCGTGGGATTCTCCTCCAGACTGTCTGGACATGGGCTCGTAACTCATAGAACATCTAGGATACTTATCGTAGTTACCGTAGTAGTTTATGTCATGGCGAGGGATTGAACCCTACAAGATGAAGAACGATTAAGGGCTTGCCCTCTGACCTATGTAATATGGGATGCATAGAATCCGAACAAGTACGCATTAGTGTTATATAATATAAACAATTGCATTAAGGACTAAGTGCACAGCACAACGCAACATCTATAGGATAGTCCCCGTAGTTTTGTCTGTGACAAGTGTGTACTTTCTAAGTAAGGAAAAATTGATATATTATATCCTTGCGTCAGTTGAATGAACTGACGAGCCCACAGTTTCTATGCAGGATAAAGTAATTGACAAGATTAAAGTATGCATGCTGCTTAAAGAATGTTTCAAGTGTAGTACATTTTATTCATGTAATTATTGTAAATTGTTTTCGCTGTTTAAGTATAATTTAAGATGTGACTCTGATGTAATAAAAGTTTTAAATTTCTTGTAAAATTGTATGAAGAGAAGTGTAAAGATCTTATGAAACTTCGAATTCGGTCTTATTTGGAATTCGGGGTGTTATAAATTATCTTTATCTTCTTTTCTTTTATTTTCTTTTGTTAACCTTGAATATGTTTGTAGCATTATATGTATTTATTCTCATTTTTTATATTATACTTGGTAGCTTTCTTTTGAATTTGTGCTAGTTACTACTGTATATGCTAGTTTCTATCAGTATATATGCATCCCTCCTAAGTTTTCTTAGAGACTTTTATGGACGATGCAGTTAGTATTCGTACAAGTAGCCTACTACTTGTAGAATTCATCTTTTCCAAACTTTTTAGATGTAAGACAATAACATTAATCATTAATCTCCAGTGTTTGAGCGCATGATTTAGAGGAGATGGGGAAATGGGAAGTGGAGTGAACCCATTCATATTGTTGGAGTTCCAAGTGGAACCTCTTCTATTTATACTATTTTTAGAAAAATAATTGATTTGATTAAGGGATTAGCCGGGTATCTAATTTGAAGTGGCCTGTTATGTGAATTGTGTTGAAAACAGATTTGGGAAAAATAATTATTATTCTTCTTGTTGTTTTTCCTATGTTGTATACATCTATATATAGAATTACATTCTTGGAGAATAAGAAAAAAGATTGAGAGAAGATTGGGGAGATGAGAGATTTGGGAAATCTGTTTCCTATATATTTGGAAACAGAATATACAATTGCTATATTTCAACACTCCCCCTCAAGTTGGTGAATAGATATCAAACATGCCCAACTTGTCAACAAATTTCAAGAATAGCCGAGTCGAAACAGCCTTGGTTAGGATATCTGCGAGTTGATCTTCTGACTTCACTTTGGATATCTTAATAACTTTCTCATCTAATTTTTCTTTGATGAAAAATCTGTCCACCTCTACATGTTTCGTCCTATCATGCTGAACTGGATTAGCCGCAATATCACATGCCGCTTGACTGTCACAATACATCTTCATAGGTTCCTTTGGACCATAGCCTAAGTCCTGCAATAGGAGTTTCAACCATAAAGCTTCTGTTATACTCAAAGCTATTCCGCGATACTCAGCCTCTGCACTAGAGCGTGCAACAATATTTTGCTTCTTGCTCCTCCATGTAACTAAATTTCCTTTAACAAAGGTGAAATATCCTGAAGTGGAGAGCCTATCGATTGTAGATCCTGCCCAATCAGCATCAGTATATGCCTCAACCTTCAAGTGACCATGTTTTGCAAATAAAACTCCTTTTCCTGGGGCTAACTTAATGTATCTCATAATTCTCATTACTGTGTCCATATGTTGTTCCTGAGGTACATGTAAACTGACTTACCACACTTAAAGCACATGACAAATCTGGCCGTGTATGTGCAAGATACATTAGTCGTCCAACCAATCTCTGATATCTTTCCTTATCACAAGGCACTTGATCAGCTTCATTGCATAGTTTTAGTCCTTCTTCCAATGGTGTACTAATCGGTTGACAAGCGGACATTCCAGTTTCCTTCAATAAATCGAGAGCATATTTTCTTTGAGAAAGAAATATCCCTTTTCTTGAGTGAGAAACTTCAATACCAAGGAAGTATCTCAAAGGACCAAGATCTTTTATTTCGAACTCTTGTGACAAGTAGTTCTTTAATGCCTTCATCTCCTTAGGATCATCTCCAGTTACTATCATATCATCAACATAAATAATGAGAGCAGTAATTTTACCTTCTTTCCTTTTTAGGAATAGAGTATGATCAGAATTACTCTGATCGTATCCGAATGTCCTCATTGATTTTGTAAATCTCCCATACCAGGCTCTTGGCGACTGCTTCAGTCCATACAATGCTTTCTTCAGACGACATATTTTATTGCTGTGTTGGACTGGTCTGTTTGACCCTGGTGGAAGATCCATATAGACTTCTTCTGTCAATTCTCCATGCAAAAATGCATTCTTCACATCAAATTGCTCCAACGGCCAGTCAAGATTTGCAGCAAGTGACAGTAGAACTTGAATAGTGTTAAACTTTGCCTCAGGTGCAAATGTTTCATCATAATCAATTCCATAAGTTTGAGTGTACCCTTTGGCAACCAGCATTGCCTTGTACCGCTCTATCGAACCATCTGATTTATATTTCATTGTATAAATCCATCTGCATCCTACTGGCTTCTTCCATGCTGGCAGCTCGACTATCTCCCAAGTCGCATTCTTCTTCAAGGACTTCATCTCCTCATCTATAGCTGCTTTCCACCTTGGATCGGCTAAGGCTTCCTGCACACTGTTAGGAATAGATACAGCAGATAATTGATTCACAAATGACTTATTTGATTCAGACAATCGGTGAGTGGACACATAATGACTCATGGGATATTTGACTTTACGAGTGGGATTAGGCTCGTAAGTGAGTTTGGGGATACCTCTAGTAGTACGGTTTGGGAGTTCTCTTCTTGAAGCTTCGGACAGCGATGACGATTGGTTTTGGGGTTCTGCTGGGAGTAGAGATAGATCTGATGGTACTGGTGGTGGAGATGGTTCAGATGGTGCTGGTGGTGGAGATGGTTCGATAGATCATATTATCAGTTCCCTATGAAATATATAAATAGTTCACAACCTAGACGGACTTGGACAATCCATTGGAAAGGTTGTAGTGTAATCTGGTATTAGTCTGTCTTGACTATAGGTTTACACTAGTACACTTTGTGTGTATTGAACAGGACCACTTGAGGTTGTTCTCTTTGTACTGACTATAAAAGAGAACAAACACCTCTGTTATTATGGATGCTTATGCTCTTAATCCAGATATAATAACAGACATGTATATGCAGTGTGCATTACTTTGACTCATAAAAGAGTGAGATTCATTATGGATCAACAACCTCTATGAATTGGGTAATAGCATTGTATGTATGATGGGCTGTTGATTGTAAAAGGAATCCATGTCTCGATACGTCGGGTTGATGATGTCCCCTTAAGGAGCTCATAAGGATTGTCATGTAAACCCTGCAGGTGGATTACATCCGACATGACAAATAAAGTTGAGTGGTACTACTTAAGGATAAAAGATGTTGATCAATATAGTTGTCAGTAACTTAATTTAATCGACGGACATTCGATATCTTAACATGGGGAGCTCAACGAGCATATAATAAAAGGAGCCCATAAATATAATTTGGGATTAGGAAGGTAGTGCAACAATAGCTCCTTAGTGGACCGAGCTATTGTTAATGGGCCTGGGTTGTGTGTTCGGGCTGAACACGGGATACCCAGATTCGTTAGGAGACCTAACCCTAATTTCTCCTCATGGTCCCTGCCGTAGCCTTATATATATCCTCTATTTCTCTGGCCGTCATTGATAATCTGAAATATAAGATTTTTTCTCAAAATTCATGATTCACGTAAGGAGAGAAAGAGATGTCAGCCAAGGAGAAGAAAGGTTGGGAGATCGTCGCCCACACGACGTCCAACCCGAGGAAGGAATACGTGCAGAAGATCTTGGGGTCGCTGTCGTCTTCTTCTCATCGCAGGTATAATTCGTGAACCCTAGATTCCCCTGTATAGGGTTAGATCACGTATTTAATCCGTTAAATTTTTAACAATCGATACGCACACCAATCCGTAGTCTTGGGAATCATCTTAGTTCCATCAACGAGGAGTTGCAACGACTTCAGTGGGTGAAGAGGATGAGTGTGGAGGGCGACGAGGAGTTGCAACGACTTCGGGAGTGGGACTCGGGGTCGATGACGTCACTGGTGTCAGGATGAGGAACGGCAATAGCAGCAGTGATCGACTGGTGGTTGTCGATCGATCAGGGGAGGAGCAACCTCTCAAGGGGCGTGACGGAGGTTCGACGCGCGTCAGGGGCGCGACGGAGGACGGTGACGGGATTGGTCGGGATCGGATCAAGAAGGAGATGTCAGATCTGATCTTCTCCTTTTCTTCTTCTTCAGTTAGCCCAGATCTGGTTAGGCTTTGATACCATGTTGAAAACAGATTTGGAAAAAATTATTATTATTCTTCTTGTTGTTTTTCCTTTGTTGTATACATCTATATATAGAATTACATTCTTGGAGAAGAAGAAAAGAGATTGAGAGAAGATTGGGGAGATGAGAGATTTGGGGAATCTGTTTCCTATATATTAGGAAACAGAATATACAATTGCTATATTCCTATAACATTAATCATTAATCTCCAGTGTTTGAGCGCATGATTTAGAGGAGATGGGGAAATGGGAAGTTGAGTGAACCCATTCATATTGTTGGAGTTCCAAGTGGAACCTCTTCTATTTATACTATTTTTAGAAAAATAATTGATTTGATTAAGGGATTAGCCGGGTATCTAATTTGGAGTGGCCTGTTATGTGAATTGATGCTAGGAATGAATTGAGAAAAGAGGGGATGATATCTGACATTGTTAATTTCTCGTATGAACATGAAGATAAGGCATGCGAAATACTAATTTTATCCTAGAAAGTTTGTTTGCTCCTTGTTTCTCCAGTTGGTATGGAAATAAATGGACGCTAGGCAGGTTGTTGTCTTCAGAGAATTACTTACACCAGGAATTATCGATACAAGTTTCCCATACTGAACTGTTCTGGCATTGGCAAACGACAAATTTATAAAACATAGGAATGGAGACACACTTATAATATTATATAATGTAACATTATATACCACAATTTTGCACAGATTTATCTAGATCACATCCAACAATGTAAGTTCAAGCTGAATCATCTAAGAAATTTCACCCATTAAAAGTAAGAACACTTCATAGCCGAATTCTGAAGAGGATCAACGGTGCATATGCAAGTAAAAATAGTGAACTAGAATAAGATCGAAATGGGAAAGTGCTTGAATGTTGTGAGTTCAAAATAAAAATCGGGAACTTTTTAATTATTTTTTACCGAGAATTTTTTAATTGATTTTTCTTTATATGGTTATCCTGTTTTATTCATTTTATCAACTATTGTTAAATCCCCTATTTACTGTTACTTAAAAGATTCAATATGCATCTTCTGATAAGTTTACTACTTTTTTTATTACAGTTTCGTTGCTTCCTCGTGGCATCAGGTGTTTGAGACCAAATCCAGTGGTAGAATGGCAACCCTCATGGCATCTTTTGTGGATATTTCCTTGCATATATATTACTTGACCTAATAGCAGTCTCTGCTCAATCATTCTGTTATATCCTAGCTTTTAAAAACTTTCACTTTCTAACTATAACCGTAACCGGGGAGCTTTCAAAACCTAGTTACGCAATCAAAATGGCAAGCCCATTTAGTAGATAGATACTGCAGGGCTAGAGATAAGTTAATGATATTGTGTAACTCGTGGATAATTTCTTTTGTTTTGAGGACAATAAACTAATTGAAATCGTTATTGTGATGTTTCTATCTTATTTCAGCTCGACTACAACTTTTCTTCCTTGCTTGCACTGCATTGAAATTAATTGTAGTTGATTTTCTAAAATAAACAACAACAACAATCCACCTCAACACTCAAAAAAAAGCCTATCCCGACGTTTGCAAGCGCCGGAATAGGCTATTTAATGGAAAAATTCAAAAAATCGAAAATTACCCTACCGGTGTTTTAAAACGCTGGGTAGCCTTAATTCTACGTTTGTGTGTCCAAATGCTGGAAAGCTTTTTTGCATCCCCAGCGGGGGTATCCTAGACACTTGCAGCGGCGTTTCGAAAAATGCCGCCCGTATCAAAATCAGCATTTAAAAATGCCGAGAATGGGCTAAAAAAATACTGGCGAACATCTTCCCGTTTATAGTGTGGATTATGAAATGCTTGCCACCATTGATTTCTTTCACCATAATAATTCATATATTTGTGTCAATATCATTTGTTTGAAAAATATTCATGGTGACTGCATATGGAAAATTTCGTAATACGGACTAAGATAAATATGGTTGATATTGTATGATGTAATTATTGAGTTTTAACTGCGGAATAACTCATCAACGAGATGCAAGAACAATAGATACAAAAGCAAGAGAACAAAAATCAACCAAAAGCAACACACGAGAATTTTTTTCGAGGTTCACCCAATGCAATAACTACTTTCCCGTGCAGTGGCACTCCTGCGATTTTCATTAGAAATATGAAAGTTTACGAATCTCTCAAGAACTCACCACCAAGGTGTAGGGTTTGTCTCTGTCTTCTCTCTCTCACTGACGGCTGATAGATCCTTTTTTTCACTTAACTTTAAAATCGTACACAATACAACATATATAAGTTTTCACAACTTCTAATCTCAGCCGCTCATTAATCAGCGTTGCGACGGTCTACCGCAACTTATGGACGGTCAACCGGTTCATGCCTTCGACTGTACAGGATCTAACAGAGAGTGGGTTGGTCGACGGCGCGGTCGACCGGTCATTCTTTCAAGTATAGATGGTTGCAACAGAGAGTGAAGCGGTCGACTGCACGGTTGACTGTGCACTGTCTGTACTTGGGGGGGGGGGGGGGGGGGGGGGGGGTCGACCGCAACTCTACCTATAGCTTCAGACTGCTCTTGACCTATTTTCTCTCACTTCGACTCTCCTTCTCATCTGTCTTCTTCAACCCTATTATCGTGTATTTGGATCCACAAACCCCAATAGTAATTGATACTGATTTGATCAACAATGCATACAGAATGACATAACTGTTTGTTGGCTGTTTTTTTGTCAAAACCAAGATTCCCTTCCTTCCTTTTAGTCCCACATCGGTGGGAATGTTTGCCATGTGAGTGGCTATAATACAATCCATCCTTTACTCCATTGTAGACTTGTGTAGTGTGGAGATAACCCGTGGGCCACACGCGTGCCGCCGCCGCCGCCCAGCCCGGTTCGGTTCGGCGTGTGTAGTGGGCACGGGTGTGCGCGCCCGCACCTGCGGACACGAATGCCGATCCGATTTGCTCTTCGGGTTCGGGTTGAGGCCCAAAACTTCTTTTGCTATTTATTTTTTCCTTTTGACTATTTCCTCCTAAAATGTTGGATTAGTTACTCAGATTCGAAAATCCTCCCACTTTCTCTCCACACGTTCACAGATTTTTTACCTATATACTTCCATCTTCTCATCTCTTTACTACGACTAAAAAATATTTGCTCCTAAAAAAAAAACTCTTTCTCCCGTTCGCATCTTCTCTGTCTGCTTCCGGTTTCAGTTTTTCCAGTTCCATTCTGGACAAGAACAAAGTTCGGGTCGATCTCTCGACGTTGTGTGCGACAGTGAGACGCCGGTGATACCGGGAGTTTTACCACTAGGAACATCTGCGAAAAGTCTGCACATAAGACCGCGGATCAACTCTTAGGGCAGTGCGTTCCGCGCGACTTCCCCATAGGCCTGTAACTCTGTTTTAATTTATTTTGTTTCTTATATCGAGTTGCGAAAGAAAACAAAGATTCGAGGACAATTTAGTTAACAATCTAAGAGTTGAGTTATACTTTCAGCTATCACATGTTCATATTCAATTGGGGTATTGTCATGTGAATGAAATAAGGTTAATCATTTTGGGGAAAAGTGGTCAAATCCCATAAACTAGTCGGGCCTAGTTCTATTACTATATGACCTACCCACCTCAACAATTTTGTTGCGACATATTGAATCACACTTTGTCACTGGACACATTATTTTGAACTTTCCTCATCAAACAAAGAGCCTTGCTCCAAATGTTATTCATGAGCATACTTAATATTTACAGTTGACAGCTTTAGAAGTTGTAAGACTGGTTTATTAAAACCATCTATTAAAATTCTGTGTCATTTGTATCCTTTTGTACTGATTCTGCAATGATAAAATAATCATGAAAATCATGGCAAGGGATTAAATTTCACTTCAGAAAAGGATGGAAAAACAATAGATAAAGACAAATGGATTCTCCATTATTGTGTACCATAACAACCTAACATAACTATTGAAGCTTATTACAATATAGTTCTTTTCTAAGTCATACACAGGAATGCACTATATAAAGCCTGCATATACCGCTAGAACAAAAGAATATTGAAAGAATAACAAGTAAGAAAATGTTGATTCAAGAGCTTCAAGTGCTCTGTGTGGTAAATATGATTTGAGTTTTCACGGCATACATTGTGTTTTATTTATGCTTATTAACACATGATGTGTATCAATTAATACACCGCGGTTAACCCATTGAAGTATTTTGCCTCTTTAATAGTCTTTGTCATGCCCCGCTTCCCAAAAATACGGAATACGAGTACATGACAAAAGCCCAGCGAATGACTAACGTCACCCATAAGCTGTTTAATCGATTCACTCAATAATATAAACAACACAGAACAATTGCGCAGACAATAATAATCTCATGAACAATAATACTTGAATTGAAACAATACAAAATATCCAATAACAATAATAATCCAACGTCTGGAAACAAATAGCAATATTCGGGTCATAAGCCCAATATAATAAAAATAACAATAATCCAATAATTAAGTCTCCAAATAAAGCAATAATTATTTATTAAGCAGCGATGCAATCAATTCCTTCACCAATGTTGTTCTGCTAATCCATCTGGTAATTCTCCATCAACACCTGTAATTACTTCATCTAAAAAGAGAAAATAATTGTCCTTAGAGCAAGTCATGGACAGCAAGTAGAGAAAGCAGGGAACAATGGAATAATGGCATAACAATGAATCAACGAATCAATAAGAATCAATAAAATGGGACAAAATCATGATAATCGATATAATTGGCTATAAACAATGGTGCAATATTCGGTAACGAAAATCGGTAATCAATAACAGTAATATTTAGCCAATATTCGATATCAATAAGAATAATGATGAACAATATGCAATGTTGGTAATGTGTTAATCCTTATGTCTATTAATCATTGTAACACCTAACTAATGCACGTACTACTGTGTCCCATGTGTGCCATACCACAGATTCGATGCATACAATCAATTTCGTTTTAGACTTAAGTGGAAGATTCTATAGATCATGTACACGGCACAATAACGGTATTTGCAGCATTGCTGCACACTGGTTGGCTCAATAAAAATAATACACGGTCAATTGGGGATACTGTGTCAGTAGTCCAACAATAAACCGATAACAATAACTTTTGCCAACACACAATATTTTGGGAAACAAGGCCCACACTTCAGCGTACAGTCACTATATCATCAACTACTCCAGTCAATCCCTTAAACCCCGGCTTGTTAATTATTTTATTAATGCAACAATACAATATGCAACTAAGACATGAGATGAACAATAATATCAATCGGGAAACTATGGGGCGATAACATGGATAGAAAGGTTAGGATGGTGATAATAACTCATTGGGAACATGCAATGCAACATACATTCATTAACTCATGCAATAGTACAACATAAGAATTATTAATACATTAATAAGAGGATTCTAAAATTCTGGAATGTAAAACACAGCTGCAGTAAAATGGGCATAACTCTTGCTACAAAACTCGGAATTCGAAAATTCTGGATGCTATTGACATCTAGACATTCGGGGCTACATTTCATATTCAGAAAATATTTTATTTTAAGGTCATTTACTGCTTCGAAAACAACGATCAAGTTCAGGTCAGCAACATGTATAGTTCTTAGGGTATATTTCTTGGACATAAAATTAGTTAAGCATGATGGTTTCAATTCTATAGTCAATAAATTGTGTAACTAGCATGATAGGTGTCCGAACATGATAAATAAAATCTAGATCACACAAACATACAAGTCTAACATCAATCAATCACCAACGATCGAACAACACACAACCTAACAATTGTCTTTCGAATAATTTATTTGTATTGTGACTCGTATGGACAACCCTATTAACAATTCTATATGCATTCACCAAGGATCCAAACTTTAGAGTCAAATTGGCACGATGTCAAGATTATCGGGGTTAGCTCGTGTAAACCCACAATAAACCCAACGAAAGGGATAACAAAGGCAATACGATAACAAAAAGATCTACTTGCAAGAATTTTCAATAAAACTTGAATTTGAAACGAATAGCAATTCAAGTGGACGGTGACTTGCCTGTTAACCGGTGAAACGAATAGCAATAATAATGGAATATGAATCCCGAAGCAACGAACTCGCGAACTAGCAATTTCCCAAAGCAGCACGTGCAATATACGTGCAATCAAGTTCAACAGCACACAAAAGAGACAGCAACAATGGCAATCAGCCAAAGAGAGGGAGAGCACCGGCCAGGGGCGGCGGCGCTGGTGACTGGCGACGGCGAGGTGCGATGGGGTAGGCGGCGCGAGGGTCAGGGCGGCGCTAGGAGGCGTCGCCGGCGATCGAAGCTGGGAGGAGAGGAATCGGGACTTGAGGCTGATGGGTTTTGAAGTTTTGTAATGGTGAGAACGGGGAAAGGGGTGAACGGAGACGGCGTTTGGGTTCGTGGGTGTCGAGGGGAGGCGAAGGGGAGTAGTCGACGGCGGTCGGCGCAAGGGGGGGTGGCCGGAGTGGCCGGGGAAGAGGAAGTACGGGATTGGGGATTTGGGTTCTGAACGGGGAGAGAGAAAGAGGAGAGAGAGAGCGCGGCTAGGATTTCGATTTGTGTGCAGAAATTAGGGTTACAGTAGAGTTGCATTTATAGGGTACAATTAGGATTCAATTAGGAGATAGATCAAAATCAACACGGTTCAAATAAAAATACCCATAATTCAAATGAACAAAATCCACAATATAGATAACTCAATAAAAGACAAAGATAGTTCATGAACGAAAATTTCAACCCAATTAGATAAATAAATAACACAATTGAAATAATAAGAATTTAAAATAAAATGGAACCCGCCAAGAAAATCAGATCGAGTATACAAATAAAATATTTCGACTGATGAATTTTTATTTCAAGAAATAACAATTAGTAATTATAATCATAATAATAATAAAACCGTACAATAAAATAACATTCAGGTTTAACAACTTTATTAAAATACTCTAATAATAATATACATGATTTTGGCTGAAATACAATTAACTGATAAATTAAGATTTTAAAATACGCCCTACTCGAAATAATAATAGTATTTTCGATTGGAAAATATTTAAATAGAAAATCTCAAAACAAATTTGACACAAAATAAATTTATAAATGATTAAAATACTGAAAATATTCGAAAAATAAGTATTTACGGAAATGGGGGTTACAGTCTTCAAATTCATATTAAGTAGCTGAAACCACCTTGAGGTTTGACCTACAAACATGCACCACCACATACCATCCAAACCAAACCTTCTTTCTTTCCAAAAAGAAAAATTGTAGACCATAATGGCGATGACAGGTACTGTGCAGTAAAACAGCCATGTTGCCAATTTTGAATCATGATTATAGTCAATGATTCAATATATTTAAAATTAACAATAGTTCCTATGGACCAGGAAAATTGATTTAGGGAACGATCTCAGGTTGAAAAAAAAAATTGTGAATCTTCTTGGAGCATTGACTCCATAGGCAATCCCATTTTGATGGAAGAAGCCTTAGATGATTTACACATAATGAAACTAATGAAGGATAAAGATATAAAGGATAATTGTTTCCATAAAATGCTTAAGCATAACTGAAAATTAAAATAAAAATTTGTTCATAGCATTTCATGGTTGAAAAGTTCAACTATATGCTGCTTGCAGTGTAGAGTTGTATGCATTTTCTTGTGCAACTCGATTGTACAACTTTCCATCTAGAATATAGGCAAGAACTTCAGTATAGATTAAAAGCGATAATTGAAAGTCTCGCAAAGAGAACTTGCTGGTGAAAAGTGAGGCTAAAGCTTTGTCAAGCATGGTTGTATTACTAATTACAAGGATAAATAATTGAGAATGCAATAAATTGTGTTAGTGAAAAGGGGCAAATCTGTATGCATAATTGTATTACTAATTGCAACAAAACCTCTTCGAAAGTATGTTGTTCCTTTAAAGTTTAATTCCTTTCTAATGTTTTTTGTTTTTGTTGAGAATATACATTTCTGATGTTAATTAGCATAGTTTAATCATGGTTTTCTAATTATGTTATGAAACATCAATAATAATTGATGTTGAATTGCTGACATGAAGTGATGATTTTGGGACAAGTTCTCATGTGAACTTTTCTATTTGTGTTTATTCGAAGTCCTGCATAGTTTATGTCTCCAGTTATATGCTCAGGAATATATTATGTATACATTATATTTATGGGATTATGAGATTTATTTGTATCGACCTAAGATACCATATCTGCATGAAGGTACTGTTGTAAGGCCATGTTTCTTCTTCCTCTGGTTTGTTTGTATGTAATACTTTTAAAGTCCCACAATATCTATTATCTACTGATTTATCCAATGTAGGAACAATCCAAATACCTTTAATCGTTACATTACCAATTTGGAATTTTATTATGATAATTGCCAATATCATAATTTGAGTTTATGCCAACCTGTTTGATATACTAGTTAAATGTTGTCATTATGTAGGGTAATATATATACTTAGACAGTACTAATTGTAGTCATGGTTAGTGATATACTAATATTTCAGACACTATGTAATATGTATATAAAATTGTGCATATATTTCTCCTGATCATGTCAATGTACAAATCCATTCATAAAGACTTATATAGCTTGCAATTACTATGAATATGCTCATAACTATGATCGTGTAATTACACACCATTTGTATACCACTTTGAACATATCTGAGAGTTATACACCCTACATGTTATGCTACAATAAATAGTGTATATAATTATAACCGGGATATAAATATATACAATATTATACTGATCCATGTATGGTATTTTTTAATATTTACATAAAAAAATGATAATGCGCTACAGTCAGATTGCACCAAGTATGGAATGTAAGAATTATTGAAATACGATGTATATTTAGCAGTAATAACTGTAAGTACACTGCTTTAAAAATAGCTAACATGAGTTTCCATCCATAATAGACAGTTCTTGGATCAAAGTATACGTAAGCCCATATATAGGGAAGAATAATTTTGGTCAATCCATTTTCTTGTAATCCCAAGTCAGGGCAATATCTTGGGATTGTCATTCTAGGATAATGATTTGTAACATAAATTCCAAATTTGCATATGGTATTCATGTATGATAATGAATTTACAGGCGTTATATCATTCTATACTCTTACACTAGATGTATAAGAGTAAAAGAGATCATCTGTTAGATGACAGATGACCTGTGTTCATAATAGTGATTACAACAAATGGGAAATGGTACATCTATAACACTTAATTATAACCTAGTGGATATATGTAATTTAGTTAGATCAGTGTCAGAAATCCTATGTATAACTACGGTTGACAATGTTATCTCATCAAACATGAGTTTTACATATTGGGCTAAACTCTCTAGAGTGATTGAATTGGAAAAACAAATATGTTGAGACGAATGGGGATGAGCATGTGTTGTTAAGTATGCACTGTCTTATATGTCACTCTAGTAATGTATTGAAATCGGCATAATTTCACTCGAGTGACCGGCCAACATTAATAATATGGGTTTTTGAACCGGGTTGGCGAATCCAATATGTCAACTTTATTACTTTTCAACTATGTGTCATATCTAAATAGACAATTATAACAACAAGTGGTGAGCCAGAATTTTCTTAGTATGATTGTTACTGTTGATTTAGTAACTTTCACAAGTGATTATTAACCTAGCAAGACTCGATATCCACTATGTACCAAAATACCCACCATATATGGGTAATACGAGACTTAGTATCCGGACCATCAAGGTACATATATTTTTGCAACTATCACGCACATATTACATGATAACATATACAAGGCACCTAAAGCTGAGGTATTCGTTGATATACAAAATATCAACGAATATTTTGTATGATATACAAAATATCAACGAATATTTTGTATATCATACCAAATATGTTATATTAGGCAATAGTACTGATATCTAACACTATGTATGGTATATTCGTAATAACAATGTTATTTTCATATTTATACTAAGTGAATACATCATAGTATTCGTTGATGTGAAGGTTACTCAGATGCAAACTGGGTAACTGACTCACTTGATGTGAAATCCACAACTGGATATGTCTTTACCCTAGGAGGAACTGCGATCTCCTGAGGTTCATGTAAACAAACTATTATAGCTAGAAGTACTATGGACACTGAAATGATAGCTTTGGACACTACTTGTACAGAAGCTGAATGGCTAAGAAATTTGATTATGCATATACCTGTTACTAATATTCTTGTTCTTGCTATTTCCATAAACTGTGATGATAAATCTGTTATAGAACTACTAAAGCATGATTCTGCGAATGCTAAGATGAACAGGCACCTGCAGCTGCGCTTCAAGTCAATTAAGAGCCTATTAGGCAAATATGTGGTTCTTGACTATATAAAGTCAGAAAAGAACATTGCAGACCACTTGACAAAGGGTCTGTCTAGGACATTGATTCTAGAATCATCGAGGGAGATGGGGTTAAGCCCATAAGTAAGTCACCAGCAGTGGTAACCCAACCGAGTCTGACTGGAGATCCCAAGAAGCCGGTTCAATGGGTAGAAACAAGCTGGACTTCGGTGACTATTATGGAACACTGACTCAGAGATTAAATTCTCATAAATTAATGCCCAGGTGGCTGTACGAGGTTGTACAATGATATCCCATCCCTATGGTAACAGTTTTCCGGTGTGATCTGGTTAGGATGAGTTCTAAACTCTTAATAAGTCCAAGCATTATTATGTAGGGTTGAGTCCGATCACCAACCCTTTGAGGACTTACCGATATGAGAGGTTGTGAAGGCCGCGACTATGGGACAGGGCGATCCCAGACAACTCTCATGAATATGGAAAAAGTGCGCATGGCCATTCAAAAGCGCCACCCGATAGACCCAAGAACCTCTATCGTACTATGTGTGCTATTTTCTGAATCTGATTCAAGAAGTCTGATTCAAGGCATAGTCCATCAAGCACTTCTTCAGACAAAGACAATAGTCACTACGTGAGATTCAAGGCTGTAGTCCATCTCATTTATGCATAGTATACTCTTGCCCAGAACTTCTACATCATTATTCTTTTGTTATCACTGTCTTTGGATCTTGGTTTTGGGGGGGGATTGTTGGCTATTTTTTGGTCAAAACCAAGATTCCCTTCCTTCCTTTTAGTCCCACATCGGTGGGAATGTTTGCCATGTGAGTGGCTATAATACAATCCATCCTTTACTCCATTGTAGACTTGTGTGGTGTGGAGATAACCCGTGGGCCACACGCGCGCCGCCACCGCCGCCCGGCCCGGTTCGGTTCGGCGCGCGTAGTGGGCACGGGTGTGCGCGCCCGCACCTGCAGACACGAATGCCGATCCGATTTGCTCTTCGGGTTCGGGTTGAGGCCCAAAACTTCTTATGCTATTTATTTTTTCCTTTTGACTATTTCCTCCTAAAATATTGGATTAGTTACTCAGATCTGAAAATCCTCCCACTTTCTCTCCACACGTTCACAGATTTTTTACCTATATACTTCCATCTTCTCATCTCTTTACTACGACTGAAAAATATTTGCTCCTAAAAAAAAAACTCTTTCTCCCGTTCGCATCTTCTCTGTCTGCTTCTGGTTTCAGTTTTTCCAGTTCCGTTCTGGGCAAGAACAAAGTACGGGTCGATCTCTCGACGTTGTGTGCGACAGCGAGACGCCGGTGATACCGGGGGTTTTACCACTAGGAGCATCTGCGAAAAGTCTGCACATAAGACCGCGGATCAACTCTTAGGACAGTACGTTCCGCGCGACTTCCCCATAGGCCGGTAACTCTGTTTTAATTTATTTTGTTTCTTATATCGAGTTGCGAAAGAAAACAAAGATTCGAGGACAATTTAGCTAACACTGTTTTACTTTTACAGTTTTACTTCGATCGCTTGTTCCATCAAAAACATCATGATCCAATCCTCTCCTCCTACCAAAGTACTCTAAATTATCACCCATAGCACAGCTAACCTTAGAAGCCAGGGCTCCCATCTCAGAATTAGAGAGAGCGTAATCTAGCTTAGCAATCGGGCAACTCAAAATACACATGCCCTAATTCGAGTGAAACCTCTGAACCCAATGCAGGAATATGTTATCGAGATAGAGGTCATCGGAGCTGCAAATGAAAGAGGACGGGTTTTGAGAGCCCAGGATTGATGCAACTGTAACTGGATCAGAATACAACTACAACTTCATAGATCCATCGAACAGCGATGACAATAGCGGAAATGCGGGCAAATTTGGTAGAGGTTGATGAGAAACAATTCCCCATAATTTTTTTCTCTAGTTCAGTACGATATAATGGAATTTTTTTGTTATATGCCACTTTTCGAATCTATTTGTAGAAAGAATGCAATTGCCAAAGTATTTGCGCTCGTGGACTCAACAATTAAACTTGGCGTTCCCAACGGCGAGTTTAGTTGTTTCATCCTCGTCATTGGGACATGGCGAGTGTTGTTTTTTTTTGTCTTTTTTCAAGAAACTCGTTATTTCCAGCGGCGAGTTTAGTTCAAACTTTTCAATGAAGACTCACTGTTCCCAATAAGGAGGTTCTTTGTACTAGACTTGCTATTGGGATGGCGAGTTTAGTTCAAAAAAAAATTATATCGAGTTTTTTTTCGAAAATTTACCAAGTCCAACAAAGTGTTGCGCTCTCTGTGAAATTTTCTATATTCTAGCCGTTCTCAACCACGAGTCTAGTATAAAAAATCTCGCTATTGAGAACGGTGAGTCTTGTTTGATAATTTTGAACTAAACTCGCCGTTCTCAACAGCGAGTATAATACAAAGGCCCTTGCTATTGGGAACATCGAGTCTTCTTTGAAATTTTTTAACTGAAATCGTCGTTGGGAACAGCAAGTTTCTCAAAAATTTAGCATGAAACAGCGAACACGAAACAACTAAACTCGCCGTTGGGAACGATGAATTTAGTTGTTGAGTCCACAAGCGCAAATACTTTGACAATTGTCTTCTTTCTGTAAGTAGTTCCGAAAAGTGGCATATAAAAAAAAATTGATATAATGTAGTTCTTAATTTTCTCAAAAAAATAATAAAGTCCTTAATTTTGTACTGAACCTAGTGGCTTCTTTATATAACCTTTTCATTGTTATTTGGGCAAAAAATAAAGTACCCCCCCCCCCCAAACGTTTGGGCTTAATACAATATGCCCATATAACGTTTGTAAAAATACATTTAACACATTCCTCCGTTAACTTAACCTCATTCGTTAAGTTAAAATTATTGAATTACCTTTTTACCCTTACCTTTTTATAATTTAATCTTTTCTTATTTTTCCTCTTTCTTCATTCTTTTTCTTCATTCTTATCAATTATTTCATCAGAAAATCTGGTATCCTTGGAGAATTTAATGATCGATCATCATTTTTGAATGAAAGAGTACTTGCAATTGTATATTTCTAATGGTCATCGAAACTGCATACATGTGCATTAATTTTGTGCATGATATTGTTTTTAAGTATTAATGTTTCCACATTTAAGCTTGAGACATGTTGGTTGCATATACCACTAGACTAGGTAAGCTGATGTTGGATTTCACTATTTTCTTTATATTGCCATAATATTTTCAAAATGCTCGATGATCTGTGAACAATACTTTGAGAATACTAATGCAGTTAGAACAATATTTTGCTACAGTATAATGTCGAGTTATTCAATTTTTCTTTTCCAAACTCGATAAGAAGTTATCATTGAGATGAATTTACTATATAAACTATGTTACGCATATTTGATCAGTTTCCATGGAACTCTCACTCTTCAACATCATCTTCATTGTCGTAAGTTCCCACCCACCACATGAACTCAAAAAAGAAACTCCGTGAAATAAAAAAGGAACCCGCATGAACTCAAAAGGAATGAAGAAAAAGAATGAAGAGAGAGGGAAAAAAAAGGAGATTTAATTATGAAAAGGGTAAAGATAAAAAGGTAATTCAATAATTCTAACTTAATGGATGGGATTAAGTTAACGGTGGAATGGATTAAATGTATTTTTTTAAACATTATATGAGCATATTGTATTAAGCCTAAACATTGGGGGGTACTTTGTTTTTTGCCCTTGTTATTTTTTCTAAGAAAGAAATAAATTTTAACATATTTGGGGAATGTTGAATTACTGTGAATGTAATTCCACTAATGAAATCCATAAAAACTTAATGGACCATGTTACCATGATTTTAGCACCATACACTAATACACCATATTCATGATAGAAGTAATGTTTCATTCACTACCAATTTTATTACTCTTCCCGATAGTATGCTAATCTCAAGCATAGTCACAAAGTTCAGGTTTAATTCGGCAAATTTGCGATTTATTCGTGAATATTTCCTCAGCCGAACTAGTTCGCGAATTATACATCGCTTCACTAATTATTCGTGAAGTGCGCGAATAATTCGCGAAAATCACGAATTATTCGCGAAGTGCGCGAATAATTCGCGAAAATCGCAAATTGCTGAATTATTCACGAATAATACTCAATAACCCAATTCAAGTATTCAACCCTATTTCCTTGCAGCGTCTTGCTTTTCTCTTCCCTTGTGTTTTCTCTTCCCAGCCGCGCAGAATTTTTTTCCCTCAAATCAGAAGGAGCGACGATTCCTTTTTCCCTATTGCAATCAAAAAAATTTCGTTCGCTCAATCATTAGAAGGTATGATTCTCGATCTCCTATCATTTTCATCTATGTCCATGTTCATTGCAATTGTTGATCAATAAAATGTCCATATTCATTGCAATTGTTGATCAATAAAATGAACCATTTGTTGTGTGAACTTGCTGCTATCCAATTTTTAAGAGGATATGGAACCAAGGGGAGTGAGGATTGAAGTATGGCATGAACCTGGAAACTTGAGTTTGAAATTATTTTGTAATTGATGTCTCTAATTTGTAATAGTCTAAGATATTCTCTTATGAAACACTCTTGTAATTGGTTGTTTGGTGCAATAGGTTAAGTAGCTAACAAACAAAACAAGACTAAGAACTAGGTGATGCTATATCAGTGTTTTTGGAGCTAATTATGGTGTATGTGTAATTTGTTGTATGCAGTGTGATGTCATATAAAATTGATGATCAAAGCAAGTAAATGATCGTAAAGCTTATTGATTCTTATCTTATACAATATACAGTTACTACATTTACAGACTACTAATAAACATTTTTTTTGCTTTGGTGATGAGTACTAACTATTAAGATATATTAATTTTTTTATTTCTTTCTTTCCGAACTTATGCCGATTTTTTCTCAAATTGTCCGATTTTTTGCCGAATTCCGAATATTGAATCTTGCCGAATTATTCCCGAACGCCAGATTTGTGACTATGATCTCAAGTATCTTTTTCCAAATTGCACTTCAACAATTTTTTTTTTATTTATATTTTGGGGAGGGGTAAAAAGCATGTGCCCCTGTTTTTTCGCCTATCTCTTTCTTTTTTAAAATTTGGCAAAAAATTTTGTTAACTTTTTTGAATTTACCAATATATTCTCCTTTTAAAACATTAAAGAGCATCCACAGTCGTCATTGTTTAAATTATGCATAAATGGATAAATGCATATAGCATTTGGCTATTTTGCTGCAGTCGTCGAATGGTATTTTTTACCAATTTAATTTAAAATAATAAAAATCTTAGATCAGACAGAAATCGAAGTTGCGTTGGGGGAAATAAAATATTTTTTAATTGATAGACACAACTTCACATTGCATCGGAGGAGAAAAAAAAAATTAAAATAAAAATTGCCAGACGCAACATGAACTTGTGTTCGGCTTTTCGGAACCCTAGGACGCAACTTGAAGTTGCGTCCAACAATTAGTTGTTTTTTTTGGATTTATTTACTTTTCCATAAAGTTAGGCTTTATTAATTCAATAATTGACCAAAATAGCCCTCCTTCATTCTATATATTGATGTTAATATGTAACGAAGCAAACATGAATTTGCTCTCGGCTAACTCTCTATCTCAATCTGCTCTCACCCCACTCTCTATCTCAATCTGCTCTCACCCCACTCTCTATCTCAATTTCATAAAGCCCAACTCTCTATATCAATTTTTTAATTAGTCGAGAAAAATGTCTTCGATACGAAGATTTATTGGTCGTTTGAAATCAAAGCAAAACAGATGCTAGCTCATGGCAACACAAGCAACGAAGGTGAAGAAGAGATTTCAAATGTCGACTTTGCCGATCAACAAATTGGAATTGTGTAGTAGACGATTCCAAACATATAAGTCAATATATTAATGTTACCCCTGAGGGCGGTTTCTGTAAGTTCAGGGAAAATTGGAAAACCAATCAAGATATACAATCAGTACTGCTCATGGGTCCCACTTTTTAAACAACTAGTAGAGCAGGCAGAATGACACCGTTTTATGAAAATCAATACAAACAAATCATTGATTCGGCTCGTCGAGGCACTCGTAGAGAGATGGTGGGACACTACCCACACTTTCCACCTACCGTGTGGTGAGTTGGGTTTCACTACATTAGATTGGATTATACTAACGGGGAATCCTATCGGTATCGGCGATTTGCCTCCATGCGACGATGAGGCCTATACTTTTGAAATTGTTCAGTCTCGCTTCTTTCCGGAATTAACAGTAGATGATTGGAAATCACAAGGTATACGGTATACATTTGTCAAAAATTATTTTACCAATTATATGATTGAAGAAGCCGAAACCGATATGGCACTAGTACTGAAGATTGCACGAGCTTTCTTCATGTTCTTTCTTAGTGCATTTCTTTACCATAATGGTGCTGGTTTAGTAAAGTGTGGCTGGCTAGCCGCAGTTGCAGACCTGAATGCTTTTGCCAAATACAATTGGGGTAGCCATGCACTTGCTCTGCAGTATTTGTCTTTGGACTCATGTAGCAGACTTACAGTGAAGGGGTTTAATGGGCCGTGGCAAGTTTTGGAGGTAATACTCCACCTTTTCTTCAACAAAAAAAAATGTTGGAGGTAATACTTAATCTATTAGCTACTAATTTTAGTCGAATAATGTCATTATGTTATTTCAATTGTGATGTTCGTAACATATTTCTTAAACGTTTTACAGTATTATGCTTACGAGTACACAAATTGATGTATTCCAGTTAGAGATAGGAACATCCCTATGGAGACACACATGGCTAATTCTGATGTATGGCCGAAAATTATTCGATGGAATAAAGAATTCTTGGATTTAGGCCGATATGGTCCTATTAGGTACAACCAATCGATGGCTCGTGATCAGTTGGAGATGCGCACTTCTTCCTCCATTTGGCAGCCATATAATGGGTCAACAATTAAAGACGTATATGAAATTGAAACTGCTAAATTCATTTCACGTTATCGACACACTTTTACGTACTGCGGTCAGGTATATTAATTGTTTGTCTTATTTATTTACATTACTTTGATTAAATATTTTGGTTATGCTAAGTGAACATTTGATTGTAGTGTGTATAGTATCTTGGTGATCATTGTATTCGGCAACTTACTGGAGTAATTGCTATCACAAAAAACTCACCTCCTCTCATGCGTTTATGACATCCAGTAATACACTTCTTGAACCTATTGAAGCATCACCTTTTGTACGGATTGTAGAGCAGATCACTTATCATCAGTATTGGGCAAAGGTTTCAATTGGTCCGATAATGCCGACACTCTCCCATGCAGCCAATGTCGATTTCATTGGGCCAGCATCTATTAGAGATAATTATGCTCAGTTGCCATATGCTGCACCTCCATTTTGGCTACCGGCCGAGTATCCAACTCAATCCACTGCAGATAATTCATTATTGCTTGGTCAACCTTACGTTGAAGTGCCACTTTTTCAAGCCAGTACTCTTATCAAGAATTTGGACAGTAATATAAATGTCCCGTTTCATCAAAGTGGACGACCATCATATGTGAGTTACCAAAATCGTGTATACATTTTCGGTTTTAATAACGTTATTATGTTACAATGTATTTTACTCACTCTCGTTATTTTATATATCTTATACCTTTCCACGGGAGGAGTTATACACTCGTTGTCAACAATTGAGCAACACCGAAGCACAGCTTCGATGAATAATACTTTCAGAAATGGTATTGAGGGAATCAATTTCTCATGAATTACCAAATGTTAGGCGATCTATATCGATGAGCAGACCATCTAATTCCCGACATCGACCATTGAATCTGAATTTAGATAACACCGGAGCATCCACATCCTCATTTGTGCCAGAAACACAGTATAATTATGAAGAATAGGAAAAATTGTACATCATTTATTTTCTATTTACTTTGATGGTATTAATATGAACTTGTAAATGTCAATCAGAAAATGTCATATGAAGGTCTTAATATCAATTTGAACATTTTCTTTTTCCTCATTTCTAAAACCACATAATTAATGTCAGGGTATTGTATTAACTTAGGGATTGTAGACTTGAGGGTATTGTAGTCACAAAATTAATGTCACATGGCTAGCACCTCCATACTTGGATTGTAGTGAAGTAGGTTTTTGTAATTATTCAGTTTCGTACCCATTATTCACGGTTACTTTCCTATCTACGAAGTGTAGATTTTGACTTTTTTTACACCTATTGATTAACTTTTAGATTGGACAGGACAATGATGATTTGTTCTTCTTCAAGCGGCATGATCAATATTTATATACTGTCATCCTGTGTACATTTATTTCTCGACAACACTTTGTAAACTTCAATTCCAAAAGAACCCACTGCAAATTTACCTTCTAATTAACCACGTCTAATTTACATGTATCTTCTTCCTCGAGTTCATCTTCTGATTCATCAGAGGAGGACAACAATATTGTTGCTAGGATTGTTCACAACCATCTAGTAAGGATTGGCAAGGAAATCCAAGCTAGTGAACAATTCAATCGTCACTGTTACATTCATCGGGAAAGAGAATGTCATAGACGGATGTGAAAAGACTACTTTGCCGAAAATTTAGTTTACCCACATTCAATTTTTCGTTGTCGATTCCGTATGCGCCGAAAACTTTTCAACTGGGTATTGGATGCTGCTGTGGGTTACGATCAGTATTTTCTCCAATTCCAAGATGCTTGTAAGCAACTTGGCTTAATTCCTCATCAAAAAAATTACAGCGGCACTACAATGTTGGTGTACGGAGATGCAGCTGATGCGGTTGACGAATATATAAGCATAGGAGAAACAACGGTATTGAAAACTCTACATCATTTTTGTTTCGCAATTGTAACTTAATTTAGTACTCAATATATGAGAAAACCAACACCAGCCGATGTGGAAAGACAAATCGAAGATAACAACGCTCGGGGCTTCCATGGGATGTTGGGTAGTGTAGATTGCATGCATTGGAAGTGAAAAAATTGTCCAGCAGCATGGCAGGGCCAGTACACAGGACATGTTCGGGAACCGACTATTATTCTCGAAGCAGTTGCTTCTTATGATCTTTGGTTCTGGCATTCATTCTTCGGAATGGCAGGATGCCATAATGATCTAAATGTGCTGAACCGGTCAACTTTATTTATTCAGATTCTTGATGGTTGTGCACCTCCAGCTAATTTTGTCATCAACAACCACAATTACAATATGGGCTATTATTTAGCAGATGGTATATACCCACCTTTGGCAACCATCGTTAAAACTTACACTGCACCAGATACACAAAAGAAAAAGAAATTCACAGAAATGCAAGAGGGTGCAAGAAAAGATGTGGAACGTGCTTTTGGAGTTTTACAATCACGATTTGCAATAGTCAATGGTCCAGCACGTATGTGGGATGCAGATAGTCTGTCATATATTATGAAAACATGTATGATCTTACACAACATGATTGTTGAGGATGAACGTGACGAAAAAATTCTTAATTATGATTATGATCAAATTCCTGACTCGATTGGGATCGAACCAAGCACAGGTGGACCAATTGATGAAGAAGGCCGAATTGTTCGCAATGTCATTTTACATGATTGGCAAAAATATCATGCACTTCATCAAGATCTTGTGGAGCATATTTGGAATCAATATGAAGATGAGTAACTGCACTTAGCATGTATTTTTACTATGTATTCTCATTTTCTTGTAACTTTACTTTGATTAAATAATTATAAACGTAGTTAATGTACTTGTTTGAACTATGGTTTAATATTTGAAGCATATTGTAAGCCGATAATTATGAGTATTAACTATCGTTACCATATTATAAACACAGGATACATTCGCAATTATAATTTAAAATAATAACGTAGGGACCATGTAATTAAAATTCAATTTAATCACACAGGATACTATGGAGCTATATTGTGAAAACAAGACTCTTCTTCATTTCAAATTAATAGCGTAAGATATATTCTTCATTTCAATTGCATGCTTACATTATATTAAGATAAAATACAGAATTTTGGCCTAATGTTCTTTAGCCATCGTTGTAATCTCGTTTTTGCAGAATTTCGTTTTGCCTACACATAAAATAATATTGTTGATTCATTGGTAACGTGTTCAGATCGATATCCATAATGCGATCTTCCTCGACCCATTCTTTAATATCGCATTCTCAAGCTTTTATCGCATTCCTCCTATCTTGCGATTCTTTGTATATAGATATAAAAATGGCTATTTTTCGGCCATATCTTTGTATTATGATGTTTCGGCCACTTTTTTTCCTTTCCTCTTAGTAGCTTTGCGACCTGGTGGTCGGGTAAGAGGTGTAGGTGAATCTGTATCGACGGGTATATTTGAGTCCCAGTTGTTTATTGTGAGAGAGTTTTGGCTACCACTCCCTTCATCGGATTGGGTATTTTGTACTCAATCAAATACTTGTGAAGTACGCAATAAAAACTTCGGCTGATCTTTAAGAATCTCATAACATTCATCAAATTTGAAAGCTCTCCCCGAAGTTGCCATATATTCTACTCTGGCTTCGCGAATCTGAGACAACATTGAAATTTTAAACGTTATTATGTACACAAATAATATGAATAATGACTTTAAATCATACTTTTTTCTACATACCTTATCTGTCTCGGTTGTTCCGCTACTGGCCCTAGTAATTGCATTGCTCAATTTTGCTATGAATAGGACTACTTCTTTCGAAATTAGTTGAAATCGACTAGTAAGTGAGCTAACTGTTCTGTCGGTCGGAGTTCTTAATAATACCTTAAATGTAGAAAAAATATGCTCCCAGAATTGTGCCCCGGATTGATCATTACCGATCACTGGATTTTTAGTTATACTAATTCAACTCTGGCACAGAAGAACATCTTCCTGATACGTATATGCTCTCCCCCTTGCACCTCGGCTCGCCATTGATTTTCTTTCACAAATAACTCAATACAAGACAGAGGTAATAAAAAATTGATATCTGAAAGAAAAAAAATTAGACAATTGTGGTGCTAATATTCGGTTCAGGATGGGTACTATATATACAAAATTTTAGTGAGCTGTTCAGATAAAGAAAGAGCCGTTGGATTTATCTTAGAAAGGAAAAAATAGCCGTTGAATGAAGAGGGGGCAAAAGGGTAATTCAATTTTTTTTTATAAAAAAAAATCCAACAGACGCAACATGAAGTTGCGTCCGAGAAGTGCGGAAGTGGAGGGACCCAACATGAAGTTGCGTCTAAGGGGGTTTGTATTTTCCGATATTTTTTATTTGTAAAAATAAATTTTTTTGGGAGCGACGGAACTCGAGGTTGCGTCCTTTAAATTATGCATAATTCTCGTATCCGCTCTTATTTATAGCAATCTACCGTATCAAAATATGCAAAATATGCATATTTAGCAAACGACTGCAGTAATATTTTTGCGAACAAATACATATTATGCATATTTAGCAAACCACTACAGATGCCAAATGCTCTAAGTTAGGGTAGTTTTGTTGTTTTAGGTGTATTACGTTTCATATCAAAATCCCTATCTGCTGAGTTGCCGAAAAATTAAAGCTGCAACTGATTTTATTATCTTTTTGGAATTTGGTAATATATTGCTTATTTTAAAATTTGGTAATATATTGCTTATTTTAAAAATGGCAATAGATTTCTTTTTTTTTTATTTGACAAGATATTACTTTTTTAATTTAAATTTGGCAACATAATTTTGAAAACTTTTAGGCATTTGTTTGGGGTTTTATCAATTTTTAGGTAACACATTAGAGATTTAGGAAGAGAGTCAATTAGAGATTTAGGCTACTTTTTGAAATTATTTGCCAAAAAGATATAATCTCAAAAATATTTGCGATTAAGGCCTAGCCTCCAAAAGTATTTATGATTAAGGGCTAGTTTTTTAAATCAACTTCTAAACTTCCTTCTCTATACTATTTTCTATAGGATGTGTGACCTTTCTGCAATTTAAACATTTGTTCTAATAATTATTTCTATTTTTCTTACATAATTGACTTTTTAACTGCTTAAAATGTATTAAATATTTTACTAAAATTATTAGAAAACCAGGTAAGAGTTTCTTACTTAAAAACGATGGCTCTGATACCAACTTGTTTGCGAAGCGCGTGTCATGAAATCACTTGAAAAACAGAAATCAGAAGAGAAAGAGAATATCAAAAACTTTAAATTTTTTAAGGTGATAATTTTCTGTAAAATAACATTTTTCGAAATAATATATATTGTCTATTTCAAAGAAGTAGTAAGGAATGTCATCTTCAAGTTCTCTCATATATTCTAATTCTGTCTCAGAGCTTTCACTGTAACTATCATATAGGGGTTCTTCTAATTCTTCTATATGTCTATTTTCTTCTCCAGTCTGTTCATTTTCTTCTAAAAATTATCTGTATGCTGTTGTAGGGCTCCACACATAACTATTAAATACACCATTTTCATAAATAACAAAGATCTTTTATTGTAAGTTAGATCATCAATTATTTCAACATTTATATTACTAGTTTCTCCAGGATTTATTTGGTTTATTGTTATAATTATTACTCGTTGTATACTGAACAAGAATAATTTAAATTCATAATAATCCTCCATACTTGTTACTCTCTGAGGATAATAAACATCAAAAACTAGCATTCTATCACTTCCTTGATAGTTAATCATTAATTCAAAAATCTCTGAGGCAATACCGAAATTGTTATTATCCATTAGTTCTACTGGACAACAATGACTATAAAATTAGGAGTAGAGAGAGATTTCTAAGGATACCCTAAAATCAAAGCAAAAAGGCTCATCATGCTTCCGACCAAGTTAAACCTCTTTGAGTTGTTATGTACCAGTTACTACTAGTGGATAAAATACCACTGATATGCACCCCTATTTCAGTGCTCCTTTTACGTTCCTCCAATCTCAGGATTACTATGCACTCAAAAGAGCTTCATCCAAGAGATACGTTTAGAACAACTAATAGCACTTCGATACAGGCAACCACAACCTAGCTCATTTCCTGCTACTATGTGTATGGTCTATCTTTAGAATGTTACAAATGAGTCTTTTCGTAAGATTCTTGAGACAGAGCCTTACAAAACTCTCCCTAAGTAAGAAAAATTAGTTGCTCATACCTTATTTAGTAACAGATCATGTAGCAGAACTCATGGAAAGATAATTTTATTTCTCCCAAACCTCTTACAGACTTTCTTACAAACTTATATGGAATTTCTTTCCTCCTAGATTCTCTCCCTCTCTCCCTTACCCTGCCTCCCCTTTTATAGAAGAAGGGATGGCTTTATACCAGATACAATTATTGTTCTCCTTACATCATTGCTTATATCATAGATAAATAATTGAGCTAATTACATCACTGCTTACGTTGAAAACATCTTCACGTGCTTCACATCAGAAACAGCTCTTCGTAAGCCTTCACTTGTTCTTTTCTGCAATAGTCACATGAATGTTGTGGTTCCATCCTCATCAATCTACAGTAGTGGACAGTTGTGTCTTCTGTCATTGTCATGTCACCTTTATCCAGGATTCGATACCAGTTGTCAAAGACTTCTTTTTTTTACTGTGGTTGTTTAATTTTTGCTATGCTGTAGATTATTAATTTTTGTGGGTCAGGGCTATCATAGATCCATATGTTACCGTCTCTGTTTTTCATGTCCTTCAGTTCACAATACATTGTTCTAAATCCTGTAGCTCTTCTTTCCGGAATTAGTTTTTCAAATTCTTCGTTCTTATATGGTATAATACTGGTTGCTCCAAACAGAATTTGTGTAGTCATCCCTATCTTTATAATATGTTCTGCTGGTAGTTCTTCATTATCTTCAAGAAATTGTGGAATAGCTGAAAATATACGGGCATATATTTTGAATGCCTATGTGAGACCAAAATAACTTTTAGCAGCTTTATATACTTCTTTTGGTAACTAGCTAAATTCTTCACATTCTCGAGATGGATAGATGCAGTGGATAAGTCCTCTTTCGAACAATACCCTCACTGTTTTTGGATTTGTTCCTGGTAGTATGATCACTTTGTTCTTATGTTGTTGAGAAATAGTTTTGATAAATTGGTTGACCTGAGTGGTGTGGCATAATTTTTCAATATATTGTAAAAATAAATCCGTCTTGGAGTATTTTGGAGGATCTGAAAGTAAACTCTCTTTGTAGGTAGTGGGCTGTATGGATGTGGAGTTTTCCTCTTGTGTGGCTATTTTTGTGATCCCACTTGTATTTTGTGAGTTAATAGATTCACTCCCTTCGCTCATTTTTTAATATGATCAGTATTTATATCTTGGTAAAATATGCTTTGAAGACCACATATTTGCAGCTGTAGTTGATTAAATGCTCCTTTTAATTGCTCCACCGTCTTCTTTAGCTAGACTATATCCTGTTCTATATGCTGCACTCTATTTTCCATCCTATGAAAATGAAATTGTTGGCTTCTTGACAAAAAATCTGCTAGGATGTTATCTTTTCCTTTTTTCTATTGAGAAGTCATAATGTGCTAACTCCATTTACCATCTTATCAACCTTTTATTTGCTATAGTTGGGTCTATTATCTTGTAAATCCAACTCTTTGCTTGTGTATTGTTTGTTCTTACTGTAAATTTTGTATGTATTATGAATAACTCAAACTTTTTTATAGCTTTTAAGATTGCTAGTAGTTCTTTTTCATTTATGTGCTAATTTTGTTGGGTTTGTGTGAATGGTCCACTAGTATATCTGGCTAGTCTTTCTTCTTCTTCTTCTCCTATTTCAATGAATTTTAATACTGCTCCCTTATTATTTTCACATGCATCTGTTTCTATTATCCATGAACATTCTTTAACAGGTAATCTTAGCTTATGTAACTTTGAAGTTTTTTGTTTTAATATTTTAAGTCTTTCTTCATCCTCTCGGGTCCATTCCCATTTCTTAAACTTTTTGAATTTTTGTTGTAACCAATTTATTTTTGCTGATAAATTTGGTATGTAACCTCTTGATTGATTTAGTAATCCTATTATAGATTGTACTTCTCTTTTTCTTTTAGGACATTAGGAAAAGTCTTTATTTTTTCTGCTATATGTGGTTGTAATTCTATTCCTTCATGTGATAATTTTGTTCCTAAGAATTCTATCTCAGTTTTGAATAATTCCATCTTCTTTTTTGATAGTATAATACCTACATTTTTTACTATTTCTATGAATTTTAGTAGATGTTCTTTATGTTGTTCCTCGTTTTTGGATCCTATTAGAATATCATCTATATATACTAATATGAAATTGTTGTATTTTTCAAAAAAATTATCCATATATTCTTGAAATATTTCTGGGCTGTTTTTATAACCGAATGGTAATACATTCCATTCATAAAATTCTTGAGGCGTGCTAAATGCTGTTAAAGGTTTTGAATCTTCTGTTAGTTTTACATGATAAAATCCTGATTTACAATCAAATTTCAAATATATTTTGCTTGTTCTTATTGTGTTATATAGTATTTGCATGTCTGGTAATGGGTATCCAAACCTCTTAGTATTTTTATTTAGTTCCTTATAATTTACTACCATTCGAGATTTACCTCTTTTTTCTTCTAAATATTTTCTATACTATGAATGCTAGTGATGAATGTGGACTTTGTGATTTTCTTATGTAATTATTTTCCATTAATTCTTTTATATGTATTTTGAACTCTTCTAGATCTATTGGAGTATGTCTGATAGGTTTAATTTTTATTATTTTGTTCTTATCTATTAACTCTATGTGTGCTATGGGTTTACTTAAGTCCCATTTTGCCGAGGGATTTTCTCCGCACAGATCTTCTAATTGTTTTTGTAAAAATTTTTTGTAGTTATTTCTTGGACTTGTTGTATTCTAGTTTTGTTTGGTAAATAATGATATTCACCACGCTTGGTTCTAGAATAAGGTTGGGTTATCTTAATTGCTATTGCTTGGTGTCACGTCCCGCTTTCCAGAATACGGAAATACAGGCACGTAACTGAGGCCCAGCGAATGATGCGAATACATCATTCATAAGTTGTATATTTAACTCAACAACAAGATAACAATATCAACCACGCAAGCATGTCAAATCACAATAAGATAACAAAGTACATGACATAGTACATGACATAATATAGGACATAACCAACAATTGGAAAAGAAACATAGTTACGGGTCAAACATGCCCGGATTATAGCAAAGAGTACATGAATAAAATAAGGACAAAAATAACATGAAATTAAACAAGACTAGAATCTCTGTCCAGCAACACCTTCGGGTAATTCTCCATCCGGGCCTGCAAGTATATTATTACAAAGGAAGAAACAAAGAGGTACTCGTTAATGCAAGTCACAGGCTGCAAGCGGCACAAGCTAACGGGACAAATATAAAATAAAACAAAAGCAGGAAAAGAGCAAGGAATCAAGAATCATATAATAGGTTAAATACAACATGCAACAGAATCATGTACAAGACATCATGGAACAAGTGACATGCATGAAAACAAGTAAATAAATCCAATAGAAATATGTAACATGTAAACGAGTAAGCAAGCAACGTGTCAACATGAACATGTAACATATAAACAAGTAAACAAGTCATCATGAACATGTAACATGTAAGTGGATCATGCAAGTGTACGTGTTAATGTCATGTCTTTTATTAACCTAACTAGGTAGCACTTCATGCGTCCCATACCACATGGTTGCTACTCGCAATCAAGTGAATGTTTAGACTAGTGGTGGATTCTATAGGTCACGTACCTGGAAAAACATGTCATGTCAAGTATATCTTGTATCAAGATACGTGCAATGTGGAACATGTAGTGTAACTTGTAACGTGCACATGTAAACCTGTAATTTAGCAAACTTGCAACTTATAACTTGCAATTTGCATCGAGAAACCACGAGCCTCCGTCCGAGTACGCTCTTCTATATTACCCACTACTAAATCTTTTCCCTTTATACCCTGGCTTGTTATCTTTTTATTACAATCAAACATGAACAAAAACTACATGCAACAATAAGGACGGTAACATGACAGGATCAAGTATCAAGACTTATGCAATGCAGAAAAATATATTTTAGGGTCTATAAAACATATTAATGCGACTAATGGCATGTATAAAACTTAATCAAGGATAAAAGATATTATAACAACATGCAACCTAGTAACAAGCAATTCATGCACAACATCATGTATAATTATAAGAGTATAAATGTGTGTATCGTGTTCATGCAATGCATGTGAAAACAAAGTATTCATGATCTTGTACGAATACAGGATCAATAGGTTATGTATAATACGAATAGAGTCAAGGGATATACTTGCGGTATTTTTGCAAAAGAGTTTGTACTAGAACAAACGAATTTGTACAAGAGATACTTGCTTGTTAGTTGACGACGATGAAATTGAAGACAAGAATAAAGGGATCAGTATCTCGGGCAGCAGAACACGTGCAAGATATATGGCAGCCATGCCAAATCAGCAACTCCAATCGGCAACAGCAACTCCAAATAGCAACTCCTCAATAATAAACTCCAATCAGTAACACCCCGTCCAATCTCCTACTCCGCAACACCAAACACCAACACAACACCAATACAACAAAACAAAGTCCCTCTTCACACAAACTTCAAGACAGCAATACTATAATCCAGCAGCAACCCAACACCAATAAAATTAACCCAAATACCCACACAACAACAACACCAATAACACTCCCTTCTTCCCAATATAATGACAGAGAGAGAGAGAGGAGGAGAGCGATGGCGGGAGGGAGACGGCTGTGACGCAACTAAGGCGACGGGGCAAAGTGGCAGCCGGAGCGACGGCGACGACTGGCGGGGGAGCAGAGAGGTGCGTCTGGACGGCAAAGCGGAAGGAGGAAGAAGACAGCAGTGGGTTCTAGAGGAGGCGAGCGAAGAAGATAGGCGGAGGCGAAGTGGAGCTCAGGGGTTCTTCGGAGGTTGAGGGACGGCGCAGGCGGCAGCACGATTGGAGGGGGAGTGGGAGCTCAGGTGGCACTGTGGTGGTCGGCACAAGGGAAGACGACGACGTTGGTGGAGGCACGGGGTGACGAGGGCAGGCGGAGGCAAGGACGAGGAGGAGTTCGACTGGAGCAGAGGATGGCAACGACTGCGGTAGGGGGTGACGACGGTAGTGGCAACAATGGCAGAGAGTGGAGCTTCGGCGGGAGGAGGAGAATGGCGGAGAGCGGAGGTGGAGATGAGCGGAAGGCTCAAACGGCACGATGAGGTGGCTATGCCGCTGGCGAACGGAGAGCAGAAGAGGAAGCGGCACGACAATGGTGACTTCGCGGAGGAATGGGGAGAGCAGCGGTGGTGGCGATGCGGTGTGGGGCTGAGTGGGAGGTGCTGGCGATGGAGCTTGTGGCGGTGCGATGGGGTCGTGAGTTCGATGGAGGAAGGAGAAGGGAAATGGGGTCTGTGTGGTTCGAAAATCAAAGGAAGTGAGAGAGCAGAGGAAGAAGACGGGGCTCAGAGGGAGTCTCTGTTTTGGTTTATAACAGAGGAAGGGAGAGATATTAATATAATATAACAAATAAATTAATGGGGTGAGAGAGAGTAGGGGGTAGTTACTAGGTTATGGGGGATTGTGCATATGCAGAGTGGGGAGGAGTTGGAGTACGGGACAAAAAGTGGGGTGAGTAAATAAATCTGTATACGGGTAGGTGTCTGCACAATTATATGAGTTCTAGTTTAGTGGGCTTGGGCTTCAAAATGTTAAATAAAATAATTAGGATATTGGGCTAAACAATTGGGCTTAGATTAATTATATAAATAAAATAAAACCAAGATATGGCATTGGGTTTATGATAACAACTGGGTTCAAATCAAAATGCAAGCTTGGGCTTATAATAAACAATTAGGCTCCAAAAATAATTTAAATATCAAAATCAATTAGGGAAAAATAGTTATAAGATACTGAGGGTTTAAATACGGAAAGATACTTTAAAAAAAATACGGTAACCCCGTATTTCTAGAAAGAGTATATATATATATATATATATATATATATACTAGTATGGAATAGTATATAGTAAATATATACTAGTAGAAAAGAAAAGAAAAGAATGGAAGTGTAATGGAAGTGGTGTGTGTGGATGTTGACTAGTTGACTTATATGGAATAATGGAATGAAGGAAAGAAGGATTGAATGGAAAGTGTGCTGTAGGTGTATATGGACCGGTTGACCTAAGGGGATATTAATCCCATATCGGTAGGATTTAAGAGGACTTATGAGAATATATAGGAAAAACCAATGATAAAGGGTACCAAACTGTCCGGACACCCTTTTGAGGCAGCCTGTGGTGGGCGTGGTTAGAATTTAGTTAATTGTGTGCGTACGGGCTTAGTGCGGGGCATTACAGATGATATCAGAGCCAACTTTCGACATCGAATGTAGGACTTGTATATAGGAAGTGCGTGGGACGCAATATGTGTGTATGAGATGCGTAAGACCCTGGGAGGGCAGCGATTAGAAGACAAGTCTACATTCGACTAGAAAGGCGATCCTGTACTAGATTGCACGTCCCATATTCAGCGAGAACGCTGAATTCTTAAGAGGGGGTGAATGTAACACCCCGTATTTCTAGAAAGAGTATGTATATATATATATATACTAGTATGGAATAGTATATAGTAAATATATACTAGTAGAAAAGAAAAAGAAAGAATGGAAGTGTAATGGAAGTGGTGTGTCTGGATGTTGACTAGTTGACTTATATGGAATAATGGAATGAAGGAAAGAAGGATTGAATGGAAAGTGTGTTGTGGGTGTATATGGACCGGTTGACCTAAGGGGATATTAATCCCATATCGGTAGGATTTAAGAGGACTTATGAGAATATATAGGAAAAACCAATGATAAAGGGTACCAAACTGTCCGGACACCCTTTTGAGGCAGCCTGTGGTGGGCGTGGTTAGAATTTAGTTAATTGTGTGCGTACGGGCTGAGTGCGGGGCGTTACAAATACGTATTAATGGAAACAGTGGTTACACTTGGTGTTGATAAGGTGTCGTAAATACAACTGATTTATATGATATGGTTATAGGATAGTATTGTTGGAAAAAGTCATTTTCTAAGAGCACATCATTATTCATATCATCAAACTGGTATATTATTGTTATTCTTAGTATGTAACTTCCTATTTGTACATTAATATTTTGTTGATACTTATCAAGTATGATAGTTTGTCCAGTTAATCCAGTTATTGTTTTTTTATTATATCCATATTGTTTCCATTTTGGTAGTATACTTTCGCGGCATAGGCTAGTGCCTGATCCGGTGTCTATTAGACTATGGTAGTTTCTTGATTTGTATCATTCGTAAATAAATTCTGTTAGTATGTATAATGTATTTTTAGTTGCTCTTAATGGATTCATTTATCTAATATCCTATTTATTATCATACTTTCATTGTTTACTATTATTGTAATTTTTTCTTCTTGAATTGAGTAAGGTTGAACTGATGTTAGGAAGTCAGTTCTTAATAGCATTTCATTAACAAGGTGTTCTGAGTCTACGTGTAAGTGTAATAACATTTCATTTTTACCATTTATCCTTAGTGGTAGTATAATTTTATGTACAATTGGATGTCTATTATTGTAATAGTCTAGGTAGTAATATGGGTTTTCTAATGTTATTAATTCAGTGTTTTTTACATTTATTTGTTTAATATGCGAATTAGTAGCTCCTGTATCTATTAAGGCTATTTGTTTATTTTATTTTCCATTGTCATATTATTCTCTTTCTATTTTAAATTGGTTATTGTTTTGGTGTTCTAATGTATTTATTATCGGTATTAATTCCAATGCTTGTTGTTTATTTCTTATTGATAGTGATCTCTTTCCAAACATTATTTGTGGTGTTTTTCCTTTTGCAGTTTCTTTTGCTTTATTAAAGTCGAATTCTATATAATTGGTATAGTCATTTTAGGGTTTTCTCTAGCTGGTTTGTATCTTATAATTTCGCTGAATTGCAGCTCTATTTAAAATTATCTGTATTTCTATTTTTTACTTCGTGTTTGCTGGTGAAAGCATAAATATTTCTTATTTGTATACTCATAACTTTGCTTTTTTCTATCATTTCTATTCCTGATAACCTATGATACATAACTAGACTTTTGTCTTTATTTTCTTCTGTCATGCTTATAGAGAAATTAGGTTTTATTGTAAATTTTATCTTTTGGTACATTAGGTTTCCTTGTACTATTTCTATTAAGGCATCTTGTGTACTTGATATTATCCTATCATCCATTAGGTATATTTCTAAGGGTGTATTTATCCCTTCCTTAAAATATGCTTTTATTATTATTTGTACTGCTCCTAAATGTATGTGTCTTAATGTTTTTTCTGGTTTTCTCATTTATTTTTTCCATCTCTTGTCTTATTATTCTTTCAATTATTAATGGGATTACGGTTTTCCCTTGTGCTTGTTCAATGTCAATAGGTTGTTCATTATTTCTAGCTATTATGATGGTGGTTTTCTTCCTTTCGAATATTGGTAGTTTAAAATTTTCTTTTGGATTTATATCTAACTTGGTTGCTCTTATTTTATCGTATTTTTGTATGTCAAAGCACATTCTTTCTCTTACTTTTTCATTGTTTTATTCTCTTTCTGAATGTTCTCCTATTTCTGTTATTTCTGTCATCATATTTATTTCACATTCTTCTGTTTCACCTTCACTATTTTCACTATCTTCTTCCATTACCATTATTTCTTCTTCTTCACTTATTTCTGACCATTCTTCATCATATTCTATGGGTTCATAGTTTACTTTGTTCATTTCTTCAATTTCTTCTATGTATTTTATATTTTCTTTTTTTCATTTTTTAGGGCAATTTGGTGATATATGTCCTACCTCTCCACATATGTAACAATTATATTTCTTAGGGTTTTTCGTACACTATCTATTTTTATTTTTATTTATTCTTCTAAAGTGGTTTTTATAGGGTTTTCTATATCTCTTAAAAGTTTTTCTATATTTTGGTTTATATTTTTGGAATTTGTGATTATTCTTCTTAGTATAATTATAGTTATTATTGCATCCCCAATGATTCGGTCTTGCATCTTCACAACAAATTCTTTGTTTATATGTTCTATAATATTTCATTGTTGCTCTAGCATCTTGGCATACTTTATCACTATAATCTTTTACGAATTGTGTTCTATACCCTAAAGTGTCTACTTCTAGTTTTACTTTCTCACCTATGTATGCACTATATATGTTTATACTCCATGGATCATGTAGTTTTAGAAAGAATGAATCCAGGATTGGACTCCTATCTTCTTTTATGTAATAACTATCTTGAAAATATTCTCTAAATTCACAAGCATAGTTGTCAAAATAACACATGTCGCATATTTCTAAGTTGCTTAGTCTCCATCTTGCTTGATTCTTTTTGTATATAATGTGTTTTTCTCCTTTATCGTATACACTGAATTCTGTTCTTATTGATATCTCGTAATTCGCAATTATTTCTTTTAGACCTAAGATTTGTTGTGCTGAGATTTCTTCAGTTTTTCTATCATCAATTGGTCTTGATTATCTTATAGTATTTCTTTCTTCTTCCTTTAATCCATTCCACCATTTTGCTACTACACCTATAAAGGTGGCTTCTATAAATTTCTCAAATGCGTTTCCTGTAAGATTCTGCCTAAATCCTACTATTAGTGGGACTTTTACCCATTCTTCAACTGTCCTATCTACGTCTTTTACGCAATCTAGGTCTAACCATTCTCCATTCCCTACTATTTCTTTTTCGTAGTGTTCTGTAGGTTCATATTTTGGAGTTTCCTTTTCTTTGTCTTTTCCTAGCTGCATTCTTCTTTTTGTGTTTTGCCATTTTCATGGTAATTGGTAAGGTTTTTTGTTAGGTGGTGGCCTTAAGATTTCGTACATGTCATTTGAAATTTCTGAAGGTTTTGCTATAATCTTATCTTGATCTATTTTTACTTCTTCATTTGTTATATCTAGATTTTTCAAGGCTTCTTCTACTTCTACTGGGTTAGGATTTGCCATTAAATCTTCTATTTCCAAAATATTTATATTAAGTTTTGTTATTGCTTCTAACTCCTTCATACCTTCTTCCGTTATGCCTAATTCTTCTTCTGGGTAGTCAGTTATATATCTAGTTAATTCTTTTATATTTTTATTTAGGATTTTTAAATCTTTTCTTATATCTCCAACAATTTCAGGATCATTGTAATCTTCTTCCAACTCATGTATGTTTATCATATAAATTTCTAGGCTTATGTTAGGATTTAATGCAAATGCTTCATTGGCCATGCTTAGCCTGTTATTTTGTATGCTAGTAGGTGTTGGTAATACCAACTTGCTTCTTCATTTCTGTGATTTAATACTTTGTATGCTATCTCTTTTTGTATTTCTGTAGGTAGTTTATTTGTTATTTTTCTTGTTAGTAACAAGTATTCTGATATTTCCCTATTAGTTATATGTTTCCTTTCTGTTAATCTTCTATCAATGTATCTAATTTTAAATTTTGAGAGATTTTTTTATCTTAATTTCTTTATTTTCTGTGAAACATCCAGTTTTTAAATGGGGTATTGAGTTATGTAATTTTTCTGTTTTTATGCAGTACAAATATCTTTAAAGATAGGGTTGTTTTTGTAAGATTGTCTTCAACTTGCCTTTTACGCAAATAGTTTGGCTTGTGACCCAAAAACACAAATAATTTTTTCTAACTAGCCTAAATGTGAGAATCACTCGTAGGAAGAACGCATGTATCCTTGAGTTGTAGCTCAGATGGTAAAAGGTCGGAATGTATAAAAGGATATCCCATATTCAAGGCCAGGTTATGGTGCTTAGTTACATAGTCGTAGCCCCACACACTCACACTTTACCTCCAATATATACTAGTAATCTACACGTGCGATGTACGTTCTAATAAAAAAAATAAAGTAAATACTAAGATGTAATCTGGCCTCGAATCTGACACCTCCCCTTACTTATACATACACTTCACAAATTACCCCTAAAGGCACCAACTTTTATTTTATATGAGTACCATTTTTGTGAATAATTATGTCGTAAATAAATTTATAACTTTGAGGGTATTATGGTAACTAATAACAGTTAAATAAAGGCTAAATTTGAAAGAAAAAACCTTGAACTATGGCTTTTATGCAGAAAACCCCCCTGACCTTTTTATGCAAAAAATCTCCCTGATCTATTGCTGCAAAAAAACCCACCCCGCCAACGTGAGACTTTTGCTAAAGTTAATGGAGGTTTTTGACAATAATGCGAAATATATATGATATTTTTTGAAACAACTTGCAAAGATAAATGGGGTTATCTGATAAAAGTAGAAAAGTTAGATGTGGTTTTTTGAAATACTTCAGGGCGGTTTTTGCAACAACCATACTTCAGGGGGGTTTTTGCAACAACCGTACTTCAGGGGGGTTTCTGCATTAAAAAAAGTCATGGGGATTTTCTGCATGGGGGTTTTCTACATAAAGGTCATAGTTCAAGGGGTTTTTTTTCCTTCAAATTTAGCCTTAAATAAATGAATGGTTAATATAACTCTCACTTAATTAAAAATGAATTGTTGAGATTAGATAGTTTATTGTCTACAAATTACACAATCCAACTATCACATTATAGTATTAGAGATTAGTTGAAATTTTTTTTATGCAGGTGTGATTCAAAATCTCAACCTCTCGCACAAGAGAGAATAAGCTTACCAGTGAACCACAGTGGCACTTGTGTGTCAAAGGCTATGTACATTTATACAAAACTTATTCATACAAAATGGCGCGTTTTTAGTGCTAGGGATTGGGTCAAGCCCAACTCGAGCCTAACTAAGTTTGATTCTGTTAGAGGTTAGACATAAGGTACCCGACCCAACAACTCCAAATAAATATATATATGTCGAAAACTATGGTCGCTCATTTTTTTAGAAAATTCCCCAAAATTTACTACTTATTATTTTTAAAAATATCTGCATTTTATTGTCATGAACCACTTTTTATAGCAATGTTTGTCTTCAACTTTGGTGGGTCAAATAATTACTAAAAGACAGGCTCGGAAATGAAAATGAGGTATATATGTGTGGCATCTCTCCAATAACAACACGAAATCGAATGTACCAACAAACACATTTCATAAGTTGGCATCAATACTTATTCTACAAATTTCAGCCTTAGCATTATGAGGTGTGGGAAGTGTGTACTACGGTACTACCCTCGAAAACTAGTCTTTAGCTTTTGAGCATACTTGTTGAAGCTGAAGGTACAATATAACAAAGCCAGTATTCCAAATGTTAATATGTCACATTAATCGGTTTCTCCATTTAGCTTTGTTGAGTATCATCCCTCATGTGATAATTTATAAGTATACAAAATCGCAATAAGAAATATAGTTAAGTGAAAAGAGTGTCGAACCCACAATGACTAATTATTTCATTGAGTACCGAAATAACTAGATCAACTACTATTTGGACAATCGAAATTTAATTAAGAAAGCAACTAGTTTAAATTAATCTAAAGTACTAACCAAACTAATTAAAAAGAACGAGATCTGAAATTTTGTGATTTGTTAATAGCAAAACTAGTTCTAGGGCTTTTGATTTCACCTACTTAATCCGACACAATTCATAATTCCATGTAACAAGAAATTCTACTTTTCTAAGTTGTAAACCAAAATCCCCTAATTATTCAATGTTTTCTCTCGAACAACACCAAAAATATCTCCAACTAACAGTTTGTCATAACTTTATGCAAATTTAATTAATTGAAGACGCATTAAGTTCTATGGATTTCTTTATAGTCACACCAATCGCGGTAAATCATATCTAATTTCGCTCAATCAATGGTGTTTAATTCTATAGTTCTAAATCACATATTACCGCTCGATCTCTTCACGATCCAATAAATCATACAAAAGTTGGTCAAACAATTGTAAGCATTAAGAATAAAAATTAAACGCACAATCATGAAAAAGTAGTTTAATTAAATAATACGGAACTAGAATTGTGTTATCAAAATTTGATTACATCGAAGCCCTAGAAAAATAAATTTAGTTCATAATTGAGTTGCAACTAAAAAATATGTTCTTTGATTGCATAATAAAAATTAGAAGAGAAAAAGAAAAACTCATTTTTATTTTTGTTCTTGCTCGAAGCCGTCAAGATTCCTCTTCTTCAATCTCTTTCTCTTCAAGATCTTATTTTCTTCCTCTTGTCTCCAAGATATCTCCCCCTAGAGTTCACATTTGCATCTATATATAGCCCTCAAAGAAATCGTAAAAAGAAATAAAAATACAGCCCATTAGACCCGAAATCCGCATTCAAAATATAACATCAGCGCTGATGCGGTCGACCGCAACTTCCGACGGTCGACCGTTCATGCCCTTCACGTGTACAAGATTTTGATAGAGAGAGGGATGGTCGATTGCACGGTCGAGTGGTCATTCGGTTAGGTGTGCGGTCGACTGTCCACTTACTGTTTTCTGCACACAGGTTGTAGAAAAATTGATTTTCCCGGAGCTACAGAACTCCTTTTGTGACGAATGAGTACTCGTTTCGAAGAAGACTCGACGAATGACATTTTTTATTTAGAGCACAAATTCAAATTCGTCCATCTTCAGGTTCAAAATAACCATACAAGTTCTAAGTAATGTTCTTGCTGCTTTTTTGCATTGCTTTGTTTCTCCAACTCCAAGATCCACCACTTCGTGTATTTGAGCCCATAATCATAAAATCCATCTCATTCCTTCAAAAACAAAATAAATAAATAAATAAAATTGAGCAGAAAGAAGATGAAACTCAACAAAATAAGCGCGAACTCACAATTTTTATACGTAAAACAAGTAATAAAAGCAGGTATAAATTACATTCATCAAATACCCCCAAACTTAAGATTTTTCTTGTCCTCGAGTAAAAAGAAAACCATAAATCAAATGATGTAAATCCTAATCAAGCTTAACTCATCACACCAAAAAAGACTTATCATCCAAGCATCAAATTCTCAACTTAAAATATAAACAAGTAAAACTAAGCACACTCACTTTCTCTAGTGCAATTATTAATACATAACTCCCAACCCAGTCATATTTTTCAAGCAATTAATGTAATTATATCATGTTACAATTCCATCTGTGATCACCCCTTCTCACTACTACAAACCGGGTAGCAAACTAAAGTTTTTTCAAAAAAAAAAAATCTCTCTCTATGTTCTCACTTGCCTTTTGACGCATATACAAATATTTGTGATGAATTCAATCAATTACTCAACAATTCACAAACTTAGAGTGCTTTTGCATACTCATATTTCAAGTTGTCATTTGATGTAAAAGTAAACATTGGTGATGAATACCCCTAGTTACTAAGAAACTCAAAACATTAGAGTAGATTGAACTTTATTCATTCAATTATTTAATCATTATTACTCTATTTACTTAATCTATGTTTAAGACTAGATCAAAGTGGATGATCACAAGAAAAAAAACATTACATTTTTCTTTTATGTATAATCACATGACTCACAATTTTGTAGGAAATTTTGAACTTCAATAATCCTAAAGTAAATAAGTATACTTGATCTTGATTTATAAGATATTGTCTATCCTAAAAAATTATTTCAATGCTTTAGCACAATAAAGAACTCAGAAGTATAATGGTAAGCCTAATTGCAAGACTTGTTTTTTTTTTTTTTAAATATTGATAATAAAAATAATAATTGTACCATTTTTCCCAAACTTGAATATCACATTGTTCTCGAATGGTAAAGAAAAAGAAAAACACAAATAATGAGAAAAGTTCAGAATTACTCCTCGGATAATTGTACCATTTTTCCCAAACTTGAATATCACATTGTTCTCGAATGGTAAAGAAAAAGAAAAACACAAATAATGAGAAAAGTTCAGAATTACTCCTCGGATTCATGTTAAAATTCTGGTTGAGTAGCATTCATTGTTTCAATCATATCTGGAGTTTTAGATATCCAAATCCACTGATTCTTTTTGTTTTCAAAAGCTAAGATAATTTCCTTCGATCGCTCTTTGAAACACTTTTCCATATTCAGACTTCATCCTGCCCAAAAACAGCCTTCAAAGTAGGTCTAGAAAAACAACTTCTCTGGAAACCCCAAAATTTATGCAATCCTATAAAATAAAATTAAAAAAAATTAAATTAAAGTAAACTAAAAGAAAAATAAATTCTAAATGCATTAAAAGAAAACATGGATTGCCTCCCAAGAAGCACTAAATTTTAAGTCTTCAGGCAGATCGTTGTAGCGGAGATGGTTATGTAACGCCACGATCCAACAACATACAAGCCACTTTTCCAATACTTCTCTTCAGGTTTGGATTAGGTTCAAGCTCTAGTTTGAGTCGTTTCTTTCTTGACGATGGCGTCTTTGATATCCCCTCCTCTTTGAATTTCAGTTGAGAAAATGGATAAATAGATGGTGCAGCATCCAAATACATAGCATATTCCAAAACCTTTTCTTTCTCAGATTCAAAAGTTGCTGAATTTGTTAGACATACTTCGGTTGGTAATTTTCAACTTCAGTCTTATGATTCTCGCCCACAATTAAATCTGTTTCACTTACTTGAAAACATGAGTGTACTTCGGCAGGAAACTTCATGGATTTAAAAACATTAAACATTACTTGATCATCATCAACCCTCAAAATAAGTTTTTCTTGTTGGACATCAATCAAAGCTCTCCATGTAGATAGAAAATGTCACCCTAAAATCAACGAAATTTGTTCATCTTCTCCATGTCAAGCACTATGAAATCAGTTGGAAATATGAACTTGTCGACCTTTATCAAAACATCTTCAATTATTCCTCTTGGGTACTGGATAGATCCGTCTGCCAATTGTAAAGAAATTGTAGTTGGTTTTGGTTCTCCAAGACCAAGTTTCCTGAAAACCGAAAAAGGCATAAAATTAATATTTGCTTCTATATCACATAAAGTTTTATCAAAATAAGAATTTCCAATAGTGTAAGATATCGTACAACTACTTGAATCTTTATGTTTAGAAGGCAACTTCTTTTGTAATATTGCGCTACTCTCTTCGGTTAATATCACCATCTCATGGTCCTTCAACTTCCACTTGTTTGATAAAATATCCTTCAAAAATCAAGAATATTTAGGCATATGTTCTAAAGCTTCAATAAGAGGAATATTAATATGAAATTTCTTTAAAATACTTAAAAATTTAGAGAATTGAGTATCAAGCTTATTTTTTTTTAAGTCTTTGCGGAAAAGAAATAAGTGGATCATAAGGAGATTTAGGATAAGTTTCATAATTAAACTCCCTGGAAGCTGTCAGGTTTGAAGCTCCTTTATTTTTCTTAGAATGGTTTTGGCCACCTGCTCGTTTGTTCCTCCAAAATTGGCTCGAATTCATCTTGCTTTTCAACCACAGTTTGTTCGGCAATGTCTTCTTATCGCTGCTCAATCGTTCTCCCGCTTCTTATTGTTATTACTTTGACATGCTACTTGGGATTGGTCACAGTGTTACTAGGTAAGGTTCCTGTCGTTTTCTCCGTAAGAATATTTGAAAGTTGACCAATTTGAACCTCAAGATTGTGAATTGAAGCCGTATTATTTTGCATTGCCAAATCTGTCTTCTGCATGTATTGCATGAACATCTCTTCAAGTATCTGCTTCTTTTCTTGATGCTAAAAATTCTGAGTGGTCTAATTGCTCCTTAGTTGTTGTTCCATGAAAAATTGGGGTGATTTCTCCATCCTGGATTATACGTGTTCGAATAAGGATTGTTTTGATGTTGGAAATTGGACACGTAATTTGCTTGATTGAAATTTTATTGAGCAAAAGGATTTCCTATTTAGCAATCAGTACTTGGGTGATTTCCTGCACAATGATCACAAATAATATTAATTTGAATAGAATTAACATTCATATTACCTAATTGTTTAGATAAAATAGCAATTTGTACAGTCAATGTGGCAATAGGATCAAGCTCAAAAATTTCAGCTTCTTTTCTAGGCATTGTTCTCTCTGAAGACCATTGGTAATTATTGGATGCCATCTCCTCTAAAAGTTCATAGGCTGCTTCGTGAGTTTTACTCATAAGAGCACCTCCAGCTGCTGCATCTACCATAGATCGATTTGTAACTCCCAAACCATTATAGAATATTTGAATTTGCAGTCATTTCGGTAGTTCATGATAGGACACTTTCTCAGTAATTTTTGATACCTCTCGCATGCATTAAACAAAGACTCAGGTCTCAAATTGAGTAAATGTGGTAATGTCATTCCTTAACTTCGATGTCTTTGCCAGCGGAAAATACTTAGCTAGAAATTTTTGTGCAAGTCCCTCCCAAGTAGTAATACCACCGGGTGGTAGAAAATTTAGTCAAGCCAAGCCTTATCTCTTAGTGAAAAAGGAAAAAGTCTCAATCGAATTGCATCATCTTATACTCCATTGTGCTTGAAAGAGTCGTAAATTTCTAGAAAGTTTGCAATGTGAACATTAGGATTCTCGTGTAATAGTTCCCCAAATTGAACAGTTTGTTGAATCATTTGAATGGTTGTCAGTTTAATCTCAAAATTATTATCTTGTATAACCGATCGCTTTATGCTTGATGTTGCTTCATTAAGTGAGGGCATAGCATAGTCTCTCAAAGCCTTATTTTTTTCTCTATTACTCTCATTCGCCATGGTAATACACATGTATATCCTCAAATATAGCTATTAAATAACCGAAGAAAAAACAATATATATATATATATATATATATATAAAATAAAAAGAAGAAAAGTCCAAATTAGTAAAAATCTAGCAATTATCAATATCAATAAAAGAATAATTAGTCCCCGGCAGCGGCACCAAAAACTTGATGTGATAATTTGCAAGTGTACAAAATCGCAACAAGTAATATAGTTTAAGTGAAAAGAGTGTCGAACCCCACAAGGACTAATTATTTTATTTAGTACCGAAATAACTAGATCAACTACTATTTGGACAATCGAAATATGATTAAGAAAGCAACTAGATTAAACTAATCTAAAGAACTAACTAAACTAATTAAAAAGAATGATATCTGAAATTTTGTGATTTGTTAATAGAAAAATTAGTTCTAGGGCTTTTGATTTCACCTAGTTAATCACACACAATTCATAATTCCATGTAACAAGAAATTCTACTTTTCCAAGTTGTAGACCAAAATTCTCTAATTATTCAATGTTTTCTCTCGAACAACACCAAAAATATCTCCAACTAACAGTTTGTCATATCTCTATGCAAATTTAATTAATTTAAGACTCATTAAATTCTATGGATTTCTTTATAGTCACACAAATAGTGGTAAATCATCTCTAATTTTCCTCAATCAATGGTGTTTAATTCTATAGTTCTAAATCATAAATTACCTCTCGGTCTCTTCATGATCCAATAAATCATACAAAAGTTGGTCAAACAATTATAAGCATTAAGAACAAAAATTAAACACACAACCATGGAAAAGTAGTTTAATAAAATAATATGGAACTAGAATTGTGTTATCAAAATTTGGCTACATCGAAGCCCTAAAAAAATAAATTTAGTTCATAATTGATTTGCAACTAACAAATATGTTCTTTGATTGCATGATAAAAATTAGAAGAGATGAAGAAAAACTCGTTTTTATTGTTGTTGTTGCTTGAAGCCGTCAAGATCCCTCTTCTTCAATCTTTTTCTCTTCAAGATCTTCTTTTCTTCCTCTAGCCTCCAAGATATCTCCCCTTAGAGTTTACATTGGCGTTTATATATAGCCCCCAAAGAAATCCTAAAAAAAGATATAAAAATACAGCTCATTGGACCCGAAACCCGCATTCAAAATATAACATCAGCGCCGATGCGGTCGACCGCAACTTCGGACGGTCGACCGTTCATGCCCTTCACGTGTACAGGATTTTGATAGAAAGAGGGATGGTTGACTACGTGATCGACTGGTCATTCGGTCGAGTGTGCAGCGATTGTTCACTTGATGTTTTCTGTGCGTAAGCTATAGAAAAATTGATTTTCCTGGAGATACAGGACTCCGTTTGTGACGAATGAGTACTCGTTTCGAAGAAAACTCGACGACCGACATCTTTCATTTAGAGAAAAATTTCAGATTCATCCATCTTCAGGTTCAAAACAGCCATACAACTTCTAGGTGATGTTCTTGCTGCTTTTTCGCATTGCTTTGTATCTCCAACTCCAAGCTCCATAACTTCGTGTATTTGAGTCCATAATCATAACATCCATACCATTCCTTGAAAAACAAAGAAAATAAATAAAATTAAGTATAAAGAAGATGAAATTCAATAAAATAAGCGTGAACTCACAATTTTTATACATAAAAAGAGTATTAAAAGCATGTACAAATTACACTCATCAATCTCCTTCGTCAAACTAATATTTATCATATTTTTCTGGACAGAGTCAATTAATCCAAATCCACTTACTCCATCTCTAGAATCCCCCCGCTTCTCTTAACTGGTATAAGAACATATGTCCAAACCACCGTCTCCATCGGTTCTTCTGAATCTTCTATACCTATTATTTTCTATGAAAGTTCAAATGAACATTACTCCAAGGATCGATTCTTCAACAACCTAAAACCTACTCTGGTTTTTGTGGTCTTTTAGAACAAATAAAATATAAGCTAGCAGCAAGGCATGTTGAGTTTTAACTGCAGAATAACTCACCAACAAAGATGCAAGAACAGTAGAATCAAAAGCAAGAGAACAAAGAACAACCAAAAGCAACACATAAGAACACATAATTTTTCGAGGTTCACCCAATGCAATGGCTACTTCCCCGCGCAGGGGCACTCCTGCGATTTCCACTGAAAATATGAAGAATAAGTTTACAAATCTCTCAAGAACTCACCACCAAGGTGTGTGGTTTCTCTCTATCTCCCTCTCTCTCAATGATGGCTGTTAGATCTTTCTTTTCTTTTCTCATAACCTTAAAATCGTACAAAATACAATACATATATAGATTTATACAACTTCTAATCTCAGCCGCTCATCAATCAGTGTCGCGACGGTCGACCGCAACACAGTAATGGTCGACCGGTTCATGCCTTCGACTGTACAGGGTCTAACAAAGAGTAGGATAGCCGACTGACCAGTGGACCGGTTATTCCTTCAAGACTGCAGGTCCCAACACAGAGAGAGACGGTCGACTGTAAGGTCGACCGTACATTTTTCTGTATGTGTGCGATCGAACGCAAATTGCCTGCAGCTGCAGGCTGCTCTGAGCTACTTGCTCCATCTTCAACTCCCTTTCTCGTCTGTTTTCTCCAACCCCATTATCATGTATTTGGATCCACAAACCTAACAATCTCCCACTTGGAGACATATACACGAAGTCTCTAACCTGTTCTTCATTCTGCCATTGGCCTAATCTAGGCATGTGCCTCTGCGAGTCTCTTCATTAATTAACCTGGAGACAATCAAATAGCAGTATAGCAGAACTGATATTTCCTACTATGCACTACCTTTGTGAGCATGTCCACCAGATTCATAATGCCAAGAATCTTAGATAGCTTCAACCATTTTTGCTCAACCGACATTCTAATAAAATAATACCTCATTTGAATGTGCCGAGTCCTTGAGTGATATGCCGAGTTTTTTGCTAAGAAAACTGCACTTTGCCCAACTGTCTCATAAGCTTCAAAATCTACAACATGTCTTTCGTTTCTTCTGTAAGTGCCATATACTGTGACTCCGTAGTTGACTGTGCTACAACCTTTTGTAACTGCGAAGCCCGACTGACAGATGTTCCTCCAACTGTAAACACATACACAGTAGTACTTCTACAACCATCACGGTCGTCCAAAAAATCATCATCCACATAACCATGTATTTGCAAAGAATCTCCCCCAAAATAAAGAGAAAAATTTGAAATACCTGCTAGATATCTAAGAATCCACTTTACTGCATCTCAATGCTATTTACCTGGATTTCTCATGTAACGGCTGACAATTTCCACTGTTTGTGCGATGTCTGGTCTTGTAGATGCCATCACATACATCAAACTCCCAATGGCTGAGGCATAAGGAATAGCAGCCATTTTCTCCCTCTCTGCTTTTGTCTTAGGACATAAGTCCATCGATAACTTGAAGTGAGTAGCCAAGAGATAAGTGACTGGCCTCGCGCCATCCATATTGAACCTCATCAACACCTTCTTCATATAGTCCTCCTGAGATAACCAAAGCTTCTTGCTTTTCCTGTCTCTACTAATCTTCATGCCGAGGATTTGTTTTGCTTCACCCAAGTCTTTCATAGAAAATTCCGAAGCTATCATCTTCTTCACTTCCTTGATCTTCTCTATACATGAACCTGCTAACAACATGTCGTCCACATACAATGCCAAGGTAACTATATCATTGTCCTCAAATCTACGAAGATACACACAATGATCTATTTCGCATCTATCGAAACATTTTCCTCTCATAAAGCAATCAAACTTCAAGTACCATTGCCGTGGTACTTGTTTGAGCACATAAAGACTTTTCCTTAGTCGACACACCATGACTTATTTTTCTTTTGCTTCAAAACCTGTGGGATGTTTCATGTACAGCTCTTCTTCGACATCACCATGGAGAAATGTTGTTTTCACATCCAACTGCTCTAAGTGCAAGTCTTCAACTGCCACAATACTAAGCCGAACCCTAATTGAAGCCATCTTCACAACAGGTACAAAGATCTCACTGTAATCAACACCTTCTCTTTGAGAGAATCCTTTCACAACAAGTTTCACCTTGTACCTCTTACTGCCATCTACCTCATCCTTGACTCTAAAAATTTATTTTTTCATAAGAGCCTGTTTTCCTGCATGTAACTTGGTCAACTCTCAAGTTTGGTTCTGTTCCAAGGAGTTCATCTCGTCCCTTATGGCTAACTCTCACTGAATTCGAGCCTCATCCCTCAAAGCCTCCTCATGAATCTCTGGCTCTTCTGAATCCATGTACAAAACATGCTCATGAACAATACTAGCTAATGGGTCAAATATCTTGGTTGGCCTTCTCTCTCGTGTCGATCTCCTAATGTGGGGACCGGTTCTGTAACCGATTCAGGTTCCCCAAACTGCTCTGGATGAACCTGTTCGTCTTGGATAACCTGCTCATTCCCAATAGTCTTATCATCAGCCTCCTGTGCTTCCTGTGGTACCTGTAACTGCTGCTGCACTGTAGGGCCCCTACTATTTGGACCACCTTCAGAATTTGAATCTGAATCTGAGTCTGAACCACAATCTGACTCTGAATTGGTTGTACTGTCTTAGCCTGTGTACCTATCCTTGTATAGGACCTCTTTATTGAACACTATATTCCTGCTACGAGTGATCTTGTTATTCACAAAATTCCAAAGTCTGTAACTATATGGATCGCCACCGTAGCCAATGAACACACACCTTCTAGATGTAGAATCTAGGTTTTTTCTTCCCTGACAATTAGTGAATATGCAATACAACCATAAACATTCAAATGTGAATAATTGACAGTTTTACCTTACCATGGTTCTTACGGAATGGACCCATCAAGGGCACTAAATGGACAACAGTTAATCAAGTACACAGCTGTATCCACTGTAGCGGCCCAAAGATGGACTGAAAGATCCGCATGAAGTTTCATGCATCTCGCCCTTTCAAGTATCGTGCGGTTCATTCTTTATATTACACCGTTCTCCTGTGGAGTCTTAGGAACTTTCTTGATTCCTTTGATACCTTCCTTTGCCAGATAGTCAACAACCTCTTTGCTTGTGTACTCACCTCCATTGTTGGATTTTAATGCTTTCACTTTACAACCCATCCCATTCTCAATTCTGACCTTCCAAGCTTTGAATGCATCAAACACTTCTGATTTCTCGCAAATTGCTTTAACGCAGACTTTTCTTGTAGCATCATCAATGAATGTAACGAAGTATCTCTTACCACCATAAGAGTATTTCTGAGCTGGACCCCACACATTTGTATGTACCAACTCTAGCTTCTCAAGCATCTTCTCATGCCCACTCAACTGAAAACTAAGTGTCTTCTGTTTGCCATCACGCAATTCTCACATAAATCCATCTCAACCTTCTTAAGCCCCTGCAAAAAATCCCTAGAACAAAGTTGCTCGACACCCTTTTCACCAATGTGCCCCAACCTGGCATGCCATAGAATCGAAGAGGAACTACCTGTTGATGCTGTAGCATTGATGTAACACCCAATTTTTTTTTCTAAACCTCTAAATTCAATTCTTTCAATTTCTATATCACTTTAAACATAAACTAAGATAGGTATATTTCAAATAAAATTTTGGCAGTCTCCCCTGAAATTTCTGCCCCAAAACACAAAAAGCTTACGGAATTCTGCTCTAAATTCTGTAGCTCACAACACAGGCAATATAATTATGGGATCCCCGACCAAAATGAGCAGAATCACACAGGCAATATAAATATCATGCTCTGGGGGCCAAACTCATAACATAATATCAATTATAAATTAAAAACTATAAATTTCCTTTAAAAACTTATATAAGTATTCGAAAAACTGTTGAAAAACTTTTCAAAAACCAAACACAAAATTCAATACTCCACAACGAGGTGGGTACGGGCTTTCTTACCTCATCACAACACTATAGGTACATCCCCACTTATAGTCATATACACAATCTTCCATGATACCATATAATACATCATTCTACTCCAATTTCTATAAATAATATATATATACATAGATGTCTCATTCACAATGGGCAAAGTAAAACTATCAGACTACCACATCTAGCTCACCTTGCTGCTATCAAATCTGCAGGAGAGTTAGGGTTGTCCACCCTCAGGAAGGGACACCCCTAACCCCCAAAAAACAACAGGGGTTAGCCATTTCTGGTGTGAGTATAATTTAATTCTTAAGCAAATAAATTAAACATTATAAGGAAAATAGAATAAACTTACGAATACCATGATAATAAAAGTTCATCTGAAATTTGAACATATAAACACCGTAAGTGTGACTTTTCATCACCTGTATCATCACCTGTTTATATATATATATCTGCTCACAACTTACTTATCTTTAGTTTTGAACTCGTACCCAAATTCATCACTTGACACACATCACTTTGTGCCTCATACAAACATTCACACACAACTCTACTTTCACACACACTGCACTTTCCCAAATAACATCATCTTGTACTCATGCTAAAGTGTATTAAACATACAGCTTTCCTTACTCCCCCTATTTTATACCACAATTGGTTCAAGTTATTCACATTAATCTACCCACACAATTCTTCATTACAAATCTCATATGTACCACGTCATATTAACTCAAGTAGATAATTTCTTGACTTTATACTCAACGACATAACACTTTATTTCTGCAAATATATAATTCTTCTACTTTTCATACATAATCACACAAGGTCACTTCCTCATTTCCTTCATACTTATTCAATCATGTATCTCATTTACCAATCGATGTCATTTACAAACTCACGACCCATATTCTTTCACACTTATTTTCATTCATATACATTTTCTTCCTCATTCTCAGATTACATACATCGCATACATACAAGCAATAATATCACATACATCTTCATAATATCTCATTCTCATCCCGTTATACCACTTTAGTTACTACTCAGTCTTATTGATAATTTAACTTACTTTTATTTTCACTTATATCTCGAGTTACCATTAACTTCACTTCCATTCTCATCAATTTATACTCCATATCCCAAACATAGTTTGGGAAATAATATATCACACCCCAAAGCCGATAGCTTGGGTAATAATCACTGCACCCCAAGTAGAACTTAGGTAGTATCACATCACATCTCAAGCCGATAGCTCGGTTATTAATTCACTTCAATTACTTTTCATCTTCACTTTACTTTAATCTTCATTTCCATTATTCATTACCAATATTATGCCAACTCACCTTGCGAATTATGCCAAGGCAGGAAGTTCCCATGATTTCCACAGAAATAGCGGGCGGGTAGTTCCTCGACACAATTCCAAGGTGTAACAACTCATATCATACTGTATTTTACTTTAATAATCACTTTCATAATACAATTACTTCATACTATTCATATTAACACATGTCTCTTTTACTTTTTCATTTTAAATTAACCACATGCTGCATTTATCATTTCTTTCCATACACAAACTCATAACTCGTATTCCTTCATATTTATTTTCATTCACAACCACTTTTTTTCACATTCACAATTTCACTTTCTTCACTTTCACATTCTTAATTACACATATTTATTTCATTAGTTTGTCGACCAGTGAGCCACAGTATCCCAATATACTGAAAGCCGACAGCCCAGTAAAACACGCGGACCGATGCTCACACAGAGTCTTACTCGTTCGAGGCTACGTCTTCCTCCTAGCCAAACTAGCGAGGGAACCACTAACCCCAAGTAGAACTTGGGTACTTCCTCCCAGCCGAAGCCAAGAGGAAAAAACCACTGATCCCAGGTAACCTGGGTACTTTCTCCCAACTGAAGCCAAGAGGGAAAACCACTAACCCCAGATAAACTGGGTACTTCCTCGCGACAGCTGTCATCGAGGGAATAACAGGGCCTCAAGCCGATAGCTTGGGCGATAAAAATTCACTTACCCCAAACATAGTTTGGGTCCACTTACCCCAAGCCGGTCCTTGGGTATTAGGAGGTCTAGCCCAAATCCCAGGATTGTTGTAGGTACTGGTTAACAAAACCATCTGTTATTAGCATTAATCATTTTATCTTTCCATCTTACTTTATCAACACAAGCATTTCACTTTTGATTCACAAGCTAGTCATGTCTTGACTTCAACCACGTGAATTATTAACACATTTTATTAGCACATACCATCTTATCTTTTATCTTACCATTTTAATGCATATCCGATGTCCACAATATTAATTATCATATCATTAAACCACATTATGCATACACCATGTCATTTAATATATAAAACCATCATGTCATATTATTGCATATCATGAATGCACCATGTTATTTATTTTGCCACAACAACATCACACATTATGAATATCATACTATTTATTACCCCATTATATCACATATATGCATACACCCGGTTATATCATTAATAAAATAATTATATCATGATATTCCGTATCGTAAGCGTATCAAAATATATAATTCATCATATAATAATATCATATTATTGCCCATAAATTCGTTTCGAACATAACTATAATGTGAACATATACCCACTTACTAATTTCATCAATTATCACATCACAACTCATTATCATCTATATATATATCACAAACGTACACCACACCTACACGGGTTTCCAAGAAAAGGGTCACAATCACTTATTTCATCTAATTAAACCTCATAACATCCCATCGTAGCATGCTAGCTCATACACAAGGCTCCACAGATACAAAATCACTTATAATTGCTAATATGCCCAAAAACATGCACGAAACATGCACGGGATAGAAAAATACATAAACCGTTTAATATATTAATTTTTATACTTTAACACATCACACTAATCCATAATATAGATTTTTATATACTCAAAATAGTTAATTTCACCAAATATCACGAGAACTCATTTTCGGACCCTTAAAAATCCGTATTTTTCTTCAAAATCAATATTTTGCAAAACTTCTACGATATATATCAAAAAGCCACGAAATTTGACCACAACATAAAATATATATAGATACAACATACTCACCTGACGAATAAAGCAAACGATGTCCCACGTCCGCCTGGCAGTCAGTCGAAGTTCAACTTTTTCCACCTTAATAGAAAATTATAGGACCAATTAGCTTAAAACGCAAAACTCGACCTACGAACCTCCAAATTCGAATCCGTCTTCACCCACACATCACAAATGACATAAGTAGATAAGCTGCATTGACGGATTTCAAATTCGGATGCCGATGCAAGAACTCACACATTGATCGGAGGCTTTCTAATAAAAAAATTTCCTATTTCCTAATTTCTTTAATCTCCTTTTTCATAATCTCTCAAATTATGGTTAATAATAATAATAAGACTCAATTACACCTTCGAATGTAACAAATTCTCAACTCAATCTTGCTCGGGCATTTCACTGAACACCCGGCGTACATATATATTATACTTTCATTCTCAATCCTTTCCATTAAGTTCTAAGTCTACAAAATTCATTCTAAATTCATATTAACACTCTCACACTACTCCACAACCTCATATGCATTTTTGAACTCACTAAAAGCAAGTTTCTTACCTAACTTCACCTATTTTTTATTTTTTTGATGATTCTTCACCTATTTTTTAAAAGTTGGCTTTATGCCAAAATCACCATGTCACAATTTCACCAAAATTTCGTATTAATCTTCTTGTAACATTTTTTACCCTCCAATAATTTTTCTACCATCAATTGAACCAATTTCCATTTCCGAATCTACAAACCCTAACTCGAGGGTTATGAAAAATTTACAACTTAACTTTTCACCAAGAAACCCTCCATCTCTCACTTCTAACATGATCTACACACACTAACAAGCCTCCCACATCAATTATTGCTAAAAGAAATAAAAAGCATACAATCCAAAAGACAAATAACAAGTTTTGTATACCTTCTCAAAGCTTTCTGGAAAAACGGACACTGCCACGAGCTAGAGCACCCTTCACTTAGCTTACCCCTCAAATTAATTTGAAAATCACGAAGAATAGGAGTGGATTTTGGTGGGGGGGAGGCCGAAATTTGGTTTCGGTGGGTTTGGTCAGGATCAGAAGGAGGAAAGAAAGGGGGACGGAGGAAAGGTGGGGAAGGGGGTTTTTAGGAAAATTTAATAATATAAATATATCTTCATAAAAGAATATTTACAAATAAGCCCCCCAAATCTCCAAAATATTTTAAATAAACCCCAACTTTATATTTTAATCATACGAACAATACAAAATACATTAAAATTATCTTATAATAATCCCCCAGATTCATAAAACAAAATAAACAATATTTCTTCACATGAAATCTCGACTCTTAACTCTAATATAACAATAATACCAATCTAACACAAATCTTAACACCAACATCAATATTTAAAATAAAAATAAAAATACACCAAATAAAATTCTCACCACTCTACGAATATATAAAAATGGGTATTTTCGGTATTTTGCAAATTCGAGGTGTTACAAATGATATCACCTGAATTACCCCCTCTTAGTAAGTACAACGTGTCACCACACTTTTCTTTTGCCACCAACCTGACACCTGTAGTCACCTTCCATTCTCCATGCCCAAAAGATGTTGTGAATCCTTCTTTGTCTAGTTTACTGGTTCAGATTAAACTCTTCTTCAAACTTGGAATATGTCTTATGTCATTCAAGACCAATTGCCAACCATTGCGAGCCTTCACTCTCACTGTGCCTCTACCTACAGCTTGACATATTCGTTTGTTGCCAACTAAAACTGTACCAAAATCACATGTCCTATAATCCTCAAAAATATCCCTTATGGGGGTACATTGAGAAGAACCTGAGTCTATACCCCAATCATCTTACATAATATTAAATCCAGCAGATAAACATAATTCATCTAGACGGGGTTCAATACTTACCACATTAGCTACCTGTGACCCTGCTTGTGCTTTCTTATAATCCTCGCATTGGTCTCTCTTGTGTCCCGGCTTCTTACAGTACCAACACTCACCTTTGCGATGTCCAGTTCTTGACTTGGACCTGTGATTCCTATTTTGCGACCTTTCTACATTGTTACTTTTACAACGGTTATCAACTGACAGTGCGGCATTGCTAGGATATGACACCAAAGTCTCTCCATGTCTCTTCCTCTTTGCATCCTCATTCATAATGCTGCTAATAACATCCTTTAGAGTTATCGTATCAATCATGGTGCTTGTAATAGTCTGCTTTACTATGCCGTAACTATCGGGAAGACTGGATAGCAACAACAACGATTGTGCCCTTTCCTCAAACTTTAAACATGACGGTTCCATCTGATTGCAAACCATACAGAAATTTTTGATGTGCTCTGCAACCGAATCCCTCTCCGACAATTTCAAGTTGACCAACTTCTTTAGGTGTAAGATCAGGTGCACTGCATTCGGTTTCTCAAATATATCTGTTAAGATCTCTATTGCCTCCTTCGCGGTCTTTGCCTTCTCAATGTGAAATAGCGACTTCCTACTCAACGACAACTGAATCTATCCAAGTGCTTTCTGATCCAATCTATTTCAAGTCGTCAATACAACCGGATCGACCTTCGTCCCTTCTGGCTTCACGCCAAACAATGGATCATCTAGATCCTTATGTCGGAGATACACAATTATTTGGATCTTTTACATTGTAAACCTGTTCCATCAAACTCCTTGACTCTACTCTTGTCCCCCATATTAATCAACGCTACCAACCTGGCGCTTTGATACAACTTTGTTGAGTTATAACTGCGGAATAACTCACCAACAAAGATGCAAGAACAATAGAATCAAAAGTAAGAGAACAAAGAACAACCAAAAGTAACACACAAGAACACATGAGATTTCAAGGTTCACCCAATATAATGGCTACTTTCCCGCGCAGAGGCACTCCTGCAATTTCCACCAGAAATATGAAGAACAAGTTTACAAATCTCTCAAGAACACACCACCAAGGTGTAGGGTTTCTCTCTATCCCCTTCTCTCTCAATGATGGCTGTTAGATCTTTCTTTTCTTTTTAACCCTAAAATTGTACACAATACAATATATATAGGTTTACACAACTTTTAATCTCAACCGCTCATCAATCAGCGTTGCGACAGTTGACCGCAACACAGTGACGGTCGATTCATGCCTTCGACTGTACAGGGTCTAACAGAGAGTGGGACGGTTGACTGCCTGGTCGACCAGTTATTCCTTCAAGACTATAGGGTCCAACATAGAGAGAGATGGTCGACTGCACGGTCGACCATACATTTGCCTGTACGTGTGCGGTCAACAGTCTAGGTGCGGTCGAACGCAACTTGCCTGCAACTGCTGGCTGCTTTGAGTTGCTTGCTCCATCTTCGACTCCTCTTCTCGTATGTCTTCTCTAACCCCATTATCGTGTATTTAGATCCACAAACCCTAACAAGGCAAAGCACATGAACACATAATTACAGAACAAAATCCACAAGAAAGTATCAATGAATGCACAACAACCCTAAGCATGGATGCTTCAATTTGTTCCCCTGTCAATTATTTATTAATAGAATCCACACTTGCCAAATATAATCAGATTTAAATTCTTGGGAAACATGATTAAAGAAAGGGTTCTCTGCTAAATTGATTTTATAATCATTTCGACTGAAAGATCGGTCAGTATTGTAAAACGGACTCGACCAACCAAACGGTTGGGCCGGGTTGAACTGGAACTGGTGTTAGAAAATTTGATTCCCTCTTCTACTAGAATCTTGTTGAGTTATGCGATACAATCAATACAAACTACCAAGCAAATAGAAGATCACACCAAACAAACCAAAACACACAAATTTGTTTCGGTTGGGACTTTTGCTTTAATCTGGGGGAGAAAAACCAAGATGTTATTCACCTAGAGAAGATGCAAGAATATTACAATTTTCACCACGACCATCTCTCTCAAGCCTCACTAGAAAATACTAGTTGTTTACAATTTGAGAACCTCTCGAACTCTCTTCAATGAAGTACTCTCTCTCTCTCTCTCTCTCTCTCTCTCTCTCTCTCTCTCTCTCTCTCCCTTGGCTCTCAATGGAGGCCAATTACAATAATATATAGAAATCTAGAGAAACTCTAGTTTGATATCTTGATACAATAGCTATTAGATGTTCTTGAAGATATAACCGTACGATAAGAGTCATACGATCTAACTTGAAGAGCAAGTTCGGACTTCAATCAAATCCCCTAGACCCAAACCCAAAGATTGCATCCAGCTGCGCAGTCGACTATTGTCCTACAATCGAAGCTTGCAAGAGAACTCGCCAGAGATGGGGTGGAATAATCCTACCTTACCTCGTTGTAGCCAAACTTAACTTAGGAGAAACCATCCTTTTAAAGTGAAAAAGGAAAGAGATCGGCAATGCCCTATTCATTCACAATACCAGAGTAGGATTAAGAACCTGGGATTGTTGAATCTCTCTTCTCATTAGGATCATACAGTCCAAGAAAGTGCACTAGATTGGGAGTTAAGGATTGCAGGTATACATGTAAAGGGGGTTTTGCTATTCCAAGCTATTTTCACATGATTTCGTAATGAAGTCCAAGTGACTCGATCTCCTTTTCAGAATTATGAAACTTAAATTGGGTTATGGTGGAAAGTGGGGAGTGCACCAATTGCAGCAGAGAACGACTGCATTACAACATGAATTAAGATAGACGACCGAGCTCTAAGTTGATTCCATAGAAGAATTTCACCCCGAAAAGACCTTGGATTGGATATTGAACCAATTCAAGGTCGATTCGGAGGGTCAATTTTATCCCTCAGCCAAAACAAAGGTACTCTCTCCAAATTTCACAGAGGATAACAGTCGATTGTCCGGTCGACTGTACGGTCGACTACACTTGCTACTGGTTGTTGCTCTGCTTGCTTCCACTCCGCTTCGATCACCTCAATTCCTCCATCGCTTCATCGTCTTCGTATTCAACTTAGTATGCAAGACATAAACTCAACAATTGGACCCTAAGAAAGAGAGACGGGCAGATGAAGTGGAAGTTCAATAGTCGAATATGAGCAGGAACTAGTTAAGACAAAGTCAATCCAGGGCCATTTCAGGACAATAGAGCATCTGTACGTTAGCTATTTTCCCAAATTTTGTAAAATTTGGCCAAATTTGTGCCACGGTCGTTGGCCAAATACCCACTTTTGGGGTTTAAGGGGAACAGTACACGGCCATATTTGAGAGGAGATATAGCAATTTGGAAAATATAGAAATCGAAAGATCATGTTCCGTCAATTCCAAATTATCTCCCAAGAGGTTCTTTGACGATAAATGATCTTTTGTCCCAAAATATATTTTTTTAATTTAACCTATCGGACGGGATATCATATCTCGTCTAAAATTTATTTTTTCTTTTTAAATTTAATGGACGGATGATTTTTCGCCCAACAAGATTCTTCTCCAATAGTGGATGGATGGCTTATGATCTCTCGTCCCATGTGATCATATTTTAATTTTTTTAAAAAACATATTTCTCAGAAGGGATGTGATATCCCATCCCTTTTTTTTAATAAAAAAATTCCTCCAACGGGAAATGTTATCCCGTCCGCAACTTTTTATTATTTTTTTTAAAGGAAAAATTTTAAACGGCACGCAAATTCATCTCCCATCTGTATCTTATTAAAAATCAAAACCCATTTTTTGGGTTTAAACGACTACAACTAACTTCCAAATTTTTCTATTTCTATTTGTCAAATACCCAAATTTTAACTTTTTTTTTAAAAAAAAGGAAAAATTTTAAACGGCACGTAAATTCATCTCCCATCTATCTCTTATTAAAAATCAAAACCAATTTTTGGGTTTAAACGACTACAACTGAATTCCAAATTTTTCTATTTCTATTTGCCAAATACCCAAATTTTAACTTATAACGACTACATATGCTCTTATGTAATACAAATTCAGAGATACCGATATCTGAAACAAACTGTTGGAAAAAAAATTTGCATATTTTCCGGGCCGGATTCCGGTGGGCTCCGGCCCCGACGGCGCTGGAAATTGATTGGATCATGCTCCTCTTATCGAGTACTATTCCGTAATGTACTCACTTGCCAAAAATGGTTTCCGTATGAATGAGAAATGTAGCTCCAAAGTTAGGTACTCGAAATTTACTAACTTGGACAGTTGGAATGAATAATCCCACATAAGAAGATGGGAAAGATTTTCTCTAGTATATAAGATAAAGAAATGGACTAAAGGACGTAGCCCTGGGGTTACCACTAACGTGTAGTGGGGAGAGGACCTAGCCAAAATAACACGCACGCGCGCGCGCCGAGCCCGGCCTGGCCCAGCTCCGGCCTCGGCTCGACTTGGTTTGGTCTGGCTTGGCTTGGCTTGGCTTGGCTCGGCTCGGCTCTGGCCTATATATTTCTTTTTGCCCCGCTCCATATTTTTCCCAGTTACTCTTGAGGCTTTTCAGATTCTGTAACTGCTGGTATCATTACTTTGTAACAGCAGAGTAATGGCTCATTGGTTACATTTTTGAACTATTACTCTACTATTACAGAGTAATGGGCCATTACTCTGCTGGACCCTTCAATTGCTCTCAATCTCCTATAAAACCAGCAACTTTTGTCTGCCAGTACACAGCACAGCTCTGGTTCGCTGAGCTCTCTGAAGTTAGGATGCTGCTCTGGTAATACAGCTGTATCCTATGAGGCAATTCATCAGCCACCATCACACTACGGGGCAAATTTTGCTTTAAAGACAGAGATATTCAAATCTCAACTCTGTATTGTTCTGTATGGTTTGTTATTTCATTTCCTGTAATTGTAATTCTTCACAATTATTGTTAGTTTTTCCTGTTTTATGAAATTCATATTCTAACAATCTTAAAGCAAAATTTTTTCCTCTATTCTAACAGTTTTTACTGTTTTTCAACTGTTTTAGAACATGGAAAACACACATATCGATAATGTCAGTGGACTTATCAATAAACAAACACAAGTGATCCAAACTGTGACTGCACAATCGGTTGCGACACAGACGGTCATTCTGCCCACACACATAATCGTGGAAGAAAAACCAGAGAAATTCAATGGAACTGGATTCAAGAAGTGGCAAGGAAAGATACAGTTCTAACTGACCACCTTGAAGTTGGACATGTTTCTCACTGAATCTGCCCTATGCTGGCACCTATGGATGCACACTCCATTGCGGTAGTTGATGCATGGACACAGGGTGATTATCTTTGCAAAAATTACATCCTGAACGGCTTGTAGACCCGTTGTACAATGTCTGCTGTGTCTTCAAGACGTCCAAGCTTCTGTGGGGGTCCTTGGAGAAGAAGTATAAAACAGAAAACGCCGGCTCCAAGAAGTTTGTAGTCGGCAAATTCCTGGACTACAAGATGGTTCACTCCAAGATAGTTGTGAGTCAAATCAAGGAACTGCAGGTGATAATGCATGAAATCGCTGCAGAGAACATGATGCTATGCGAACCATTCCAGGTTGCAGCGTTCATAGAGAAGCTTCCACCTGGATGGAAAGACTTCAAGAACTACCTCAAGCACAAGCAAAAGGAGATGTCTCTTGAAGACCTCATAGTCAGGCTGCGGATCGAAGAGGAGAATCGCAAGGCTGACAAGTCCTATGGAAATAAGTCCATAAAAAAGGCAAACATGGTGGAGCAAGAACAGAAAGGCAAAAAGAGAAAGTTCTTGCCACATGCCTCGAACAAAAAACCGGCAGCAAAGAGATTTGCTGAAAAATGCCACAAGTTTAGTACCCCGTATTTTAAAATATTATTTTTAAAGGTTTATAAATGAATTAAAATGATTTTTGGGGATTTAATAAATATTTTCTGGAAATTTATCTTTTTACACGTGCGAAACACGTGCAAGTATTTTCTTGAAAAGTTCAAAAGCCAAAATTTCTTCATGGAAAATCATTATTTATTATTTGGGATTTATTTGTAATTTTTCTAGATTTTTCTGATATTTATTGGATCTCTTTGTAAATTTTAAGAAAGGAAGGGTCTTTTTGCAAAATTGCCATTTTGAGGGGTGAAAGTGAAAAAATTATTTTTTTTTGGACTTTTCAACAGTGCCATCTGTAGATAAGGGGTTTATTTTGTTTTTAAATCTCAATTTAAATGATTTTATCGAGTTTCCAAATATATGGTTCTATTTATGTAAAGTTATATTTTCAAGGGGGTATTTTGTAAAAGTTTTTGGAAACCCTAAAACTTCCTTTCCAGGTATTTAAAAGAGGTGCACAGCCGTCATTCGCTGCACAACATAAAACCTTGTTATTTTTCTTGGAGAATTTGGGAGAAGATTTTGGATCTCGCGAAGGAGAGGATTCTTATCAAGGTTTCTTCATTCTAAGGTGAGTGATATAAATTGTTTTGTTGTGTTTTGTGTAGGTGGATGATTGTTGTTTTCTTTTACTTTGCGAGTGTTGTATGTGAATGACATGTTTGTTTTCTTCGATTTGTGTAAGTTGTATGCAAACAATAAGAATATTTGATTATTCTTGGATGCGGAATTTTATTGCTAGAAAAGCATGTTAGGGTTTGGATATGATTATACATGTTATGGATTGGATGGAAAAATTGGATCTTATGAAACCCTAGTGGTATGTGATTACAAATTTGATTATGGTTATGAGTTGTGGTAGAAATTCAGTTTTTGAGAAATTTGAATGGAAGAGTTATGAATCAAGAGTTCATGTCATGAAAGATTAAAAATTGAGGATTTAGTTGAGATTGAGGAAATGCACCCAAAATGGGATTTTTCTTGAGTTTTTGATAATCAGATGGTTTGGATCTGAATACGAACTATTTCAGCGATCAGTAAATTATTTTAAGAAAACTCTATTTTGATGATATGCACAATTTCATGTTTGATTGAAGGAAATCAACAAATCTCTATTTTTATAAATTCAAGTAGTTTGATTTAGTTTTGTGGGCTATTATATGTTCTACCAGTTATATTTGAACATATAAGAAATATGTTTTTCGTAGAAATCATTTTCATGAAGTAAAACTACGTATCGGTTGAATTGTGCACAACCAAAACTATACAGTCTGTAGGCCGACAGTCGACTGGCACGACCTTTCAGTCGACTGATACGACCCGGCTGCTATGTTCTTTAGTTTTATTGAAATTTCTCTCTGGTAAGTCGACTTATGACTTTTACAAGTCGACTTATAACACTTAGAATATTTTTTTAAAGGTTACTGGAATTTCTCTCAGGTAAGTCGACTTATGACTTTTACAAGTCGACTTATAACACTTAGTTTATTTTCTTAAAATCATGGAATTTTCTTTCTGGACAGTCGACTTATGTTTTCTATAGTCGACTGACACTGATGTACCTTTATATTTTTGAATGTTTTTCCAAATGATTTATTCACTAAATGTTTTGATCTATAACTTACTATTCTATACTTTATCTTTTATTGAACTTATGTTTTCAAGATGTTGAGTTGAACAATTTATGTTGGAAGTTCGGTTTGGATATTTGAGTTTGAATCTCTAGAGGGTGTGTGTGACCCTAGTATACCGGCAGTTGAGTTGTTTATGTTTGGGCCTGTTGAGGCATTTTAGTTATTCAGATGTTTGAGTTAAGTCTGGTAGGGTACACCAACTCTAGAAGATTTGTTAAGTAATTAAATAACCTAAATGATAAGGACAGGCACTAGTGGTGATATGATGAACGGGAACATGAGTTATGGACCTCAGTATGGCTTGCAGTGTGAAATGATCCCCGGAATTATCCAGGTGTGAGTGAAATAGTCTCCGGAATTACCTGTGGTGTGGGATTGATCTCCGGAATTATCGGAGTCGAGGCAACGCACATGTGGTATTCGTGTGATGAGGTGTCATTGCTTGCGGTGTGGGGTATTCTCGAAGATTCCCAGGTGTGAGTGAAATAGTCTCCGGAATTATATGTGGATAGAGATTAACCTCCGGAATTAGGGGCATGGGCTAATACTCACAGTTTATCTTTATCTCGTAGTAGTCATCGTGTTAAGATTAGTTGCATAGCAGGGATTGAACCCTATAAAGTGGAGACGTTAAGGGCTTGCACCGGACCTATGTAGAATGGGATGCATAGAATCCGACAAGTACGCATTAGAGAGTCAGCATATAGACTTGTGTTTTTCTTGATTTGGTTTCACGCATGTGTTTTCCTATTTTCTACACTTGACACTTAGTTTAGCTTTACTTGAGGTTTACAAGATTCCTTACAATGTCATATTTTATGTATTATTATTTGTCACATGTTGTTTATGAATCCATGCTTAATGTTTATTTATGTTGTTTGTTTTTATGTCACTCACACCTTTATGGCTGACCCCTTTAGTTTTGGGGATTAGGGATCATCTCTAGCCTCATATTTTACAGGTGATTTCTTAAGGCTCGGTTTTGGATGCTTGAGTTCAGTTGATATAGTGACTTATGTAATTTGTAAATTGTTGTAAAGAAAAGAGAATTATGATTTAAGATGTTTTTGTATTCCGCTGTGCTATGTAATTGATTATTGTAATAAAAGTTGAAAATTTTATTGGTATTAAATTGTGTTTAATATTACATTGAAGTTGATGCTAGGAATTGTGCCACGTATTTTCTAAGATATCATATTAGAAATTCGGGGCGCTACAACAAGTGTGGTAAGATGGGCCACAGAATTTCTGAATGCCGCAGCAAGGACAACAACCATGCTGGAACTGGACAGGCAAAAGGATCCCATGCACACATAGCTGAAAACTTGTCCACCGGTCTCTCTGACCTGGACCTCTGTGCTATTGTATCAAAGGTGAATCTGGTGGAGAGCAATCCTCGAGAGTGGTGGTATGACACTGGGGCCACCAAGCACATCTGCTCGGACAAGGAGATGTTCACTTCATACCAGAAGTGCAATAAGGATGAACAACTGTTCATGGGTAATTCTTCCACCTCCAAAATTGCAGGAACAGGGAAGATAGTGCTGAAGATGACTTCAGGCAAGGAACTAACACTCACAAATGTATTGCATGTTCTAGATATTAGAAAAAACTTGGTATCAGGATCTTTGCTAAGCAAGAATGGATTTAAGGTTGTTCTTGCTTCTGATAATTTTGTATTGTCTAAGAATGGGGTGTATTTGGGTAAAAGATATGTAAAGGATGGACTATTCAAGTTTAATGTAATGACAGTCATCCCTAAAATTATTGTTCCTGTTGTTCCCAAAGTAAATAAAATTACTCATATTGCTTATGTTGTTGAGTCTTCTTCTGTTTGGCATGAAAGACTGGGCCATGTTAATTTCAATTCTATGCGTAGGTTAATTGACATGAATTTGCTACCAAAATTTAAGGTAGGCAACAGTGAAAAATGTGATGTTTGCACAGAGGCCAAACTCACTAAAACTCCATCACGATCTGTAGAAAGAAATACAGAAACTCTAGGTCTAATTCACACGGATCTGTGTGATTTAAAATATGTGTAGACCAGAGGTGGCAAAAAGTACTTTGTGACATTCATAGACGATTGCACAAAATTCTGTTATGTATACTTGTTACATAGCAAAAATGAGGCTTTGAATAAATTCAAAGAATATAAGCTTGAGGTTGAGAATCAACTTGGCAAAACGATTAAAATCGTTAGGAGTGATAGAGGAGGAGAATATGATACACCATTTAATATGTTCTACTCTGAACATGGAATAGTTCATCAGACAACTGCTCCTGACTCACCTGAATCAAACGGTACTGCCGAGCACAAGAACCGAACTCTAAAGGAGATGATGAATGCCTTGTTGTTGAATTCTGTCTTACCCAAAACATGTGGGGGGAAATCGTTGCTGACTGCCAACTACTTTCTCAATAAAATACCTCACAAGAAAACTGGCAAGACACCATACGAACCGTGGAAAGGCGTTGTACCTTCGTATAAATACCTCAAAGTGTAGGGGGTCTAGCAAAAGTGCCAGTACCTAATCCAAAACAGGTCACAATAGGACCTAAGACTATTGATTGCATATTCATAGGCTATACACACAACAGTAGTGCATATCGGTTCTTAGTATATAAATCAGATATACCGGATATCCATGTGAATACAATAATGGAATCAAGGAATGCTTCCTTCTTTGAACACGTGTTTCCGTGCAAGGATACTACGTATCCCAAACGTACACGTGAACACGGGAATGCAAGCACTTCAGTTGATGAACTAGAACATGATAATGATGAGCCTAGACGTAGTAAATAGGCTAGAATATCAAAGTCATTTGGTCCTGACTTTGTAACGGTCTTTCTGTTAGAGAATGAGCCCAGAACATTCAAGGAAGCCATATCTACGCCTGATGCTCCTATGTGGAAGGAAGCAATCAAAAGTGAAATAGACTCCATTATGCAAAATCATACATGGGAGTTGGTCGATTTGCCATCTGGATGTAAAGCTCTAGGATCCAAATAAATTTTCAAACAAAAATTGAAACCAGATGGTTCAATAGAGAAACATAAGGCGAGACTTGTGATACAAGGATTTAGGCAAAAGAAAGGCCTAAACTTCTTTGATACATATTCTCCGGTTACTAGAATAACTTCCATAAGAATGTTGATCGCTATTGCAGCTCTACGTAATCTGAAAATACATCAAATGGTTGTTAAAACTGCATTTCTAAATGGGGATTAAGAAGAAGAAATATACAGGAAATAACTTGAGGGTTACGTAGTTCCTGGACAGGAAAACATGGTATGCAGGCTTGTAAAATCCCTGTACGGACTGAAACAAGCTCCAATACAGTGGCATGCAAAATTTGACAATGTTATGATGTCAAATGGTTTCGAAATAAATGAATGTGATAAGTGTATCTACATCAAAGATACTCCAAATGGATATATTCTGGTGTGTCTGTATGTAGATGACATGCTCATTATTGGAAGCAATAATGACATTATCAAACAAACTAAGAGCATGCTTAGTAGCACGTTTGATATGAAAGATTTGGGAGTTGCAGACGTCATATTAGGAATCAAAGTTTGCAGGACGTCTGAGGAAATTTCTTTGTCTCAAGCTCATTACGCTGAGAAAGTACTTGAAAGATTCAAAAATTACTCAAATGGGACTGCCAAAAGTCCTGTGGATCCCAGTCATTACTTGTTCAAAAATACGGGTGACAGCTTATCACAACTGGAATATGCACGTGTAATCGGTAGTCTGATGTACTTAACAAATTGTACAAAACCGGACCTAGCACATTGAGTAAATGTACTGAGCCGCTACACAAGTAATCCAGGACAAAGTCACTGAAAATGAATAACTAGAGTATTGAACTACTTGCGACATACTCAGAGTTATGGGCTGTATTACACCACATATCCAGCAGTACTAGAAGGCTACAGTGATGCCAACTGGATATCGGACTCCAAGAACTCAAAATCCACAAGTAGATACGTATTCACTCTTGATGGTGCAGCTGTGTCATGGAAATCCTCTAAACAAATGCTACTAGCCAGATCCACTATGGAATCTAAGTTTATTGCTTTAGACAAAGCAGCAGAGGAAGCAGAGTGGCTTCGAAACTTTTTTGAGGATATTCCCATGTAGAAAAAACTAGTGCCTGCTATATGTGTACACTATGACAGCAAATCAGCTATAGTAAGGGTACTGAGTTGTATGTACAATGATAAGTCTCGTCATATCAGAAGGCAACACAAAACCATCAGACAACTCCTCTCTAATGGAATAATCTCTATAGAGTATATAAAACCGGTCGACAATCTAGCGGATCCATTTATTATTAAAGGTTTGTCACGAGAGCAAGTCGTGAGATCATCAAGTGGAATGGGTTTAAAGCCTATGACGAAAGAGGATACTTGATGGAAACCCTACCTAGGAATTGGAGATCCCAAGATCTAGGTTCAAGGGGACAACTAAATCTTATTGAATCAACGGGAGCACTGAGAGATTAAAATCTCATACCCACTCTTAGAATGATAAAACAGTGCTGCCTGCAAAGAGTTAGGATAAGTTTGGCTTTTAATGATCCCCGTAGCTTTGAAATAAAAGTGGGGTATGGCAGGATACTCTTTATGGGCAATCACCTTGTGAGTGTGAAATGGGGTCGTTTATAGGAGAATGAAGATAGGCTACATTCTCCAAGTTCACTCACGATTAACAAGGGTTGTTCAAGGCCAAAATGAACACAACAAGAGAACCTAGTTCTGTGAGGAGATAAAACTGTGTGATAGTTATTGTCTAGGTTCACATCAAAGCCCGGGTAGTTCAAGACATTATGTTCACTACTTGGTCAAGTGAATCCGATGGCTACTCACTAAGGGTGGTCAAAGTGGAAAAATTACTACCATTCCTGATGTAGTGATTTTTCGATTGCATTCTCAGAATCTTTTTCTGTTATGTGTCTTTCTGTCGTGTCTGGATTACATGGTCTGGTCATTTCCATTCATGTGGGGGATTATTGAAAAAAGTTTTTGCATATTTTTCGGGCCCGATTCCGTTGGGCTCCGGCCACCGACGGCGCCGGAAATTGATTGGATCATGTTCCTCTCGTCGAGTACTATTCCGTAATGTACTCACTTGCCAAAAACGGTTTCTGTATGAATAATAAATGTAGGTCCAAAGTTGGATACTCGAAATTTACTAACTTGGACAGTTGGAATGAATAATTCCACATCGGAAGATGGGAAAGATTTTCTCTAGTATATAAGCTAAAGAAATGGACTAAAGGGCGTAGCCCTGGAGTTACCATTAACGTGTAGTGGGGAGAGGACCTAGCCAAAATAACACACACGCACGCGCGAGCGCCCAGCCCAACCCCGACTCGGCTTGGATCGGCTTTTTTTTTTTTGGCCCCGCTCCATATTTTTCCCAGTTACTGTTGAGGCTTTTCAAATTCTGTAACTGCTGATACCATTACTCTGTAACAGCAAGGTAATGGCTCATCAGTTACGTTTTTGAACCATTACTCTACTGTTACAGAGTAATGAGTCATTACTCTGCTGTTATAGAGTAATGGACCCTTCAAATGCTCTCATTCTCCTATAAAACCAACAACTTTTGTCTGCCAGTACACAGAGTTTCAAAAAACCAGTCTGAATCTTCTTCATCTTCTTCCTCTGTGTCACCTCTGAGAATACAACACAGCTCTGGTCCGCTGAGCTCTATGAAGTTAGGGTGCTGCTCTTCAGAGAAAGGTAATACAGTTGTATCCTGGGAGGCAATTCGTCAGCCACCGTCACAATACAGGGCGAATTTTGCTTTAAGGACAGAGATATTCAAATCTCGACTCTGCATTGTTTTGTGTGATTTGTTATTTCATTTTCTGTAATTGTAATTCTTCACAATTATTGTTAGTTTTTCCTTGTTTTATGAAATTCATATTCTAAGACAAACAACCAAGGATGCAGGTGCTCTCTGCTTTTGTGGTATCCAAGAAAGATATATAATTGCAATTCAGAAAGATATTTTCTTATACAAATAGATAGAATTGTAATTCAGGAAGATATTTTCTTATACAAATAGATAGAAACAGCAAAGCAAACTTGCAGGTATCGGCAACCAAGCTGGCAAATGTATAATATCAACCATACAAGAGCACCATTCCAATGCATGTACCATTTGTTTGTTCATGGTGTGGGGTCTCACGTAGGCTAAGTCAAGTCACCATCCTTAAAGTTTCATCGCATTCATCTGTTAATTTGTTCCGTTATCGACATTCACCAATTGGAATTACTATGGAAATCTTCATGTAAACAATGGTACGCACAGAGAGAAATGATGTTGTTTCTCTATACAAAGGATAATCACTCCACATGCTCCCTAAAAGAATAACTAGGGAAATGAAAAAATAACGGTGAAAAGACATTGTAATTAACCGGAAGTGTCCATAATTTTAGAGTCCGCTACATTAATTCTGCTTCGCTAGATTAAAGACTTTTCAAATTTCTACTAATAGCTTCAACCGAAGTTTGTTTTGATCTAGGCCTAGTCCTTCTATGCTCTCATAATTATCATCGTATTAATTTTTTTTCTAACTAGGGCAGTTCTTGGTCTTCGTTTTATGTTGGAGAAAACTACTTTGGATCTACTACCCCTTAAATGGCATGAAAAAGAGAGCAGTGGTTGAAGAGGAGATTAAAGAGTCCGAGTTGCCCTGCACTAGTTATATCATATATAATGACATCTAGTCTAGTCCAGCAAATATGAAGCTACCACAATTAATAAGACAACATAAAAGGTTCACTCCAATCACACCAACTCATATGCTGTAAGCTACATACCACAAGGAACACAAAGTAAACAAGCAAACAAACAATAGCCACTCTCATGGCAAAGGTGCCCTACGCTATTATTGAGCCCTCCACATACACATGGACATCAAAGCAGCACACACACACACACATAAAGAAGAAAGGAGAGGGGGGGGAGGGGGGGAATGGCACTGGAAAGCATCTTATCCTCTCTTTCCCTAAATATGGTTTTAATCAACCAATCAGTCCAAAAGAGTCAAGCAAATCTATCTTTTATAATCTAGTATCTCAAAGAGAGGATCTAATTTTAATGCTTGGAAGTGATAAAGAACATAAGAGCCTCAACTTACAACATATCAAAGAAGTGTAAAACAAAAAACATTCCTTTACACATGATAAATCCAAAGCTATATGCTTCTTTCTCTTTCTCTTCCACTCAATCTTTCCCTTTCCATTAATGTGTACATGAAAGCAACTACTGAGCCACAAAGAATGCTGAAAAGCTATGAATTTAGACTCTGATGCGTCCAATTGTTTGCTCCTCAAACTTTTTGATAGTGCCGGCAATGCGCTTCATGTTGTCATCATAGACATATGGGGTCTTCTCGAACAATGTAGCATTGCCTTTTGAAGGCATTGGCACGAATTCTCGACATGGCTCTCCTAGAACATTGATTGAATCATGGTAGTGATAGTATCGGATCAAGGATTCCGTCTTGTGGGTGGTAGGTCCAATTACATTCTCCGACATGTGGACTCCAGTGGCATAAGCATTCTTGGCTTGGATTGCATACTTGCGATCTCTTCTGATTCCGGTGATTGAGTTTCTGAAAACTAGCTTCTCAAATCCCCATTCCCTGCAAAATAACCAATGATAGCAAAAAAACATTCAGAAACTAAGGATCAAATTGTACAGAAATAACAGGAAACAAAAGAGCCATTCTGATAAACATAGAATGAATGCATCTCTCTCTATTTTAAAAGTACTAAAACAGAAATCTCATCAAGACTCTCATAAATTGAAAACTCTCAAACATAATTGACAATCTTAGCCGAAAAGCCACTTACCAATTGTGCAAAAACTCAACTGAATGCAGATTGCACACAAATAGCCTCAAAGGAAAAACAATCTATATCGGGAAAAAAAACCCAATAATAGACACTATAAATCTACCTAAACTTTTCCGATATCTCTGTTCCCTTTATCCTGGCATAAATATATCTACTGATACAATACAATGCGAGTGCAATTTCCCTCAACCCTTACTTGGAAGTTTTAACCTAGTTGCAAAGTCTTTGACATCAACAAAACTTAAACCTCGCTACTTCTTATTTTATTTTATTTATTACCTGGAGTAATCTCTCTTCTCATCCTTGACACAAAGCATACTCGACATGGGATTCTGCTCAATGGTAAACTGCGTAAAATTGGCCAACTCCCCCATCACCACCCCCAAACTCCGGCCGTGGGGCAAATACAGATACTCGTCGACATCAAAATAAAAGGTCCAGTTTGCGGTGTATCTATACCTATGCAAGCAGTCATTGACCACCAAGAACTGGTTATGGTAATACCCATCATACATCTCCTGGTCCCTAATGTCCTGAATGGTGGCCCTCCCCGCCTTCACCCAAGGTTGGAGCACCTTCCTAACCTCAGGCCCAACACCCCCAGCATCATGAAACACAAAATGCGACTTCCGACCAAAAAAGTATGCATGATAAGCCATCCACTCCCTAATCCTACTAGCACTCAGGTTCCCATACAGCGACGACCCGCAGTATAAGTAGTCGTACTTGTAAGGGGGTTTGAACTTGGACTGGTTATACTCACCTGCGGCTTCTTCCAAAGCTACAAACTTTTCAAACCTGTTGGGATTCCGATTCCGATGCTGAGTGTAGTAAGCGTAGAGGATTAGTTTGCCGCCTGCATTGTCGGCATTTGGGTTTTGTGCGAAGGTGCAGTTGACGACGACGACGGTGTAGACGCGGCCGTAGCCCCAGTCTGGGAGGAACTTGATGGCTTTGGCGCGAACGGGAGGGGAGGTGGGGGAGGACCACTCGCATTTGAACCAGGGTTTGGAGTAGACGTGGGTGGGCTTCGAGGCGAGGCCCACGACGGAGAAGGTGGCGGCGCCGCCTCGGTACGCTCCCATTTGGACGAAGAGGGCGGCGGCGGTGCCGTGGGGTGTAAAGGTGCGTTTGTTGTGGTGAAAGGTGTGATTTTTAGGGGATGAAAAAGAAGAAGAAGAAGAAGAAGAAGAAGAAGAAGTGAAGAGGGATTGGTAGTAGGGGTGGAGTTGGTAAACGGTGATGAGTAGGGTGAGGATGGTGAAGGAGAAGATGAAGGGTTTGAGGTCGAGGCATGAACAATAATACTGAGAATGAGAAGGTGACTGAGACGGTGGAGATGGAGGTGACAACACTACTTGTTTCTTCTTCATTAATTATTGCTGGCTGGCTGGGGTTTTGTTTTGTCGATTTATAAGAATCAAGAATCAACAAACTAAAGACGACAAAATTAAACTAATGTAAGAATCAAGGATCAACTTTTTCTTTGTTGAAATAGAGATCAAACAATCATGGAACTCAAAAGGAGCAGAAGGAGAAGGAGAAGGAAGAGTTTAGGGGTTTTTTTTTTTTTTTTTTTTTAGCACTAGAAAGATAATCAAAGTACAGTACAGTAGTAGTAGTACATATTATCAGATTAGGATAATCATCGGAAAAGATTAAAAAGCACTCTGAGACAATTTAATAATACTACAGAGGTTGAAATCCCACCGACAAAACAAGGCAATCAAATTCACTTTTAACTGTATCGTATCTTAACCATGTCATAATTAACTTCCACCAGAAACTAAAAATCCCTTCATCAGATCTATGTCAGAGTTCACCTTATCTTTTTTTTTTTTTCTTTTCTTCTACTGATCAGAATTGATTATTTATACTGGCATGTAGCTCAGACGATGCTCAAAGGTTTAAATTTATATTATTTTTTTAAAAAAAAACTCTCAGATTCGAGATCAAGCTACAGCGGGTTCAAAAACTACTATATCGAGTTTTAATTTGCATTTAGTATCTTGAAGTTATTCATCCCGAGTTAATTTCTAGTTATGAGTGAAGGAAGAAATAGAGTTTCTTGTCTTGGTATAATGGAGCACACGATTAAGATAGCTTCTCTCTTTCAATACAAATCATGTGGAAAATCAAAAAAAATTAATGAGCTTTTTTTTTTTTTTTTTTTTTGTTCCTCCTTACTCTTAACAAAACTAAAAAAATGAAACTCATCTTAGATAACTCGAGAGAGAAATGCTTTTGTAGAGTGCTCAATATACAATATACAACATACATTCATCTTTTATGTAAAAGAGTTATGTAATGTCGAATTTTTTCCCAAAATGACCCTTTTTACAAAAGTATTGCCACAAACGACCTGTTTTTTTTTTTATTTCCACAAACGCCCTACTCGCTTTTTGAAAAAGCGAGTGTGGTACAAACCCTCGCGCTTTTTCAAAAAGCGAGTCTTAGGTTTCAGAAAATTGAAAACCTAAGACTCGCTTTTCGAAAAAAGCGGGATTGTTTATACCACACTCGCTTTTTCCAAAAGCGAGTCTTGGGCTTCTTTGCCCAGCAACACTCGCTTTTTGAAAAAGCGGGGGTAATTATACCACACTCGCTTTTTCAAAAAGCTAGTGTCGTTTGGGACTTAAACCCCCCGCCCCCAAAACAGATCTCACTTCTTCTCTCTATTCTTTCTCTTCCTCTTCGCTCGCGAAACCCTAACCCATCTCTCATCTCAAATTCGTCAAAATACCCTCGTAATTTGTTGAATAACCCACAAAATTGCTTTGGACAACTTAAACCCATTTTCCGTTAGAGGTTTAATTTGTTGGAATTTGGGTATACTTCAAAAGGAAAGCAACTTTATTGTGAAGGTATGATGTTTATTCCCCCATTATTTTGTTAATTTAAATAGGTTTTCTTTATGGGTAGATAATAACTCGATTATTGGTATAAATTAACGTAGGTATGGATTTGGAGATTCCTATTTGGTTATATTTTGGTGGTGAAATAATTCGTGATCCAAAGATTGGTTGTTGTTATAGTCATTTGGATCCGGAAATAGTTTGGGTACCCCGTACCATCACATTTGAAGAATTAGTTGAGAAAATCTATGAAGTTACTAATTGGGATAGGAATGAATGGAATTTGAAAATTTTAGCTCGATACGCAGCAGGAAGAGGAGATGGTCAGTATTTTATGACAGTGCCCGTACCTACTGATAATGCGCTGAAGTCATTGATTGCTAGGACATTTGATCCCAATTGTGCTTGGTCTGTAGTAGAGTTATATATTCAGCAAATCCGAGTTGTGAATGCTCAGCCACATGATATCCCCAGTGCAAGCTTCATACGGGTAGTACCTACACAGCAGTCGAGGCCTAACCCCGATCAATCTTCACAACCAAATCCGGTATCCTCACAAGAGAACACCTTCACAAATACAACAATTCCGGATTCTGTAAATGTTGAGCTGCCACACCAACCTAGCCCGGTTCCTGACTCTGTTCCAAATAACAGCATGTTTGAACTCTTTCAAAATGCAGTCTGTAACAACAGCTTATTAGAAGATGATGAAGAAGATGAAGAAACAGACGATGAAGATGTTGATAGTGGTGACACTGATGACGTAGACGATGATGAAGATGTTGACAGTGGTGCAAATGTAAATTCCACGAACAACAGTTCTAATGAAGCCAGAGGTACTTATAGCTACGGCAATGTTGACGGGCATGTTACTGAGGAGATGGCTGAAGGTGCTAGAGTACACCTAGTTCCACAAGAGTCATCTGGTTCGTCCAATGTAGACGAATTGTACGTTGGACAGGAGTTTATAAGTAAGCAGTCGATTCAACAGGCAGTGAAGTTGTATTCTATCAAAAAACATCGTGAATTCGTAACTTTGAAATCTACACCGTCACTGTACACTGTTAAATGCAAAATGGCACCTAGAAAACATACCATTGAGGAGATCGTGCAAGGGCCCCCCGGAGTAAGTGATGGTGGCTGCCCTTGGAGATTACGAGCAATGGTTCCAAAAGGCGGGACGAATTTTGTGGTGAAGAAGATAGTTGGGCCACACACTTGTACGAATCCAACGCTGAATCAAGATCACCTTAAAATTGATTACAATATTGTTTGTAATCTGATTGTTGATGTGGTGAAAAAAGATACCGCTTTATCACCGAGGTCAATTATTGAGATTGTTAAAATACAATATAATTATCAGATTTCCTATAAGAAAGCTTGGCGAGCAAAACAAAAAGCGATCGAGAGGTTGTATGGTACCTTCGAAGAAGCATACACAAAGTTGTCTGCTCTACTCACAGCAATTCAAGCTGCAAATACAGGAACCGTTGTTCACTGGGATAAGTATGAGTCTGGCCCTGGCGAGGAAATATTCAAGGGTGTATTCTGGGCATTTGGTCCTTCAATTGAAGGTTTCAAGTCCTGCAGACCGGTGATCAGTGTTGACGGAACTCACTTGTACGGTAAGTACAAGGGTTGCTTGCTAATTGCTGTTTCCCCAGATGCGAATGATTATTTATTTCCGTTTGCATTTGCATTGGTTGATGGAGAGAGTATAAATACGTGGACATGGTTCATGAGTTGCATCCGATATTATGTCACCGATCGCACTGAGCTGTGTGTTATTTCTGATCGTCACGCTGGTATAATGCATGCTATGGAGTTACAAAATGGAGCTTGGAACGAACCAAGTGGATATCACCGTTATTGTATGCGCCATTTTGCTACAAATTTCTTTACTAAATTTGGTAGCAAGGCATTGCGTAAGAAGGCGAAAATTATAGCGTGTGAACACCAACCCAAAAAGTTCATGGCCAAACTTGCTGAGCTTGAGAACGTAAATGTGGAGGCGGCTAATTGGTTAAAAGAGAAGCCGGTTGAGAAATGGGCACTTTATGCAGATGAAGGTCGAAGATACGGGATAATGACTACGAACCTGTCAGAAGTGTTCAACTCAGTCTTGAAAGGAGTCCGTAGTTTGCCAGTGACAGCGATTGTTGAGACGATCTTCGAACGTCTGAACTCTTATTTTACTACTCGTCGACAAGAAGCAACTCAACTTTTATCCGAAAGGAGGATTTTTTCTCGAAAAGTACATGAACTGCTTGATAGTCGCCGTGAGAGAGCTAACGGACATGGGGTGACAATGTTCCATCATCAACCGGGAGTTTTTTCCGTGAGAACGGGTATACGCATGGTGGGTGGAGAAAGAAAGGGTGGGAACTTGCACACTGTGAATTTGGGAACGAAGACGTGCACATGTATGAAATTTCATCTATACCATATCCCATGTTCTCATGTACTGGCAGCTTGTGCATATCGTGCAATCGATCACAAGCATCTCGTTGATAAATTTTACACCGTTGCTTCATTAGCACAAACATACGGTCCAGTGTTTCAGCCTATACTAGATCCAGCATATTGGCCTATTATTGATGGACCAAAACTAGTACTCGATGCCACTTTGCGACGTAAAAGGAAGGGCAGGCCTAGAACTACCAGATTCCGCAATGACATGGATGTGAGAGATAGGTCAAGTCGTGGTACGGGGATGAGATGTTCAAAATGTGGTTTACAAGGACACAATAAGCGACGATGCACTAATAGTGGAACTCAGCATACCTAAATATTGTATGCTTGTAATTATTAATTTGGACTTTGTTATTGTACTAAATTATGTCGATAAAAACGATGAAGTTTTATTTTGGAAATTTCGTTTTTTTTGTTTTTGATGTCCTTGTGTGTTTGTTGCGTTATGAGTATTGTTATCTAAAAAATAAATTTCATTAACATAGGTAAGACTCGCTTTCTCAGAAACCGAGTCTTATACAAACTATCCCGCTTTCTCAGAAAGCGAGTCTTACACCTGTAGTTGTTTTTCAACAAGCCAAAGACTCGCTTTCTGAGAAAGCGAGTCTGGTGTAAATAACTGCGGTTTTTGAGAAAGCGTGTCTTCGATCTGTAGAAAACCAGAGAATCAAAATTCACTGGTTTAACAGTCGCTTTTTCAGATCCCGTGGATGAAATTACTAGACTCGCTTGGATATGCTAGATAAAAATGATACAGCACCAAGACTCGCTTTCTCAGAAAGCGAGTCTAGTCATGCGCATCGCGGTTTTTGAGAAAGCGTGTCTTCGATCTGTAGAAAACCAGAGAATCAAAATTCACTGGTTTAACAGTCGCTTTTTCAGATCCCGTGAATGAAATTACTAGACTCGCTTTCTCATCCAGTGAAATCTTACCCGGATCTTCGTCCATAATGGTACAGAACAATAGTATCATTGGAGTAGATACACAACTCGCTTTAAATACAAGAAGCCGAGTAGGTGGATTAGTCCGAGTGGAGAGAAAAAAAAAAGTATGGAACTGAAAATATTTTCTGGAGATATTCATTTTCCCGGAGAGACAGATAAGATATCCAGACACAGCGGCATTTTGATACCACCGGGAATGAAAAAAAAAAAGAATGCTAAGGAATCCAAAAATTTGCAAAATTGGATCTATGTCCAACGGATCACACCCACAAAAAACAAGTATTTTGTTTTAGTTCGTCCTGTAGTCACATATGAAATAGCTGATGGGATAAATTTTGCAAAACTTTTCCCGCAAGATCTCTTGCAGGAAAAAGAAAATGTCCAACTTAGAGTTGTCAATTATATTCTTTATGGAAATGGAAAGTCAATTCGAGGAATTTCTCACACAAATATTCAATTAGTTCGGACTTGCTTAGTATTGAATTGGGACCAAGAAAAAAATGGTCCTATAGAAGAAGTTCATGCTTCCTTTGTTGAAGTAAGGGTAAATAATCTGATTCGTGATTTCCTAAGAATTGAGTTAGGCAAGTCTACGATTTCATATACTGGAAAACGGTATGATACATCGAGTTCAGGATGGATTCCCAAAAATGAATTAGATCGCACCAATATTAATCCTTTTTATTCCAAAGTGAAGATTCCATTATTTACCCAGCATCAAGGAACTATTGGTACGTTGTTGAATCGAAATAAGGAATGCCAATCTTTGAGAATTTTGTCATCATTCAATTGTTCTCGGGTTGGTCCATTCAATGGTTCAAAATATAACAATGTGACAAAAGAATCGAATCCCATAACTCCAATTAGGGATTCATGGGGCCCTTTAGGTACTATTGCACCTAAAATAGTGAATTTTTATTCATCTTACCATTTAAGAACTCATAATCAGATCTTGTTAAAAAAATATTGGCTACTTGACAATTGGAAACCGATTTTTCAAGTACTTGAAGTATTTAAATACTGTTTAATAGATGAAAATAGGAGGATTTATAATCCCGGTTCATGCAATAACATCATTTTGAATCCATTGCATTTGAATTGGTGCTTTCTACATCACAATTATTGTGAAGAGACATCCACAATAACGATTATTGGACAATTTCTTTGTGAAAGCATATGTCTATTTAAATATGGACCACACATCCAAAAATTTGGTCAAATTTTAATTGTGCATGCTGACTCCTTAGTTATAAGATCAGCTAAGCCCTATTTGGCCACTCTAGGAGCGACTGTTCATGGACATTATGGAGAAACCCTTTCTGAGGGAGATACATTAGTTACATTTATATATGAAAAATCTCGATCTGGTGATATAACGCAAGGTCTTCCAAAAGTGGAACAAATCTTAGAAGTGCGTTCGATTGGTTCAATATCGATGAACCTTGAAAAGAGATTTGAAGGTTGGAACGAACGTATACCAAAAATTCTTGGAATTCCCTGGGGATCCTTAATTGGGGCTGAGTTAACTATAGCCCAAAGTCGTATCTCTTTGGTTAATAAGATCCAAAAGGTTTATCGATCCCAGGGGGTACAGATCCATAATAGACATATAGAAATTATTGTACGGCAAGTAACATCAAAAGTGTTGGTTTCAGAAGATGGAATGTCTAATGTTTTTTTACCCGGAGAATTAATTGGATTGTTGCGAGCGGAACGAGCAGGGCGTGCTTTAGACGAAACGATCTGTTATCGCGCAATTTTATTGGGAATAACGAGGGCATCTCTGAATACTCAAAGTTTCATATCCGAAGCAAGTTTTCAAGAAACTGCTAGAGTTTTAGCAAAAGCTGCTATACGAGGTCGTATTGATTGGTTGAAGGGTCTGAAAGAAAATGTTGTTCTGGGAGGGATTATCCCGGTCGGTACTGGATTCCAAAAATTAATGCACCGTTCAAGGCAAGACAAAACCATTCATTTGGAAAGCAAAAAGCAAAATCTATTTGAGTTGGAAATGAGAGATATTTTGTTACACCATAGAGAATTTTTTTGTTCTTGCGTCCCAAACAATTTCTATAACACACCAGAAAAATCATTTACGCGATTTTCTAATTCCTAAGGAGAGATTTTTTTGACTTTCTAGTTATTGATTTGGTAATAAATAAAATGAAGTAAAAAAAAAAAAAAAAAAACGAATGGTTTGAGTTGTGTATCAACGGCCAATCCCGGTAGGGTAGAAGGTTCCGTAGGAACTATTATTTATTTATGCAAAAAGAGAAAGCGTGGAAAAAATGACAAGAAGATATTGGAACATCCATTTCTCAGAAAGCGAGTCTTGGATCTGCTAGATAAAAAAGATACAGAACGAAGACTCGCTTTCTCAGAAAGCGAGTTTAGTAATAAACATTGCGCGTTTTGAGAAAGCAACTGTTTATGCTGCTTGATTCCCAGAGGCTTCGACAGCTCTGGAATTCCCAAGTGATAGACTCGCTTTCTGAGAAAGCGGGGTCATTTTAGCTAGACTCGCTTTCTCAGAAAGCGAGTCTTGCTCTGTATGCAGTAACAACCTAAGCATCAACTCTTGGTGGGACAATTACACGACTTACATCTCCACCATCTCCATATTCATACCATTAACATTGAAGCCATTCAAGATCACCACAATCCCAACCAAAATCACATTCAATCCATCTACATTCTCAAGATCACCACACGCACAAAAACAAAATAAAATCTAGCAACAAAACAAAAAAAGAGGAAAACTTAAACAATCAAGATCACACCACGCACACACCTCATTCTAAAATTCGAATTTCATTCAATGCACTATTCAAAAGTTAATTACAATATTCGACTAAACAAAATCTAACAACATTCAACTACACAACACCGCTGATCACGGGTCCGGTGTAAAAATATGGGTTCGTTTCCGTTGCCTCTTCGCTCGGGGAGATGGAGTTTTCTGTGTAATACCCTCTAATGGCTCGCCCTCCTCTTCTTGCTCCTCCTCCTCTACTTGTTCCTCATCCGCTTCTTCAATTATGTTACGACGCGGTGGTTTACTGGCGACTTTCTTTACTCGTCTATTGCGTGTATTAGTCCGATGTGCGGGAGTGTTTAAGATTGCATCCAAGGTCGCCCCCTCCCCCACAGCATCTGCCTGTGCTCGACAGGACGTCAGCATTTCGCGTGCGAAGTCCTTCACCGCATCGGCTACGTTACTACTCAATACCGCTGCACATTTCTTGCCCATACTCCAAGTCTGGGCCATCTACAAAATATAATAAGTTGTTTTTTGTAGTTAGAGTTCAAAAAAAATAAAAGACTTAAAAATTTCTTAAAAACTTACAATCGTGCGAACAGCCGATGCCTTTGGTTGAAACATCGGCAAATGCATGGAGTGTAAATCTACCGGTTCTGCTGCCGATCGACGTATAAGCATCACCACACCGGCTGGAGTCTGCCCTGTCGGAGAGATGTACCGCCTTATCATCCTCCGATACCAATTCATATAGTTCTCGTGGTTTGCTAATTCGAATGGAGGTATGTTGCGGATGATTTCATCAAACCTTTGTAAGTTCCATCTCTCGACATATGTGGAGAAGCTTTCCGCCCAATTGTGACCTGGCGTACGACCCATTCCGGTAATTTTATGGATATCTGCATTGAAAGGCTCGGCTACTGGAATCAACTGCTGGAGACCAAACTGTCGTAGTACTCTGCTAACAAAATAGAACTCGACAGTGCTGAAATTGATGAGCGGTGCTTTTGTCAGCCAAAGATCTCGCCTATACAGGGCATTGGGCGGTAATCGAGCTAGACGCTCCTCCGTGTAGGGCATCCATACAACGCAGTTATCTGCCAACCTGTCCAACTCATCACGGTAGTAGGTCAGGCATCTGTTCGGGTTGGCAGTCCAGGTTAGGTTACCCGACCAGTACACACCTAGAGGAGGAAGCATGTACGGGTCTTCAGGGAGATGGATCCAGCTGGGTGATTGTTTTCTAACTACAGGACGCCCAACGTGGATACGCTCCCAGCTCCACACTTGAAGCAAAATCATCGGGCCATTCATCTGCACGGACCCGAGGGCACACAGGCACAAACTCCTGTAGAGGGATGCTAGGGCAGCACTACCCCAACTATACTGGCCGACTCGTCCAAGGTCTGCAATAAGCAGGAGGTACATGAGGGGAACGGAATGGCCGCTTGAGTTAGAGAATAGTACCCCTTCAAAAAGAGTAAGGATGTACGCCCTGCAGTACATCTGGACCTCCTCTTCGGTCGAATCATCTGTCAGTCGGTCTTTAAATTTTTCCTTCAACCACTTCAGACGAATTTGTTTCCCAACTACTGCACCAGTCTCCACTTCGACCCCTAGGTATTGTTCTACTAAGTATAGGGCGTCGAATTCCATAGAGCCGGTCACCGCCTGCCCATCTACCGGAAGGCCTGTGATGACTGAAACGTCCTGCAACGTAACAGTCATCTCCCCAACTGACAAGTGGAAGCTGTGGGTCTCAGGACGCCATCTCTCGAGGAGTGCTGTTAGTAGAGGCCGATCGCACTTGATGCCGCTCATCAGTGCAATACCATATAGACCGCAATCCCGTAATATTTGGTGAATCCGTGGGTGCATAGGGAGTGGATGACCCCCACGGAAGGTACACTCTTTCGAATCCCCCTCCCACACATCTTTGGAGCGATGGTGCGACTGAAGCGTTAGAAGAGTGGGGTCGAGTGGACCTGGACCAACAAGGGGAACCGTAGATGAAAGAAGAAGAAGTGAGATCTGTTTTGGGGGCGGGGGGTTTAAGTCTCAAACGACACTCGCTTTTTGAAAAAGCGAGTGTGTTATAATTACCCCCGCTTTTTCAAAAAGCGAGTCTTGAGGAATAAGAAGTGAGATCTGTTTTGGGGGCGGGGGGTTTAAGTCCCAAACGACACTCGCTTTTTGAAAAAGCGAGTGTGGTATAATTACCCCCGCTTTTTCAAAAAGCGAGTGTTGCTGGGCAAAGAAGCCCAAGACTCGCTTTTGGAAAAAGCGAGTGTGGTATAAACCATCCCGCTTTTTCGAAAAGCGAGTCTTAGGTTTTCAATTTTCTGAAACCTAAGACTCGCTTTTTGAAAAAGCGCGAGGGTTTGTACCACACTCGCTTTTTCAAAAAGCGAGTAGGGCGTTTGTGGAAATAAAAAAAAAACAGATCATTTGTGGCAATACTTTTGCAAAAAGGATCATTTTGGGAAAAAATTCTGTAATGTCACCATACAGAATAAAACAAGTTCATGATAGTTTCATTAATTTATTAAAAGATCTAACAGTGTGATGCAATTTTGATCCCTGAAATATCATCATAAATATGAGAAAGGAAGGTTGAGTGTGTGTGTTGGCTTGTCGGCAATGGATGTGGACCCATAAAACACTAAAATTTCTTCTCTTCTCTTCTCTTGTCTTTGTATTCTTCACTTCAATTAGCATTTAGTTTGAACCTATTCTTGGTTTGGATTTTTTTGCTTAAAATTAGCTTTAACTTAAAATATATATAACATAATAAAATATGCCTTGTTTATGGTCACTAATCAACACATGGTCCACACACTGAACTTTGTGAGGCTACACATTTCCCATTGATTTGTAGCATTGCATGATTGTGAGTTGACACTGGGTTGGTTGTTCATGTGTCCCGCTCTGCAAATCCATGAACCATTAGCAAACATGAAAGATTTTGATAGGCTGTGTGGGTTCATCTTCCTCCACTGGCAAAGCTCTAATTCATTCAGGTGGATCCATCTCGTAGAATCTCAAATCTAAGTTCTGACAATATTTTATATCCGATATTCCCCAAGTTCAGACAAATACTACCACTACCATTTGTATAACGTGAAACAGCTTATGATTTACCCAGTAATACATATTTAGACCCCAAGGGCTTATCATCTTTTAAATCAAACACATTAAAATTACAACGAAAAGGGAAAAGAAAAAAAAAATATCGATAACAGGTAAGCATGCTAAATTACAATCTACAAAGGGAAGTAAACTGCTTTCTTTACGGAATTGAGAGTACCCTTCCTTCCAGTTCCTCTCAATTCTCTTCTTGATTCTCATTTTGTGCTGATATCGTCAGCCCCAATGTTGTATTTTCCTTTGTACCCTCCTCCGCCTTTGCAACTCGTCCTTCATACCAACTTCTACTTCTGAATTATCAAAACGGTTCCTGTCGGAACTCTTGGCTATCTCGGGCCATAGTCTAAGTTCTCCCACATAAAAGGCGCAATGTTGCTGATTTTTGGCATACCTCTCATTAACAAGCAGACACAAACACATACTGCAGCTATAGCGAGCATTGAATGCATATAGGGTCGATACAGAAATCCTTGCGTACGATGAACTGGTCTGAATCGACGAGCATCCATGGCTGCACAATGAGAGCAGGACTTCGCTCCAATTGCCCTTGAACTTGCATTCTCTTGATTCTCCACTAATATTGTAATCTGGGAATTTTTCTTGTCCGAGAGCTTCCTCGCCACCAGTTCATTGTATGAATGGTTGTCCCTTATTGATGCATACACATATGGGGTCTGGCCGTTCTCATCAAATACTGAATCCCAAGATTTCAACCCAATCTGTCATCATAGTTGAAACAAAAACAATTTATCAGCAAAAAACGGTAACAATTAAGTTATCAGCGGTCTGTCAAACTTGAATAACAGGTAAGCATTGAACTTAAAAAACACTAATTGATCTCTACAACAAATCATGTTAAGTGCAGGCATCTAAACTATTTGTGCAAATTCTTTTTCCTGAAAATCATGTATGCATATTACCTACAAATGAAATTTTAAAATGTAATTAATTTAGCATGAAAACTTCTTCCACAATTTCATCATTTCATTTCACCATATTTGTCTGAAGGTGTTGATCATAAATGTAGAATTACATAGACAATCACCCTAATAAATAAAGTATCTAAAGAAATAGCATTAGCAATTATGAGGAAAGAGTTGACTTTACCTCCTGGGGATCATCAATCAACGCATTGACCATGTCCTCAGAATTTTGTGTGGAAGCAGCTATATGTAAAGGAGTGAGCCCACAAGGGCCTGCCATATCAGGGGGAAATAAGTACATCTCTGATTCATTAGCACTCCCTTTCACAGAGTAATTTAAAAGTAAATCGACCATTTTCCTGCACTTCCTCTTCACTGCTCTACTCAAGAGCTGGATTTCTAACAACATTCCCAAGGATTCTTGTATTAGGTTATCATCTTCGTTCACACATTTTTGTACCAACAGATCCAGAAGTCTCTTAACAACAGCAATCCAATCTCGTTCAACAGAAAAGGTGAGGAGGAAGTTGAACCGATGAGTGGAGTAATTTCTGAGGTGGGAACTTGAAGTAATGTTTTTTCTTTGAAATAACCAGCCAAGTTCGTTTAGAAAGTGAAGAACATCCTCCCTGGACCGCGGTCCCACTTGATTCTCGTCAAAAGAATCCCTTGAACTGTCTCCTTCAAAATCAGATTCAAGAACTCTGAGCTCTTGACAGATTGTAGCATCAGCTATAATAATGGGAAAACTGTTTCCTTTGAATTCATTCTCAACCTGCACCCATGTCGATAACTGAGTCAGTTGCAGATTTTCTATAACTAAAGCCACATTAATCATGTACTAGAGAAGGCGTAACTTTTTTGGGATATCAGTGGCTGAAAGTTGTATCTAATTCCATATAGAATGACTATCATATATCCAGCTTCTAAATGCTTATGCAGGATAGACACAATTGGAGGAACCAACTCGTCATTTAGGAATTTTGCAAGCCCTCTTTTTGTCCATAGTTTCCTAAGACTCGAATTTAGCGCCAAAAGGAGTAGTTCACATAAGGTCAACAAGTGGTTTGAAAATTGTCCTCTCCTCGACGGAGCACACTCAAAAAGTAAACACCATTTTGATGGAAAAAGTCAATGAAACACGACTTAGCTTGTTTTGCAAATGCAGAAGTCTTTTGGGAAGTTTAGAAAGGAAACACCAAATAAAAGTAGATAGAAATGAAACCTAACTAATTATAGAGAAGAAACAATTGATGGCTCTTTTTAGTTAGAGAATAAATTCATACCAACTAAAAGAAAATAAGTTAAAGGACATGACAACTTCAGTTACAGCTAATGATCAGCTGAACTCTCTAATTAAGTGGTTTTAAGTCGACGAAAGAGCACCTCAATGAAACAGCGACCAAAAGTGTCGAGTGATCCAGTATGAAAATTGAAATTCTCCATAGTGGAGCTGTCATATATGGTGCCTGGATAAGCTGAAGCTGAAACTTCTTTAGACACATAGCCCCCCATGAATGTACAATGAATTCTGCATAATTTGATGTGAATAAGATTGATGGTGTTCACTTATCCATAGTCGTTAAACTAACAATAGGTGGAAATAATAAACCTCAACACACCTGGTACCAGGGGCAGTGAGATTGCGACCTCTCAGGACAAACGACGTTTCTTGCCCACTTACAATAGCAACAGGCGACACAAAGGTAATCTCGGGGGTTCCCCATCTCTTCCATGATTTACACAGACGAACTTTGCCTAAAAGTAATATAAGAAAAACAAAAAATATATAATACAATCAGGAGTTATATATAATACTAATGCCTATAATCTAGGAATTTGACAAATGTTGGTTCCATAGAACATGTGCCAGTTCAACACATATCTATTATCTTCTAAGCTGACTGATTGGGACAAAAATACACGTTTTACTATTTAAATAAAATTGAGCTAAATAAAAAAATTAAGAATATATTTATTTTAAAGTTTCCAAAATTAAGAGATGGGTACACACTTTAAACTGAAACAAACTAAATAAGAAGATAAGAAATCAGCAGATATAAAGTATAAACTCCAGCTTTTAGACTAACATTTTAAATTGTCTTTTTATTCGTAAGAATTAAGAAAAAATACATACTTATACATAAAAGTATCAGAAACAAATGTGTAGAACTGAGAATGTATTTGTTTGGTGGTGTGTAACGCAATATAAGCTTGAAACAATTAAGTATACCATCATTGTATATAGCAAGTTGCCCATTCGTCTGAGTCAAGAACCTCCCATTTCCCCAGAACTCTGGTTCGGAGGACTGAGCAAGGGACAATACTCTTTGGATAAGATTCTTTTCAAGCTGTAATGCAAGAATATATCCTTGATTAAACAAACAAACAAACAAACAAACAAACAAACAAACAAACAAACAATATATATATATATATATATATATATATATATATATATATATATATATATATACACATACACTACTATAATGGGAGAAGGCCTTAGTGTAATTTGCCCATATCCCAACCCGTGCAATGCACGTTTAATTAAACTCTACAATATAAATCAACGAAATACGTATGGTACACGTTCAAATTTATTACCCTCTTCCGATCTTTCAAAAAAACCAAAAACCCTGCCATCTTCATCTCCCTCTCTCTCTGCACCTACCCCGTGGGAGAATGATCATGAACAGTGAATGTCAGTCTATTATTTTACGTGTTCCGCACGTGCTTCTCCCATTATAATATAGATAAATAGAATATAAAAAAATATAGTTCAGACGTGCATTGCACGTGTTTTTACTAGTATATATATATATAAAGAGAGAGATAGAGAGAGAGAGAGCCCCATTCCGTTGTGCACTAGGCTGCCGTGTGCACTCGGCCTTCCCGCCTTCGTATTGACGATCCGAATCGTTCACATTGATCTACATATCTAAATTAGTCTAAATATGTAAAATCAAATCATTTGAAATTCATTTGCCCATACATTGAAGTGTTACAAAATTGTATGGCTGAAAATCGTTGTTTTTTATAGACACATGATGGATGGGCAAATGAATTTCAAATGATTTTATTTTATATATTCAGATTAATTTAAATGTGTAGATCAATGTGAACGATTTGGATCGTCAATACGAAAACGGGAAGGCCGAGTGCACACGGCGGCCTAGTGCACAACGGAAGGGGACTATATATATATCACAAGGCAATTTGAAGGAAAAAAAAACTATCAAGTGGCTCTCCTTCAATTAAAATAAAATCAATGGCTCACAAAAGTTTCCCCCCCAAAAGATATTTTCCCCCCAAAAGTCCCCCCCCCCCCCCAAAAAAAACTAAAATCCTCCTTACTTTAATACTATCTCTCTCTCCTCCTCTTCCCCCCCCCCCCCCCCGAAATTTAGATTTTCATATTTCATATTTGTAAATTTCTGGATTTTTCAGGTTATTTATGCTTAACTGATTTTTTAGATTTTTTCTTCAGATTTTCAGATTTCATTTCAGATTTCAGGTTCTGTATAGATGTGTTGACCGGAGCCTTGATGACTTTATCTGTATGATTGATATATATATATATATATATATATATATATATATATATATATATATATATATATATATATATAAACGAGATACATATGTGAATGTTTTATGACATTCTAATTGTTTTTTTATAACTTATCGTGGAGTTTCTAGCCCAATGGTATTGCATATAAATATTGATATCTATGTGATTTGTTAGACAAACATGATGGAATATATTTTACTGTTTACAGAATTTTTTATATGTTGCATCGTTCGGAAGGCGTGCTGTAGGCACGTGCCCACGGGCAAATCTAGTGTAACACAAAGAAAGCTATCAAGTGGCTCTCCTTCAATCCCCCAAAAAATCAAAGGCCCAGATCTAACATCACAAAACATATTTTTCCCCCCCAAAACTCAAATTCAAATCCCCCACCCAAAACAACTCCTACATTTACTTAATTATTCTCTCACTCTCTCTCTCTCTCCCTCCCTCTTCTATTCAAAAAATTAAAAAAATTAAAATGTTAAAAAAAAATTTAAAATTAAAAACTAAAAAACTAAAAAATTTAAAAATTTAAAAACTTTAAAAATAATTCAAAAAATCAAAAAAAATTATATAATATGTTTTTTGCTGGACCCCCAAAAGTTTCTCATATAATATGTTTGCTACTTCAATTAATTTGCTGGACCTCCAAAACTATTTTATATGATCAAATAAGGGGCACCGTTTCGAAAACGTGCCGTAGGCACGTGTCAACGGGCAAACCTAGTGTGTGTGTGTATATATATATATATATATATATATATATATAAGAAAACAATATTTAGAAAATTAACTCACTTCATCCCAAGCACCAGATGGCATGGAGGCATAAATTGATAATACCACACACCCAGGTCGAATGTAACTTTCCATTTCTGAAGGACTGTTTGAAAGCCAATTTAATATCTGGAAGGGGGATGGGGGAGACGGAGTTTTTAATTAGCTAAAATTATCAAAGAAACCTGAAAAGTGTATACTAATGCACCATTCCTACCTGTGATCTAAGGGCTCCAGGGATGTTGCTGGGATCCTTATCGAAAAGTTTAAAACTAATCCGCCCAGTACGATCCTGAACAGAACAGAAGGTATAAATCAAGCATCATAAAAATGAACCGGATATCGTATTGATTATAGAAAAAAAATACATATTGAAGTGTTACCTGCCCATCAGAATTTGAACTAGATGGGGAACGGTCGGAACCAGAAGAGGACGAGTAGCTAGCTTGACATTGGTGATTTAGCATTGAGCCATTTTCAACTCGAATTTCAGACTCCTTAAAAAAATCCACCGGTACAATTTGCCCGTGGCTTCTTCTCGTCATGTCCCCTCGACAAACTGACATGCTTTCATGTTTTTCCTCAAATAGCGGAGAAGAAGAAGGGGATACGTCATCCGTCGGATAGCTACTCTCAGAGGATAGGAACTTCTTAAACGAACCCACTTTAGGGGGACTATCATCCTCAGTAGAGCTAAAAAACTGTAGCGGTAAACTTGGTTGGGATTTTTGAATTGGATCTTTGGAAATTTCTAATTGGGATTGGAGAGTACATTGTTTTCTTTCTGACCCAATCAAAGGAAATACTGCCTTACTCTTATTGATGCCACTGTCACTGCCCGCTTGAGAAAGAACAGAAAGGAAATTAATTGTTGATGGGTTCCTTGATTGTTCAGAGGGAGGTTGCTCGGATACTTGTGAAATATTTAGATCAAAACCTCCTGGTACTGGTGACCTGGGTGCAGAGGTGGCAGCTTGCAAGGTGTGGGTTTCACTTAGAATCTGGTTTATATTAAGTTTATCAGGTACTGAAGGGATACCAACAACTTTATCCGCATCATTACCTAGCAATAATTTGGAAAGAGGTGAGGATAATCTCACAGATAAATTAATATTTTAACCTTGCAAACAACCCCATTTACCTTGCAAGCGAGACAAGATAGTTAATAACTTAACAATGTCCAAATTGTCGTTTCCAATGCTCCCTTGATTAGTAGGAGGTAACAACTTGGATGGGGTCTCTTCGGGTTGGGTTTTCCTTCTTCGCCTATTATGCCCAGCAAGCCTACGTCTGCAACTCCTTTTTCCCTCATCAAATTCTGAAAGAGGGTGAAATCTGAAGGCAAAAAACAACCCGATATAAAATTGGTACCCAAATCTACATAGAATGATAGAATAACTAAGAACTTTTTGTTGCATAACAAGAAACGTTATGCAGCAAGAATGATCCTTATCCTTACAAAATGATAGCATGATAATCAAAAAATAAGAAAAGAGACACTACCAAAAAACATGATCTAAAGTAATGAAAAGCTCGAGGAATCTAAATAGCTCCAGAACAATAGGCAGGATGAAATTTAAACAGGAAAACAGACCAGAAATAGAATTCAAAATAAAAACGAAGATACAAAACAAAAGTCCTTATCATTTCGAAGACTTAAAAGGGCTTAAACAATTAACATTTTAGGCAAGAGGGACTTCAACTAATATCAAAACAACCATCACATACTTATATGCTCAAAACCTGAATAAGAGAGAGAGACATTAACATTTGAATTGAAGAATAATGATTCATAAACAAGATCAACAGGTATAACTAAGTAATGGTATCTGAGCATCCTATACTGCAACAGGTATAGAATCTAAGAGAAAACAAGGTTAACATACATAAGAGGAATCTAGATAAGAAAAGAACAAGTACATTGATACATATTATGAATTATGATACAAGAAAAGTTCGACTTCACCAAAACAACAAAAATACCATGGATACATACTGTTATATGTTAGAATATAAATATTAAAACCCTCACCCTTACTACAACTTCGGAGTTTTGGTCCATCGGTAGGGTCATTAATATGGTATCAGAGCAACTCAGGTTCGAATCTCACCGGCTGCGCTATTTAAATGCGGATTGGAAAAAAAAAATACCGCTACATATAGTCCAGGTCTTGGCCCAAAAAGATGGTGTCCTCAACTTGCGGGGGCGTGTTAAAATATAAATATTAAAACTCTCAGCCTTACCACAACTTCAGAGTTTTGGTCCATCGGTAGGGTCATTAATATTATACAGGCAAAGTTCTACATGCTTCAACTGTCATATAGCATAAATAAAGCATGTGTGCCACGGTTAAGAGGAAATATTAATAACCTATTAACCAATACTACCTTCCCTTGCAAGTAAAAAATCAAAGTTGTCAAAAAAATTTAACCCAATTACCAAAAATATCCCCCCTACTTTTCAACATAACCTCTATTCTCTATAACACTATTACCATTTCCCTCCGTAACATATTATGAATTTCCATTTGCAATTGCAAACGCAACTTGCACTTACAAGCTACCAGAGCGCTGGTAGCGGGCCAGGTTTGGGCCTGACCAAAATAGGCCCGGGCCCATGGCCCCAAAACCGGCCCAATTTTTCTTCCAGCTTAACAAACTAGGCCCGGAAATAAGTTCTGATCTAGGTCCAAGCTACTTATGCATGTTTTAATATATAACTTTCCAATAAAACAAAACTACATCGAGAATAATATACAACAAAAAAATAACAATAATAAGAATACAACTTCAATTTTTTGTATGATTCATATCAAATTTGTTTATTTTCATTTTAACTCTATATATAAGGAATAATTTCTCTCTCTATAAACTTTAATACTCATTTCAACTAACATATATGACTATTCTCTTTTTTTTTAAAATACATATATAAATATACATAATATTTACATAATATACACACATGGACAAGCATAAATTTGATTCGGGCCCATCGGGCCTATGTACTTGAGCCTGAGGCCCGAGCCTGGCCCGAAATGAAAATTATTAGCCCAAACCCGCTAATAATCGGGTCGGACCTAGGTGGGCCCAGGTCGGGTTCGGACCAATTGCCACTCTTTCCAAATACCCCCTAAATCCGAGAATCTCCAAGATAAAGACTGAAATTTGGGCCAGTTAAAAGAGATTAAAGGCATAAAAACTGCGGTAAACATGCTCATTGTCACTGACATTCATGCATAAGCTTTCACAGAAGATTAAATAACCCAAACTATATCCAAGAGAAGACCATTTGTGCAGGGCAAGGCAAGTAAAAAAGCTACTGATTATGCAAATTTGCAAAATTATGTCGTTTTGTAGCTTTTGAGTTTGATTGCAACTACCTCATATTCCACATAAATATGTAAAGTGGAATCTTGAAACCTAACTCCATAGGATTCTATCCATGGTTCCCAGAAGAAACCAAAAAAAAAGAGAGAGAGAGAGAGAGAGAATCTTGAAACCTAACTGGAAGACACCATCCAACTAAACACCGAAGCAGGTTAAAAAAATTATGCTACAACCGAAAATTAATTCTACATTCAAATAATGCCAAATTATAATAATAATAACAAGGTCCCTTGATCTATGGAAATTAAAGTATCTTAAAGGAAAACACGGAGTCTCCACATCATAAGGTCCAACACAACATAATAACATTAGAAACATGAAGTCATATAACCGCCCGCATAAAAATGTAACATATTCATATCGACGGATTGTACCTGCTGCACTGCTGGCAGAACCTCTGCATCTGGTTGCCCACGATCGCCTTTGTCATCTTACTATGAACCTCACACACCTTGTGCCTCCTATGATAATCCTTCGCATTCGACAAATCAACCTTACAATCATCCACCTGACACATCGGGTAGCTACCACCGCCACCGCCATCCCCACCTCCATTGCCCGGAGACCCTGCCCGTACCTTTTTGGTCGGCCTAACCACTGCCCGGTCCTCCTCAGCTACACCAAGCTTCAAAGTCAATCCTTCACCATCTTCTTCCAAACCCTTCCTCAAATTCAAATCTTTCGAACCCTCTGCTCCATTTGAAGTGGGTCTCACAGCAAATCTCAGGCTATCCCAATCATACAGCTTAGGGTTCCAATTAAGACCACTTGGGTTCGGACTAAAACCAGGGTTTTGTGGCGCGAAATCTCGCTTCTTTGGCATGGATGGCGGGAGTGGTTGGGGAATGAACATGGGGTATGCAATTTGGGCGCCAACTTCTTCCATATTTCCCAACAATTTTCTAACTTCTCCAAATCTACCAAGCCCAAAATCCCACCTTTTCTTACAGTTATTTTTTTTTTATTAAAAAACAACTTTTTCTAAGCTCACGAAGCCCCAAATCCTCTTCCCAAAGCCCCACCTTTTCTTAGGGCTTTCACTTCTCCGACTCTGCTAACACTAATTCCACCCCCCCCCCCCCCCCCCCAAATGACAAAATTCGCTTACCTCCACCAAATTTTGAATTACTAACGTATTTGTCCACCAAACTGAGCGGTGAAAGTAGCAGGATAGAGAGCTGCTTCGGAGCGAGAAGGAGGAGACGTCTAACGGATTCGGATCCGATAAGAAGTAAAATCAGAGCTTGTTAGCGAGCTGAGTGTTGAAGAAGAAGAAGAAGATTCCTTTGTTGCTCCGTCTTTGCGTTTTTTTGGAGACGATTGATTTGGTTTTGTGTTTCGGACAGCGGAGGAGGTGGCGAAAAGAGTAAATACCGCAATGTTTAGTGGCGTTTTATCGAATATTGCTTTTGTTACATCTTTTTCGATGTACTAGAGAGAGAAAGAGAGCGAGAGAAGAAAAAAAAGTCTCACTCTAAAATGAATTTTTCACTTATCATTTATCAAGTCTGAACGGAAAATCTTCCCCTAAAAAATAAAGTATGAACTGAAAATCCATGGTACATGTATTGTTTAGATTGACGTATAAATCTTACAATAAAAAATCTATCTCTACTACTATAATGGAAAAAGCCTTAGTGTAATTTGTCTTTCTATCAACCCGTGTAACGCACGTGCATAACTATTATAAATTAGGTTTTAGATCAAATCTGCATTTTTACTTAAAAAAGTATATATTAATTAAAACGTGCATTGCACGTGTAAACTACTAGTATAATAAAACACAAAAGAAGTTATGAAGTGGCTCTTCTTCAATCTCCCAAAAACTAAAGGTCCAGATCGAATCTCACAAAACACGTTTTTTCACCCAAAAGTTTTTTCCCAAAAATCAAATTCAAATTCCCCTCACCCAAAACAACTCTTTTATTTATTTAATTCTCTCTCTATCTCCTATTCAAAAAATTAAAAAAAATAAAATTAAAAAAATTAAAAACTTAAAAACTAGACATTTTAAAAACTTCAAACATAATTCAAAAATATCAAAAATATCAAAAACTTATAAAAAAAATTAGAAAATAAAAAATACTTCAAAATTTTTAAATAAAAAATTTAAAATTTTGAAATTTTTGAAATTTTGAAAATCTGAAAGCAAATCCAAATCCAAATCCAATGTCGAACCCCAATCAAATGGTCGTCGTCGATATCTGATCTGCTGCTGATTCCATATCGGTGACTCCCCTCCACCAAATCGAGCCTGAATATCAAACGACTCCGTATCGGCGACTCCCCTCCACCGAATCGAGAGTCTCTATATGCGATGCGACGACTCTAATTTAATCTCATTAACCGAATTCTCACTTTATTTTTATTTATTTATTTTTTTTGTAGGGAATTACTCAGTTTTTTTCTGACTCGAATTTTGTATGTGCATGAGATCTAAGTTCAGAGAGGTATGATTGTTTTATTTTTTAAGTTTAAAAATTTTTAATTTAGTGATTTATTTGATGAGTTTTTTATTGGTTTTGATTTAAGGTGTACGCAAGTGAGAGATGGATTATTTGGTGCCCTCAATTTGGGCTTCTAAACCATAGCAGGACATGTAAGCCGACCAGCAACCTAAAATAACTTGGCCAATATGCAACATTAATTTCTTTGCTATAAGAGAAAAAACTATCGTGAAGTGTTCCCTTCACTGGTTATTAGAAACCATGGATAATATAACATGTCAGAACTTTTTTTGTATGTTTGGATATATAGGATTGGGATGACTAGAGTTTACCGGTGAATGGTGCAAACTCTCCACTTAAGAAAGACAACTAAAGTAATTTTTTTATTTATCCATTTTGACTTTTTTTTATAAAGGTGCAATGGGGGAGACAAAGTAGAGATAAAAGAAATGATTAGATTGGATTAGAGTTTTGAGAACTTCATTTATTTCATTTTGGTTGAAATAATAATAAGAGGTATTTTAATTGCAAACTGAGTCTTAGACAAACAAATATTTAGATTATTGGTATTGTAGATACTTTCACATCTGCACTTCCGTTACCATTGTATTTAGACATGCTCATAGTGGTTATGGGATTAGAGTAAGCTCTATAAAACATATATGACAATGTCTTTGCATAACGATTACAAGTATCTAAAAGTGATGCTGGAGTTTAAAAAAACTCTATGCATTATTTCTAACAAACTATATGCATTACATGTAAGTTCAAGCTAATGATCAAGAAGGCGATGGTTGAACTTAAAGATAGATTTACTGCTCCTCATATAATATGTTTGCTACTTCAATTAATTTGTTAGACCTCCAAAACTATTTTATATAATCAAATCAGGTACACCGTTCCGAAGACGTGCCGTAGGCACGTGTCAACGGGCAAACCTAGTATACTAAAAAAATTACATCTATTATTTATTTATTTAAATTATTTTTTTACGGTCGGAGGTATTTTTGGCATTAAATTTACTAATATAATGTACATGTGATGCACGTCTAAAAAAAGTAAAGTTATCAATTAAATGAATATATATTGAATAAGAAAAAAATAGCTTATATTTGAATGTTTTGATTTGTGCTACACGTGCGATGCACATTTATATTTGTTGGATATAATTTGGACGTGTATTATATGTGTTTATATAGTTATAAAGTTAGGGTTTGTTTGTTACAAATTCCAACTCATCCATTAAAATAGTAGAGATTGAGTTGCGTTTATTTCGTCATTTAATTATTAATAAAATAGGGTGGTCATAATAATTTTTAAAACAAAAACAAATTATATTATATCTATATCTTATACTAATAGGAGAGAGACTCTACCCCTCTCTCCTTTCTTTATTTTGAAATGGAGAAATGAGAGGAAAAGTAGGAATTCCTATTTAATTAACACGTGCACTATGCACGATTTTATTAAAAAGTCAAAACAAAATAAAAATTCCAATCTCTCAAATACGTTCTCTTCCCTTTCCTCTTTCTTAATCTCGAAAAATCTCAAGTCTCTTCCCAAACACACCTCCATCATCTAACTTAGAATTAGATTTTTAAGCAAACAGAATTCATAAAATTATTTTTATACGATTTTCTTAGTCTATCATCTTTGCCCTAATATGTGCTATAATGCATGGTTTATAATGTATAACCTATTTACTGAATTAGTCTATCATCTTTGCCCTAATCTGTGCTATAATGCATGGTTTATAATGTATACCCTATTTACTGAATGTTAATGATGTTATAATATATATGTTAATGTAAATTTGTTGAATTTGCGATATTTTTTTATTGCATTCATTTTTTATCTTTAGTAATATTCAATTGGTTAAATTATGGTTTGACAGTGATTCTCTAAACCACATGCTTATAGGAGGATGATAATGAAGATGTCAGTAATTGCGGTAGGGATGATATTCATATGTTTCTTCCAATTCTCTCACGCTGTTTTGAATTCTATATAATTTTATGAATCCGTCAAAACTACTTCAGGCTGTGCCATTTGCACAGGGTTACTTATAAAGAAATGTATAATCAAAGTTTTATGCTTATCTGACTAAATGCTTTCGAGTTATGACTTTTGAGTGTGAATTAGTATTTGTTCTCCTTTTCGATTTATAGACATTCTAAATTGCAATATAGTATTCAAATTAATTAGTGATGCTTGCAAACGAAGGTGAAACATAAACCACAAGCTAATTAAGCAAAATCAAATAGAATTGAGTTTTTCCTTCTTTTTGTATTTTGTAATCTTTAATTATTTATGCAAGCAATGATTTATATTGTTTAATCCAAGTAGGAAGGGTATGGTAGCTAAACGAAAAGTCAAATGAAGATAGAAAAACAATTTGTTTAATTAATGAATTGTTGATAGAGATGTCTTTTTGAAAAGAAAAGTGCACATTAACCGTGCTCGGTATATTAGGCAAGATTTGAAATTTTACATTATCCAGCATCAACAATAGTCTTTATTGGGGCATATAGATAGACTAGGTATGTCTTGGGCACGTGCCTACGACACGTATTCGGAATGATACAATATATGAAAAATTATGTAAACAATAATGGATGATTTGTATAGATGTTTATTTGCTGGTAGACGTTGATGTATTGATGTACTTTGAAGTAAGATTATGAAGCGACCTTGATGTTTATTGATTTGCATATTGCAGGATTATTTGTTAGCAACTCGGAATTCAAAAATAGTATTGTGACTCTACAACAGTAGTGAATCGGAAATTCCTTACTATGTGTGACTTGAGCATAAGAGATTTCTTATTTGATTTGGAGTCTAACATAAGTAGTAATTCATTTTCTAACTTCATGAGTTACGATTAACACCTCAAACTGCATGAGTTAGTTATATAGTTAACCATGCATGAATTTAAAAGAGAAATTTGTTGTGATGTATACGTGAAGTGAAATTGCAGCAAAGCAGATAAAGATACAATTTTGCAGCTACAAAAACCCGAAATACAGGGATTAAGCATGGATTTGTCCATAAATGCACGATCAAGCAAGTCAATTAAAGAATTTGCAACGTTCTTTCAAAACAGCAAATGCCCAAATACAAAAAAAAGTATAATCCGAAATTGCATAATAAAAAAAACATTCTAATAAAAATTAACTCAGTGAAGCATTCAGATCAAATATGTAATTCAAAAGTAATTAAAAGGAAGTGATTGTTATTGAGTTATGAAAGCATAATCAAAAATTTGAAATAATAAACAGAAGCATAATCCGAAATTGCATAATTAAAAAAAAAAAACATTCAATGTTTTTTTTTTTGGTGACATACCTGAGTAAAAAAAAATAATAAATAATAAATAAAAAAAAGAGAGAAAGAATTATGAAAAATGAGAAAAGAGATGGAATATAGAGAGAGATAAATGAAGAAGTTGTTTTGTTTTGGGGGAAAAATTTGAATTTTAGGGGGGAAGCATTTGGGAGGAAAAATATCTTTTGAGGGCAAAAATCTAGACCATTGATTTTATTCCAATTGAATGAGAGGCACTTGATAGCTTTCTTTGTGTTTTATTATATAGATATCATAGTATCGAGAGAATTGATCAAGTCCCGCCTTGGAGACTTAGAAATGTAATTGTCAATAGAAGTAGTAACATGCTTAAGAGCATCTGTAGGCGTCTGCTAAATACCCAAAATATGAAAAAAAATGAAAAAAAAAGTCGATGTAAGTCGTCTGCCAAATACCCAAAATTTGGGTGTCACATGAACAGGAGCGTGCCAAATATGGAAGACGGTTTGACAAATGCCAAATTATAGCCGGACGAAAGATAATCTTTTGTTTGAAATGTGGGACGGCAAACAAAACACCATCGCTTCAATTTCGCATACGACAAATTCGACAGACGGAGGATAATATTCCGTCCGATTAATTAAATTTTAAAATATATATATATAATTTGACGGACGGTACATTATGTACCGTCCAAGACCAATTGTGCAAAAGGCCAAATTGCCTAGGACGGAAGATTATCTTCCGTCCAAGGCATTTGGCAGCTTTCCAATTTATTTATTTATTTATTTTTGTCCTTTTGTGCATTCTTTGATCTGTTTTTATTTTTATTTTATTTTTTTTGTCCTTTGTCCCCCACTTCAATGCATTTATATATATATATATATATATATATATATATATATATATATATATATATATAATCAATTTTTTTTTAATTTAAATTTCTAAGACGATAGATAATCTTTCGTCTGACCCATATTTTGGGTTTTGACGACTACAACGTAAACCCCTTTTTTTCATTTCTATTTGTTAAATATCTAAAATATAACTCAAGACGGCTAAAGATGCTCTAAGAGGTTGTTTGGTAGTAAAAATTTAAGAATGTAAAATGAAAATTTTATAAGATTTGTTGTCTTCTTAGTCTTAAATATTGTGCTTGGTTGTACAAAAAAATAAAAATGTATTGACTAATTTACTGTGTTTGGTTGTACTATTAGCATATAAATTGGGTTAAATTTTAGAAGTGAAAATACGTTAAATACATTCAAAATAAATTGTGAATTTTCTTCTGTGTTGACCCACTTTTTGAAAATATTAACCAAACTGACCTCACTTTAAAAAATATTTACCCAACTAACACAGTTTTTGACACATTGGTGTAAAACGTTATTGGCAAAAATAACAAATACTATTTTGATACTGTTGTTGCCAATAAAGAAAACTGTAAAAAAAAATAAACATATCATTTTTTTGAGTAACAATATCAGTACATTTTGCATTCAATTGTGAGCTCTTCAACTTGAAAGCTCTCTAACCTGGAAAAAATTGTAAAGATATTATAACGGATGTCACTATTCTAAATAACGGCAGTATTCAGTTGATGTTACTATTGGAAATAACGGCATAGTATAATAATATTTCATATAAAGTGGCCCCCTTCTCTCATTCCCCTTTCACTTTATCTATCTTTCCCTCCACTTCCGAACATAAAACCCTAAAACCCTAAAACACAAATTTGACTTCTTTAATTTACTCTCAAACTTCATACCTCCTACCTCCCTTTCCTTCCACTCCGAAATCTAACTCCCCAAATCTGATAAATCTCCAACATTGTCTCCGGTCATGTCATATATCATCCACGGTGTATTCTCCGTGCTCCAACTTACGGTTTCATTTGAATATATTCCTATAACCATATGTTGTGTAGTTTGCATAGGTTATGCTTGTGATTAGTTAATGACATGAATATTCGTCCATTTATGTATAGGTATAAATTACGATAAACCTATTTTGGTTATATTTTGGAGGTGATATAATTCGAGATCCCAAGATAGGATATTTTTATAGCGATGTTGAACCGATCATTATTTGGGCGCTCCGTAACTTTATATACTCACAACTAATAGATAAGATATTTGAAGTTAATAATTGGAATAGAGATGAATGGAGCCTCAAAATCAGAGTCCATTATGCAACCGGAAAATGAGAAGGATAATATTTTATGGCGGTGCCGGTAAATAATGATGATGCACTAAGGTCCATGATTGCTAAGACACTTGATCCAAATTGTAGTTAGGCTACATTGGAGTTATATATTAAGAGCTTCCCAATGCTCGACTACTTTTTATTCATAGTCCAAGCCCCGTTAGGAATTTCAAACTAGATGTCGAGTCACATGCAATAATAGCCCATCCACAAGAAGACATTAGCACAACTCTAATAGAACCAGTTACCATATAGTATTAGCTGGTATATCCATTCATGTTGACATGAGATATTGTCGACACCGATAACGTTATGCAACACTTCAATAACGCTGTTGTTAATAATAAATTTTTAGAAGTTGAAGAAGATGATGATCACGAGCTTGAACATGAAGAGGGGGAGAAGGTCGGAGAAGATCGGGTTAATGATGTTAACGTTAATGTACATGTTAATAGTGTAACGCCCCGAATTCCAAATAGGACCGAATTTGAGATTTCACAGTATCTTTACTTTACTTCGTACAATTTTATAAGGAAATTATAACTTTTTCAATAACATCAGAGTTCAAATACAACTTTGTTTTACACAGAGAAAGAATGAAAGATTACAACATTGAAAACAATAATATAACTTGTACAACTTTATCAAATAAAACATCGATGTCATCATAATAGCTTTATTCCTTCATGAATAGTCCAATACCTGCGCATAAGAACCTGTGGGCACGTCAGTCATTTACAACTAACGAAAGTGTTATACTCGGCTATCCTCTTGATGCCGTACATATAATGATCTCATTATTTTAACAAAATTTCACAAGAGCTTGAATGAATAAATGAAGTGTTAAATTGTGACTACGCTAAACATGTAAGTTATGTCATGCCTTAATGTCTAATACACACATTTTTTTATACTAGGACGACACTAATGCATACTTGTTCGGATTCTATGCATCTCATACTACATAGGTCTGAGGGCAAGCGCCTACGTACTCCACAATAAAGGGCTCGATCCCTCGCCATGACAACTACCCGATAATAAAACAAGGTTTAGATCATTCCATGAATATGGCTCCCAGCCCGACGGCTATTATAACGGTTCCCTCATCGTGCGAATCATCTCGCAAGTGCCCCCTAGCCCCGGTATACGTATATACCTTGGAGACGGCAAACTATCCACCCGACTTCGCCAAGTCCCGGATTTAAATATAAAAAATCCGTCTTCCACAGAGCAACCTCAGTACCCGTATTCGCAATGATATGGATGTCCGAGGTTCGAGTACAGGTAAAATTTGTTCTAAATGCAGATTTAGTGAACACAATCGGTGTAGTTTCAATACACTACTCCTATCAATATCAACAACATCTAAACACACTGCGTATATTCATTCCTACATACACAAATATTTAACATTTTGAAAAATAAACAAATTATAATATATTAAAAATTCGACGATTGAGCACTCATACCAATACACTAATCATATGAATATCATACTCATATCAATATCGAAAGCATGTCTCATTACTCGTATCATACTACTACTCATAAACAATCTCCACAATATCTCAATACACTACATATTTATATGCATACATACTAACATACATATAACTCTGATATCAATATTCATTCATACACACATAAATCTTCTTAACTTTGAAATATATAGCAATTTTAGTTTATACAAAATTAGTTGGATGAGCATTTTGTAATTAGTTGGGGATATGAAAAAGGACATATTGAAGGAGAAGAAGTGGGATCTAGGGTTTTGGGTTTCGGAAGTGGATGGGGAGAGAGAGAAAGTAAAAGGGGAAGGAGAAGCGGAGGTCACTATTTATATGTAAGAACTATTATAACTGATGTCGTTGTCCCCAACAACGACATCCAGCGGCATTAGTTATTAAATGTTTCCACGCTTACAATTTTGTCTCAAGTCAAAAGAGTTCATGATTGAATGCGAAATATACTGATGACGTTACACCAAAAGCGGCATGTGAATTATTTTTTTACACTTGCCGCTATTGACAACAGCGACATCAAAATACCATATTTTGTAGTTGTTAATAGCATTTTATGCAAACGTGTCCAAATGTTGGTCAGTTTGGTAAATATTTTCAAATTTTGGATCGGTATGGAAAAAATTCATAAATTGCTTAGCTTAAAATTATAGGTAGGGGGCCCAGTTTTAAAATACTTTAACAATAAATTGTTCAATTTCTTCCCAAAATCCTGTAAATTCCAGAGAAAGTGGGTTTAGCTTCTCGCTTCACCTATTTTTGGTCGGCGGAGCGGAGGCAACTTCTGATTTTTCTCACAGTGAATAATAGTGCCTAAAAGTGCACACTTTCTCTCAAAAATCATGAAGCCAAGCAAGCCCTAGGGCATCCACAGTCGTGGTAGTTAAAAAATGTATAAATTGATAAATGCATATAGCAATTTATTATTTTGTTGGAGTCGTCGAAAGCTATATTTTACTATTTTAATTTAAAATAATTTAAAACAGAGAACGAACGGTGTTTCATATTGCGTCCGAGAAAAAAAAAATTAAAAAGGTCAAATGGCACATGAAGTGCCGTCCAACCAAAATGCATATAAAAGCATATAGCTATATGCATTTAATACTAGTTCAGTTGTTTTTTATTTGATTTTTAATTAGAAAAATTTCTTTTTTTTAGGATGAAGTGCTGTCCGACGATTATTATTTTTTTTTTTGCGACGGCACTTCAAGTTCCGTCCTTCAGATATGCATAATTTTTATATTGATTCTCATATATAGCTGGTTACGGTAGCGATATATGTAAATTATACATATTTGGCCAACGACTGCAGCGTTATTTTTGATCAAATATGCATATTTACCTAACGACTACAGATGCTCTAAGAACCTCCCTGATCTGGTGGCAGTATATATGGAAAGGCGGAAAGCATGGGTTAGTCAAAATTTGTAATCATCAACAATTTTACGGTCCATGGTGGAATGTATTCTCCCTACGCTCCTATTTAGATAGTTCCACAGTATTAATAGATAATACTGTGGAACTATTTTGTGCATTGAAAAATATTACACATATATTAGTTTCTATTCTAAATATATACATACATTGATTTCTACCATAATATATGTGTAGCATTTCTTTTGCGCATTTAACAAAATTTGGTCATAGATGATTTAAAAAAGAAGAATTGTTCAAGTCCTTACGTTGAGGCTAGATTATTTAACTCACACCGATACTACAAGAAAAAGTAGATGAGTGAGAAAGACAAAAGGTCAAAGATTAGTTAGAAGCTCTCTTTCATTTTCCTTTGACAACATCTTAGCCATCCATGTATATATTAATTGAATAATAACGTTTAGAGCAGTACATTAAAAAAAAAAACCTTTTGTTGGTAAGCAAAAAGACTTAATGCTAAAGAGCATCTAGAATGGTATTTCTCAAATATAAGAACACTAGGTTTGCTTGTTGACACGTGCCTACGGTACGTCTTCAGAACAGTGCACCTACTTTGATTATATAAAATAGTTTTGGACGTCCAGCAAATTAATTGAAGTAGCAAACATATTATATGAGAAAACAGTATATCTACCTTTAAGCTCAACCATTTCCTTCTTAATCATTAACTTGAACTTACCTGGAATGCATATAGTTTGTTAGAAACACTGCATAGAGTTTTTTTTAACTTCAGCATCACTTTTAGATGCTTGTAATAGTTATGCAAGGACATTACTCTATAAAACACTGCATAGAGTTTTATAGAGTTTACTCTAATCTCATAACGACTATGAGTATGTCTAAATACAAAATAAAATAATCATACATCTCTGAACTTAAATCCCTTGTACACACAAAATTCAAGTCAGCAAAAACTGAGTAATCCCCTGCACAAAAAAAATTAAAAATTAAAATGAGAATTCGGTTAATGAGATGAAATTAGATCGCATCGCATATAGAGGCTCTCGATTCGGTGGAGGGGAGTCGCCGATACGGAGTTGCTTGATATTCGCGCTCGATTTGGTGGAGGGGAGTCACCGATACGGAATCAGCAGCGGATCAGATATCGGCGACGACCGCTTGATTGGGGTTCGACATTGGATTTGGATTTGGATTTGGATTTGCTTTGAGATTTTTCAGATTTTCACATTTTTTCAAATTTCCAAAATTTTAAATTTTCTATTTTTTATATTTTTTTGATTTTTCTTTTGAATTTTTTTTAATTTTCAAAATTTTCAAAATTTCTAAAATTTTAAAAAAATTAAACTTTTTAAAATTTTACAATTTTTAAATATTTAAAATAAATATATATTTTAAATTATTTATAATTTTTTTACAATTTTTTGATTTTTTTGATTTTTTTTTAAGTTTTCAAATTTTAAAGTTTTTTAGTTTTTTTATATTTTAAAATTTTTAAAATTTTTATTTTCTTAATTTTTTGAAAAAAAGAAAGAGAGAGAGAGATAATTAAAGAAATAAAGAAATTGTTTTGAATGGGGGATTTGAATTTGAGTTTTGGAGGAAAACTTTTGGGGGGGAAAATATGTTTTGTGATGTTATATCTGGGCCATTGATTTTGTGGGAGGTTGAAGGAGAGCCACTTGATAGCTTTCTTTGTGTTTTATTATATAGATGGCAAAATAGCATATAACAAAAATTCAATTTGCTGCAGTCGTGATTTGCTATAATTTGATAAAGACGGGACATATTGTTTCGTCCGTTATTATTATTATTATTATTACAGTTAATTAACTAATGATTAGATATTAAGATATGTTAATTAAATTAATTAAATAATAAAATATATACTAACCTACTTAATTATAACACTAACCTAAATCACCAAATGGCCTGGACGAGACATGTTGTCCCGTTTGAAGCCATTTTAGGCTTCGAATAATAAAATTTTAGGCTTGGAGGGGACAGCACGTCCCGTTTGTTGATTTTTCGTTTTTTTTTTTTGTGTTCAGATGGTCTGATCATTTTTAAAAAAAGGGGGGGGGGGGGGGGCAACATGTTTCGTTTGATTCCATTAAAAAAAATAGGGACAGAACAACATGTTCCGTCTCCTACAATTTGAGAATCGTCAATTTCGTTTCTCAAATATGAGAAGCGACTGTAGCGTTTTTGTCCAAATATGGCAAAATAGCAAACGACTGCAGACGCTCATTTCTCATAAAATGAGAAAATGACAAATGTAGCAAACAAGTGTGGATGCTCTAACAACTCCAATATAACAAGTTCCATTTAATTAAAGAGCATAATGTACACCCCATTTAGTAGGGTTTTGTCTCGGCTAGTTTTATACTTTTATTCAGCAAAGCCCAACTCTCTAAGAGCATCCACAATCGTTATTGTTAAAAAATGCATAAATGGATAAATGCATATAGCAATTTTCCATTTCGCTGCAGTCGTCAATTTCTATATTTTACCATTTAAAATTAAAATAATATAAATTGGAGATCAGACGGAGCTTCACATTGCGTCGGAGAGAAAAAAAACATTTAAAAAGGTCGGACGCAACATGACCTTACGTCAGAGAGCAAAAAAAAAAAAAAAAATCCAAATGGTGGGACGGCACTTGAAGTGCCGTGGGATGGGGAAAAAAATTAGAAAAAACGGAGGTGTCGGACTCGAAGTGCAAAAAAAATTACAAAAATTACAAAAAAATTACAAAAAATTACAAAAAAATTACAAAAAATTACAAACAGCGTTGCGTCCAAGAATTGGGTGGTTTTTTTATTTGTTTCAAGTGTCGTCCGACCATTAAATTAATTTTTTTTTTTCGACGGCACTTCGAGTTTCGTCCTTAATATTATGCATATTCTTATTTCAACTCTCATATATAGCAGTTTCCTGTAGCAAAATATGCAAAATATGCATATTTAGCCAACGACTGCAGCGATATTTTTGATAAAATATGCATATTATGCATATTTAGCAAACGACTACAAATGCTCTAACTATAGTGTGAGTACAATCAACTATGAAAATAGATTTGAACAAGCTGTATATAGTTTGAATCTGTTTCAAAATGTTATAAATCAATAGATATTGTTTTTTTAAGGGAAAAGGTGGAATATGGCCACCCTATTTCATTAATAAGAAATTAATAAAACAATCCCAGCAAACTGGGACAAATTACAACCTACAGACAGAAAAAAGAACATGAAGCGACATGACAAGTACATATAATCAGCTCTCACTCTAAACTACGAGGACCAACTCATTGTATGACCGTCAAGCAAGCTTCGTGCACCCACCTCCACGGCACGCGCACACCCACCTGAAGCGAATCATGCGGGATTTGAAAATTTGCCACTCCCATCCTTCTTCCTCACCAAAGCAACTTCACACATGGCCCAATCGGAGCCGCACCCAAAAGGAGAGCCGTGGAGAGGGTACTCACCTCTGTCACGCTATAGCTCACAGCAACGATTTCTCACCATACAAAACACTCGGTCACCCTAACCACGACCACAGACAAGGAGAGAGCCGTGAAGAGGATACATTCACCTCTGACACGCTTCTACTCTCTCTAGTAATTTCTCACAAACACTAACAGACACCAGCACAGAATAGAGAGAAGCAACATCTTTACTCTCCCACTCTCTCACTCTCTCTCTCACGTTAAACCCGAAATAATCACAACTAACTGAAGCATCACCTTCCCCTCTCGTCCCTACGGGAGGTGGACGTTGCAGATTGCAGCTTCAATGATGAGGGCGTAGTGGCGGCGTTGTTGCAAAACCTGTGGCCGTTGGTTAATAGGCGTCGAATTCAGGGTGCGACTACCCCACTACCAACCAAAAATAGATACATCTCCACCTCAATAATTTTTTCAGCACACCTCATGGGGGGATCCCGTCTGTGGGCCCAAGCCCTATCTTGTGCTGTAACGATGCGCACCTCATGGGGGGACCCCGTCTGCGGGCCCAAGTCCCATCTTGTGTTGTAACGATGTGCACCTCATGGGGGGACCTCATCTTCGGGCCCTAGTCCCACAACCGTGCAACACCGATCCCAGACACCCCCTCCACTTCTCCCTTACAAATAATAACCAAATCAAACCGCTGCCGTCCCTAACTCCGGCACTACCAACACACGTACTCTCTCTTCTTCGCAAACCCAACCAGCATCTCAATATCCAAATTGCAGCTGCAGATCACTGCGGTTGGCATTGAGTGCGCAGACATGGTGGCGGTAAGTGATGGCGCCGCACCCGGCACCGAAGAATGGGCGAACTCCTTAACCCTCCGATGCAGAGGTAAGTCCCCATCACACGAGCAGCAATGGACTCCTCTCTCCTCCGACAGCGAGAGGGAGAAGGTCTCACTCATCGAGCACCCGGGTCTGGGCCCATTCACCGAGAATGTTGGAGAGGGAGGAGGTCAAACTCACCGAGAACATTGGAGAGGGAGGAGCTCGGAAGGGAGGGGGATCGCCGAGCACCCGGATCTGGGCCCATTCAAGCTCGTCGCTCGATCTCAGGGGAGGAGCTCGGAAGGGGGGGGGGATCGCTCAGGGGGATCGCCGATGACCTGGATCTGGGCCTATTCAAGTTCATCGGTGGAGGGATCTAGTCCAGCGATGGAAGACGCGAGGGGCTGATCGATCTGGGCCAGCGATGAAAGACGCGATGGACGAAGATGAAGAGGGATGCCGACTACCATGCGACGGGGCGGCGGCGACGACCCCTAGCCGCCGCCCCCCACTAGGCTTAGATCTGGGGTTAGCTTTTTTTTATAGGTTTTTTGGGATTAGTTTCTCTCTCTAGACTTTTCTAGAGAGAGAAACTCTTCTTCTCTTTTTTTTATCAATATAAATTGTTGTCACTAGGGTCATGACACGTCTCTATGCCAGCGATCAAGAGCATAGTCATAAATTCAAAGTTCGGGAATAATTCAATCAACTGTTATTGTTCGTAATTGAGAAAAAGTTCAGCAAATTCGGTCATAGCTTTGGGGGAAATGTGGGATCCTTTTAATATATATTGTTACATATAATAGAATATATATGTATATCTAACTATGTACTGCTTATGTAGAAATGTTAATACAAGGTTATATTATAATTAGCCAGGAATATAACTGAAAATGTGAGTGTAGGAGCATCCACAGTCGTTTGCTATTTATGTATAATATGCATATTTTAACTAAAAAGTGCTGCAGTCGTTTGCTATTTATGCATATTTTGACGATTTTACGACAGTAGATTGCTAAATATGAGAGCGGATATAAGAAAAATGCATATTATACAAGATGGATCTTGAAGATTCGTCTCACTAAAAAAATATTATTTTTATTCTTCATTAGGTACTAGACAGTACGTCTGACCTTTATTTTAAAATAAAAAATATAAAAAATTTGTTTTAGGCTGAATCCCCTTGGACGGATCCAAGTGAAGGGGGGGCATTTTTTTCCAACTAAAAAAATCTATTTAATTATTAAAAAATTCGAAAAAATTATTTAAAAATTTTGGGATGGATTTTCAAAGTCCGTCTGTCGTTTTTTTGGTTTTTTTTTCTTTCCTTCTGACGGATCTTCAAGATCCGTCTAACGAAAAAAATATATTAAATAATTTATTTTATATACATTTCGCCGTACGACGGATATACAAAATCAGTCTGATATTTTTTTATATTTAATTGCTATAAAATAGCATTGGACGACTGCAGCAAACGCTCAATATGCTATATGTAAATATGCATTTAGCCATTTTTTGACAATCACGACTGTGGATGCTCTAGGGGTGAAATAGAAAATATGTTACAAAATAAAGGTAAGGAAGCAGTTATTCCTATTCTCATTCGTATGAATTTTAAACCTTCGGTCTCACAGCCTCACTTATATATATAAAAGTCATGAATATACATGTAATATTCAAAGAAATGAATGGCTAGCAATGTAATTTTATTTAAAAAAACTAGATTTGCCCGTGGCCACGTGCCTACGGCACATCTTCAAAACGATACAACATATGAAAAGTCTTGTAAATAGTAAATCAACAATTATGTAGCTCAAGTTTGAATTGTATGACAATAATTAGGTGTAAATAAAAGTCCGTGTTTCCATTAGTATATGGTGAAAAATATTATAAATTGGGGTATAAAAGTCCATGTTTCTATATATATATATATATATATATATAGAGAGAGAGAGAGAGAGAGAGAGAGAGAGATAATTAAATAAATAAATAAGTTGTTTTGGGGGGAAATTTGAATTTGAGTTTTGGGGGAAAATTTTTGGGGGAAAATTTGTTTTGTGAGGTTAGATCTGTGCTTTTAATTTTGAGGGGATTGAAGGAGAGCCACTTGATAGCTTTCTTTGTGTTTTATTATATGGATGATCATAGACATATTTCTTCTGCTTCCTGTTCCACTCCCCAATGCTATCATCTATCAATCTCCCTTAGCCAATTCCAGAAAATCTCCATTCACTATCCAAAAATAACGCGCAAATTATTCAACTAGTCGTGAAAATTTGTGAGCAATTCGTTAGAAATGTATGAAGATAACAAATTGACAAATTATTTGTGCATCCATTCGGCCATTACCATACTCTCCGTTCGCGAATTTTTCAAATAATTTGCTCATTTTGTTACTATAATCAGGAGTAAAAATTTACACGTGTGATGTACGTTTTAATATATTTAAAAAAAGTAAAAACCCCGATGTAATCTGGCATCGAATATGAGACATTCTTCGCATTAATTATGTACATGCAATACACGTAAGTTGATATGTTTACAAATGACAACTCCATCTTCCATTATAATATTAGAGATTAGAGATGATCAAGAGCTCCCGGAACCGAGTCTTGCATAATAAATTATCTTAATATAGGAGTTAGGTAATTGCATGTGACATTGTTCTTATAAGATTACAACTTTGTTCCTAAATATAAAAAAAATACAAAAAAAACCTTAAAATATATTAAAATACTTTTAAAATAAAATTTGCAAAAACTATTCCAAAATATTTAAGATCTCCTCGCTCCATGCCCCCCAAAAAAATTTGAAATTTCATATCAATCCCCCACAGTTCACTATATTCAATCAAAAATTTCTCCAATAATAATAAAAAATGATTGTTCTAAAACCTGAGCGCTACATCATGTTCAATGATAGAAAGAAAATTATAACATAGTGATGCTATTTGTTTTTGGGGGTGTGGGGGCAACAGGTGTGAGTTCTTATAATTTGTGAAGTGGAAACTGTAGTAATGGTGTTGGTCCGACCCCGGGGAGCAGGACAGGCTCGGGAATAGGATCCGGGAGGTAGAGGCGAGTGGCTTGGCTCGGAAGCAGGAACGGAGAGGTAGAGGCCGGGTGCTCGGCTCGGATCCAGCAGCTCAGCTCGGATCTGGTGGCTCGACACGGCTCAGTCTTCTGTACATGCACATTGCCTAGAAACACCGGGAGAAGTCCCGGCGACAGGCCCTCCGACGATCTAGTCAGTTATTGAGAAAGAGACTGGGCAGCTAGGGTTCATGTGGGGAGAGATTGATTACCTTCTGCAGTGAGGAGGGGGTCTGGTATTTATAGGCAGAGGCAAACGGGTCTGGGACCTTAGCGGGCCGAGTCGGACCTGTTTCCCTGTGGGCCTAAAGCGGTGGGGGCTCATTCGAATTCTGTTGACCTAATGATTAGGAAAGAGCGGGATTTGAGGAAATCTGATGGCCCAGGAGGGGCCACGTCATCTAACCCATATCACATAGTAAGACATTTTTAGTTATTTTTTATTTTCATCTAAAAGTTGGTTAAATGCATCTGAATTTTCACGAGCTTGCGCTAATAAGGGTCTCAAACGGATTATTGCGCTAGTGGATACGAGACTAACCTGGCACCAGAAGAAGAGTAAATTGTAGGGAACTTACATAAAATTTCATTACTTTTTGGGCACTTGCTTGCAAAAAACCCCTTTTAAAAGAGTAATGCTACACTGAGAGCATCCACAGTCGGGATTGTGAAAAAATGTCTAAATGCATATTTACAAATAGCTTTTGCTGCAGTGCGTACAATGTTATTTTATAGCAATTTAAGATTAAAAAAAATACTACACGGAAGTTGAAGTTGCGTCGGAACTATAAAAAAAAAAATTCAAAAGTGACAGACGGATCTAGAAGTTCCGTCCCACGGTTTTTTCAATTTTTTAAATATTTGAAACCATTTTTTAGTTATTATAAAAATAATAAAAAAAATAATGGCCCCCTCTACTGGACCGAAGTTGAAGTTCCGTCCAAGGGGGAGAGGCTTTTTTTATTACGAAAATTTAATTTTTTGGCGAGGGACGAACTTTGAAGTTGTATCGGATTATTTAAAAAAAAATGTTGGACAGAAATTGAAGTTGCGTCTCTTATAATATGCATTTTTGTTATATCTTCTCTCATTTATAGCAATCTACTGTCGCTATTTTGTCAAAAAATGCATAAATAGCAAACGACTACAGCTGATCGTTTGCTATAAAATGCATTTTATGCATAAATAGCACACGACTGTGAATGCTCTTACAACCTTTTTATAACTTTTTTGGCTAAATTTGAAAGAAAAAAAAAATCACTTGAATAATGCAGAAAAGCTCAATGAATTTTTTTTTCGCAAAAAAACCACACTCAAGTATGGTTGCAAAAAATCCCCCAGAAGTACATTTTCCAAAAATCACATCTAACTTTTCTTCTTGTATTGGATAACCCCATTCATCTTTGCAAGTTGGTTCAGAAAACATCATGTATCTTTCTCATTAAAATATCACTCAACTTTAGCAGAAAAGCTTACACCGTCGGAGTAGGTTTTTTGCAACTATACTCGAGTGTGGTTCTCTGCACACAAAATAGTTCAGTGAGGTTTTCAGCATAAAAGGATATAGTTCAAGTGTTTTTTTTTCTTTCATATTTAGCCATTTTTCTTTTATAATCTTAGATAGTGCACTACTAGTAAAAAATATTATAGAATATGTATAAAATAAGTGGTAGAGATCTTCACTCGTATTCTGGCACGTAGGATTATACAAAAAAATGTTATAGAGATAGCATTATTTTAGAGCATCCACTATCCTTTGCTATTTACCTATAAAATGGATATTTTGAATAAATTTCGCTCACTATCGTTCGCTAAAAACCTAGTTTTTAGAATAGGAGTGTACAATACCCTTCTATATATAGCAGTCAAGAATAGGGATATGCATATATAGGAGACGGAAGTTGGAATTCCGTCTGTGAATATTTTCGAATATTATAATAAGTCGGACGGAAGAACTTCCTCTGTATGACATGATTTAAAGCAGAAAATGTAGAGGGGAGGAAGAAGATCTTCCGTCCTCTCCTTTGAATAATTGATTAATTAAAAAAAAGACTCATATTTAATTATGTAAATAAAAATTAAAAGTTGAGAGACGGATGGTCTTCTTCCGTCTCTCATCTTTTATTAATTTACTGATTAATAAAAGATGAAAGAACTCATCTATCCATCTGATTTCTTTTTCTTTCTTATATTACAGAAGATGTTTTGCCCCCCCCCCCCCCCCCCCCCCCCCAATATCAAAATTTAATATATTGTCTCCGTTTGTTTGGGGCCCACCAATGGATAAAAATCCATTTAAATATTTTTCCTTGCCCTAAAAAATAATATATATGTGTATATATATACTCTACTCCTCAATCAACTTCAACTCGTCTGTCTTCTTGTTTATTGTTTTTTTATCATCTCTTCTGTTCTTTCCTCAATAAGTTGATAAGAGTTAAACGATGGCAAATCGTGGTAACAGAGGCAGGGCGTACACATCTGTTAAAGATGTGATTCTTTCTCAAAGTTGGGTTTCTGTTACTCAAGATCCATTAGTAAGTAACAATCAATCCGGAACACAGTTTTGGGATCGAGTACTTCTCTCATTTGTTTCTCTACTAGACAGTCCGATTGATCGAACAGCTGGCTCTCTTTCTAGTTGTTTTTGTGCAATTTCAAAATCTGTAGCATTGTTTATTGTGAAGTTAGGTAGTGTAAAAAATAGAGCTGCAAGTGGAACAACTGAGGCGAATAAGGTATGTATAATTTAGGATATTGAATTGAAAGTTTAGATTTAATAAAATTTATAACCTGTGATTTGGTAAATTTAATTTTGTAGTTACATGAAGCAAGAATGGAATACATACAATCTTCAAAGAAGGCATTCAAATTTGATGATTGTTATCAATTGCATAAAGATCAACTAAAGTTTTCGCTGCGTACAACCCATTTACGTTTGCCATCAATGCAAGACTGGAATACCGACATCCCGACCGACATTGATTTGCCTACACCCCTCTCCCGACCACCCGGCCGAAAAGAAGAGAAGAAAAAAGGGAAACGGTTGGCTGAATTTGATGAATTGGCGGATACGGTTGAAGAGACCAAAATTTTCAACTCCTTCTATAAGGAGGCTCAGGATCGGAAGATCGTTACTTTGGAAAAGAAGGTTGCAATTAAAGAAAAAGAGTACGATCTGAAAATACGAATGGAAGAGGATCGCATCATGAGTCTAGACCTTAGCAGCTTACCTGAGCATCAACGTATTTATTTCATGCGTAGAAAGCATGAAATAATGCGAAGGGGAGGTGACATGTAGTGTTTGTTAGCTCAGCTAGTTGTTTTTATATGTTTTGCAATATCCGTTGTATCTTGCTTATTATCAAATCTGTATTTGCATTGTGTTCTAATATATATGTAACCCCCGTTCCCGTAAATACATATTTCCAAAATATTTTCTGTAGTTCGATTATTTATAAACTTACTTTGTATTAATTTCGTTTTCAATCATCTACAAAAGTATTTTCTAATAAACAATTATATTTATTTCGAATGACAGTATATTTTAATTTTATTTTTCTATTTCAAATTGATCGACTACTTACATTATTACTATTCGGATCATTTTAATAAGTTGTTTAAATCCAATTCCCATTTGTTACATAATCTTATTATTACTATTATTATTATTGTTACTGTTATTTTCATTATTATTGCTATTTTTGTTATTATTATTGTTATTATTATATTTATTATTAATATGTATTATTATTAGTATTGTTATTACTACTTTGTTAAAGCCCACTGTTTTAAATATAATCTTGCATTATTATTTAGTAATATGAAATCCATCATCTAAAGCCCAAATTGTATCTTTATTTTTGCATTATTTATTTATATCTAATCTGAGCCCAACCCAAACCCATTAACCCAAATTTCTCCTTAATCTGTTGTTGACCAGATCAATCCCACACCTCACCGTATCCCCTAAAATTACTCCACATCCCCACTAACAGTCAAATCCCCCCAATCACTCTCTCACTCATCACATCAACCCCCCAAAATTTGAATCCTAACAATCAGCCCTATAATCTCTCCCCTCTTTATTATTATACTCCCTCCGTTTTACTTTAAGTGATATTCAGGAGTTTTGCACACAGATTAAGGAAGGGTGAGATAAACATTTGTTTCCCTCTATACCCTTATTAATAAGTCTCCATGATTTAATTACTAATTCTTTTTCCAATACAGATTCTGATTTAAAGAAATTGTAATTAATGTTTTCTCAATACAAATTCTGATTTCAAGACATTCTTTTTACATCATTTAAAAAAATATATAGATTTGCTAGTAGTAGATGGTGAGTTGGCATTAAATTTTTGGAGAAAATAAAATCTAGAAAGTTGAAACTACAATTTTCTAAGAATATTTGATAGGATTAAGATGAGTAATTAAGACAAAATTTCAACATAAATAAGGGTTTTCTTGGGAAAAAAAGGGAAAATTGGATAATATCACTTAAAGTGAAACAAGAAAAAAAACCTAAATATCACTTAAAGTGAAACGGAGGGAGTATTATTATACTCTGTTTTCGAAAACGAAACAGGGAAGCTCACCACTTCGTCTTCCTCCGCTGCTCGCCCCTGCCCGCTCGAGCCCACCGTCGAGTCTTTCCCGTCATCCTCTCCTTCGTCGAGCCACCATTGCCGAGCTCCTTTTCCCCTTCAACCTCCACTCTGCAATGCCATTACTGCAACCCATCGTCCCTCGCATCACCTTCATCACCCACGACCTCCCGAAGCCCCACCCTGTTCATCGTCATCACCTTACCTCAGCTCCGCAGGTCTTCATCATCCCCTCGTCCCTCTCCATTGACGAGCCTCGTAAACACCTTTTTTCGCCATTGCCGATCACCAACAGAGCTCATCCCAACCTCTGAGAACCCATCGAAGCTCCACCCTCGCCAGCACCGTTGCCCATCGCAACTGCCAGCCAGCATCTCCATTGTCATCTCCTTCTCCAGTCGCACACCACCTGCAACCTCCTCGCCTTCACCGCCTCGTCTTCAACATCCCGACCTCGCCTCGTCGTCTTCCTCATCCTCGAGTACCTCGTCACCCATCCACATCCTCAAAACCCCCACGTCGACTGCCTCGCGAGCCCCCTATTGCCTCGTCGTTGTCGTCCAAGCCGGAGCACGCCCGTCACTTCGTCTCCTCTGTTTTTGTCGAGAAACAGAGTCACCGTCGAAGCCTGATCGTTGCATCGCTTCCCGACCGCAATGCCACTGTCGTTCGCCGTCGTCGCCCTTGCCGTGGTCGCCGCTACCGTCGCTTCACGGCCGCAGTGCCGCCAGTCATCATCGACCCCTATTCTGCCATCTTTCTCTCTCTGTCGATGCTGAAGAAGAAGAAGATGAACAGGGAGTGGTTTTCTTGGGTGTTTGTTTTGTTGTGGAGTGGGGATCGGGAGTTGGTGTTTGGTGTTGGGATTGAGATCCAGGGAGTGTGCTGTTTTGGCGAGGAGGAGTTACTGTGTTGTTGTTGTTTTGCACCTAAAGCGCAAGTGCCTCCTTGGGATCCTAATCCCATTATGTTTTTACTCAAATTGTCTCCTACAGGCAAGCATCTCTTGTGCTTATTTTTGTTGTTTCTAGTTCAAGAAAACACTCCTTGAAATCCGGCAAGTAGTAATCAAATTGAATATCATATTTAATTGAACTCCATTATTTATTTATTGTACCATGTTATTGATTTATAGTCTTCTCATCGTGTTATTATTGTTGACTTCAGTCCCAAACCGTAAATTTATTGTACTAGTGAACATTCACATATACTGCCTTGTCATTTGCTTGATTTTGTACTGAGGTTTCGACCTGGTTCCTGACACAGAAACTTAAAATCTTGCACATAGAAAACGTAGTACACTTAGTACATATATTGTTATGTTTTGCATATAAACTGTGTTTTCCATATTTAATGAATTGGACCACGTATATTTCATGTATTGTATAGTCTTGATATCTTCTTCGAATTGTACTAGTGCTACCACTCTCATCAATTGTACTTGTTGCATGAGTATTTATGCCATTGTTCACATTGATCACATGCATGTTCATAAATGATTGTTAATAAAAGAATGTTAAATCAAGCCGGGGTTAAGGGTTGACCAAGGTAGTTGATAATATAGAGACTGTACTCGGATGATGGCCAGTGATTATCACCGTTATCGGCATTGTGTAAGAAATTACACATGTCCAGTGTTTTACCGTTATCGGCATCGTGTAAGAAATTACACATGTCTAGTGTTATCACCGTTATCGTCATCATACCCAGTACATGAACTATAGAATCTACCACTTTAGTCTAAACGAAATTGATTGTATGCATGGAACCTGTAGTATGGGATGCAGTAGTACATGCATTAGTTTGGATTAAAATGAATAATAGACTTATAGACATAAATGAACATTGAATATTGACACTAATACTGAATACTAGTTATTAAACATTGATTCCTGATTTCTGAATTATTGATTATCAACTTTTGATTTTGTTACCATTTATCATTTATTGACTCTGATATCGTTCCAATTTATGCTCTTGTTATATAGTCTTTTATTTCATATTTTACTGCTTCCTACTACTTGTCGACCGAAACTTGCTCTAACGGGGTTCTCTTCCTCCTTCTTTTGAGTTATGTCATACAGGTACAGTGATGGATAACTGAAAGGAACTCGTCGAACTGTTACTGCATTTCATATTCTCGAGCTTTTTGGTAAGTTCTTTATTCCATATTTAGTTATTAAATTTTATTATCGTTTATGTGATTATTTTTTCTGCGTGGTTGTGATTATTTCTTTTCATGTTGTTGACTTAAGCCTAGTACAGTTTATGAATGATGTTAAAATCATTCGCTGGGCCATGTCACGTGCTCGTATTCCCGTATTTGGAAAGCGGGGCATGACAATATATGAATATGTTTCTATTTCAGCTTAAAATAGAAACATGCTATCAACGTTGCACATTAGTAGATTAAAAAAATACATTAAGACTGATTCTAAACCGAACATTCACGCTGATTCTAAAATAAGCATTACAATACATATTTTTCTTACTTTGCTACTCGAATGTTAAAATAAAAAGATACATATAAAGGTATCCTATTCATCATTTTCATATTCGTTCCAAATGTGCTCGACCAAATCTTGTCGCAGTGCATGATGTTTTTGTCGGTCATGTAGTTCGACATTGCGTGCTGACCTAATTGCACTTGTTGAATCTGCAGTTCTGTTAGGTACGTTGAAGCTAGAGTTTGCACATTGGTCGTATGCATAATCTTCAAGTCCATCCTCTCGTTCATCCTCAACTGTAATATTGTGTTAATAATACATGTCTTCATTATGTAAGATAGACTATCAGCATCGCAGAATCGTGCAGGGCCTCTTACTATTGTAAATCTTGCTTGTAAGACCTCGAATGCGCGTTCAACATCCCTTCTTGCAGCCTCTTGCATTTGGGAAAATTTTCTTTTCTTCTGTGTATCCGGTGCTGAGTATGTCTTGACTATAGTAGCCAACATGGGGTATATACCATCGGCTAAATAGTATCCAATGACATAGTTGTGATTGTTGATAGTGAAAAGTGTTAGGGTTATATACTGAAAGCATCACTTTTGTATTAACTTTATTTCCTTATTTTTTTTGAATGAGAATCATATGGGCATAGGTTTGCATATTGTGTTTATTATAATATTAATGCAAGTGTCTGATATTCTATAAGGTTGATAGTATGGTGTGAGGTGACACACAGAAGATCATATTATCAGTTCCATATGGAATATATAAATAGTTCATAACCTAGACTGACTTGGACAATCCATTGGAAAGGTTGTAGTGTAATCAGGTATTAGTCTATCTTGACTATAGGTTTACACTAGTACACTTTGTGTGTATTGAACAGGACCACTTGAGGTTGTTCTCTTTGTACTGACTACAAAAGAGAACAAGCACCTCTGTTATTATGGATGCTTATGCTCTTAATCCGGATATAATAACAGACATGTATATGCAGTGTGCATTACTTTGACTCATAAAAGAGTGAGATTCATTATGGATCAACAACCTCTATGAATTGGGTAATAGCATTGTATGTATGATGGGCTGTTGATTGTAAAAAGAATCCATGTCCCGATACGTCGGGTTGATGATGTCCCTTTAAGGAGCTCATAAGGATTTGTCATGTAAACCTTGCAGGTGGATTACATTCGACATGACAAATAAAGTTGAGTGGTACTACTTAAGGATAAAAGATGTTGATCAATATAGTTGTCAGTAACTTAATTTGATCGACGGACATTCGATATCTTAACATGGGGAGCTGAACGAGCATATAATAAAAGGAGCCCATAAATATAATTTGGGATTAGGAAGGTAGTGCAACAATAGCTCTTTAGTGGACCGAGCTATTGTTAATGGGCCTGGGTTGTGTGTTCAGACTGAACACGAGATACCCAGATTCGTTAGGAGACCTAACCCTAATTTCTCCTCATGGTCCCTGCCGTAGCCTTATATATATCCTCTATTCTCTGGTCGTCATTGATCATCTGAGATATAAGATTTTTTCTCTAAATTTGTGATTCACGTAAGGAGAGAAAGAGAGGTCAGCCAAGGAGAAGAAAGGTTGGGAGATCGTCGCCCACACGACGTCCAACCCGAGGAAGGAATACGTGCAGAAGATCTTGGGGTCGCTGACAGCTCGAGATTGCTAGAAACTATCGTCTTCTTCTCATCGCAGGTATAATTCGTTAACCCTAGATTCCGCTATAAAGGGTTAGATCACGTATTTAATCTGTTAATCTTTTATGATCGATACGCACACCAATCCGTAGTCCTGGGTATCATCGCCGTTCCATCAAAAAGTATGTGTATTATCCCACCATCTCTCAACCAATGCCTCCACAAGCTTCATGGAAGATTTATCTGTATTAATTGTGAAAAAACTCTGCCAAACCGTATGGTCGATAATTGCTTCACTAGTGGAATACGGTGGCTTCGCTTGTATGCTTTGATTGGATCATTCCAATTTCCTCTAAAATTACAAAATCCACATGCTGGTGTGCTCGGTAATAAACTGATGCACATGTTAGCGGTCATCAACCACCGTCTTCCACAAACTTGGATCAGCAAAATTACGAGATTCTGAGATAGGTTCGACGTCCGCACTTGTGTTGCCATGATCCTACCCACCTCGAAGATTAGATCATCCGTCTTGGGGTTTTTATTATTATTATCTTGCGTCTCGTCACAAATTGTTTATTTTAAATTAATTTTTCTGGTAGACGGTAAATCATCTTTCGTCTCAAATTTTCTTAATTTAAAAAAAAATCTAAAACCCAAACGGAAGATGATCTTCCGTCCTACAAAACTTTAATAATAAAAAAAATTAAATTGTTCTGAGACGAAAGATGTTCTTACGTCTTATTATTTTATTAATTTTTTAGCCATATTTAGCTACAATGATAGTGACACAATTTTTCTACTGCTATTTAGGAATTGCCAAATAATTAAAAAAAAAATTAAAGGAAAAGGGGGAATATGGCCACCATATTTCATTAATACGAAATTAAAGAAATAAACCCAAGGTACTGTGCCAAGTTACAACCTACAGACAGAAAACAGAACATACATGAAGCAACATAACCCGTACGCACAACAAATTCCTCCAACAACCCTAGATGGTGGGCCGACAAACAAGCTCGGTCCATCAAAATTGTATGTACATCAGTTTAGCTTCGTATACTGCCTCTACGACACATGCACACCCACCTGAATCTAGTCTGGCAGGATTTTATCACCTGCCGAGCCCTGCCTTCTCCTCGCTAGGGGACCCCATCTTTGGGCCCAAGCCCCGCAGGCCGAATTTTGACAACCACCGAGCTCAGCCTACTCGCTGGGGGACCCCATCTTTGGGCCCAATCCTCGTAGGCAAAATTTTGACAACCACCAAGCTCAGTCTACACCTCCTATCCTCCCACAATCTTGCTATTATTACTCCCCCCCCCCCCCCCCCCCCCCCAAAAAAAAAAAAAAAAAAAACGCAGTCAAGGAGAGAGCCGTGAAGAGGATACCTTCGCCTCTCTCACAAATACTTAAATTTTAGCAGCGACCATAGTGTGGATGCTCTTAGAGCATCCACTATCGTCTGCTATAAACCTAAAAAATGGAAATTTTGAGAAAAAATCTGCCACTATTGTCTGCTATAAACCTATTTTATAGCCGACTTATGAACAGTACTCTGTCATATATAGCAGAGTGAAATAGCATATGCAAAATATAGAAGACGGTAAATGATCCTCCTCTGTTAAAAATTTGGAATTGTTTGTAATATGAAATTCTAATAGACGAAAGAAGATCTTCCGTCTGTAGGGTTTGACCAGTCAAAATTTAAAAAACGGAAGAAGATCTTTTGTTTTTTTCAAAATTAAAATTAAGGGACGGAAGATCACCAAAAACCTGTCACGCCCCGCTTTCCAAAATACGGGAATACGAGTCCGTGACGAAGACCCAGCGAATGATATTAACATCATCCATAAGCTGTATCAGTCTTAACTCAATAACATGAAAGAAATAATCACAACCACGCAGATAAATATAATCACTTAAACAATAACTGAGATAAAAACATGCAGTAGTCAACATAATAACCAATAACTGGAAAAAATAAACAACAGTTACGGGTCAATAAGTCCGGGATACAAAGTTCAACAAAAGAATAGCAATGCGATTAAAGAATAACATGGAAGAAGATAATTTATTTTAAAGCAGCTCCTGCTCCAATCCTAGAAGAACTGTTCACCAATGCCTTCTGGCAATTCTCCTTGTGCACTTGTAGCTAGATCAACTAGAGTGAAAAGAAAATGTCCTTAGAACAAGTACGGACAACAAGTAGTGAAAAGCAAAGAGTAATGGAATATGGAACATCAAGGAATATGAAGCAAGATCAAAATTCAAAAGCAATAGCCAGGACTGATGAAAGATCTAGATTTAACAATGTAATTTCCAATAACAATAATCGATAAATAATGTCAATGTCAATAGTCATGATTCAACGATGCAAGTGTCAATCTACTCTATTAGTATTTAGCCTAACTAATGCACGTACTACTGCGTCCCATACCAAAGGTTCGGTGCATGCAAAACAATGTTCGTTTTAGACTTCGTGGTGGGATTTACAGAGCGTGTACTCGGCATCGATAACAGTAATTTACAATTAACAATTGAAAATCAATGATTCACAATCGATACTCCTCCTTCCATGACAATACGATATAACGATAAGGCCTTACCGAGTACATTTTCTGAGATTATTCACCACTAAATCAACCATTATTAACCCAGGCTTGTTTAATATTTTATTATTTCATACATGATCATGCAAGTGTGTATATGAGTATCAAAGCGACGATAAGATACAATAAAATGATACAATGCATGATAAAATACAAGTACTTGTAAATCTGAAAAGGGCAGGCACAACAGTACTAAAACAGCAGTTACTCACAAACTACAACTCGGAATTCGATTCCGTCAAAACGGCAGTAAACTAGTCATTTGTGGCTACAATTCATGTTCAGTAAGTTTTAATTAATTCTGATCATAACTTGGTCGATTACTCTAATCTTTACAGGTTAACGATTCAGGCAGCAGCTTACAGTCAAAATTTTATGGGTGGAAACTGGGTGTAAATCAATATAAAAGTCTATAAAAATTATGAATGGATCCTAAGTTTGTCTACTAAGTTTCTGGAGAGTTCCAGGTCATTACACTACTGTTATCATGGTGTTCAACTGAAAGAGGCATTTTTAAGAGAGGGTTAAATTTTTTTTCTTTTTCCCATTAACCTTTTCGTCCTTATCTTAAAAAAATAAAAAATAAAAAATAAAAAATAAAAAAAAATTAAAAATTATATGCTGAGACGGAAGAAGATCTTCCGGCTGGGCATAATTTTTTGTTTTAATAAAAATAAAAAAATTCCCCAAGACGAAAGATCTTCATCCGTCCAGGTTATTTTTTTAATTCCACGCGCGACCAGACGGAAGATCTGGCTATTTTTTTTAATTTTTTTTTTCAATTATTGTCAAACGGAATATAATCTTCTGTCCATTCAATTTGGGGTATTAAAAATTTTAATTTTTTTATTAGACGGAGGATGTTCTTCCGTATACTCAAATTTTAGCTTCAATGATAGTAGCGCAACTCATCTATGTAATAAATTACAAAGAAAGCTATCAAGTGGCTCACAATCAATCCCCCCAAAATCAATGGTCCATGTCAAATCTCACAAAACATATTTTCCCTCCAAAATTTCAAACCCAAAAACCAGATTCCCCCCCCTAAAAAACTCATTACTTTATTACGATTTGTCTCTTCTCTCTTTACCTTTTCATTTTCTCTCTCTCTCTCTCTTTCTCTCTCTCTCTCTCTCTCTCTATATATATATCTCATTCTTTCTTTATTTACTTAGAAATTAGATTTTAAGATTTCGGTTTTGTAAATTTTCAGAATTTTTAATAGCAAATATATCTTCAACAATTAAATTTAATTATTTTCCACACTTGAAGTTCTAAGAAGTTAGATTTTACCCTCATTTATAATTATTTTTCAACATATACTAATGAAAATATAGACTTTTATTTATAACTAATTATTATCATACTATTCAAACTTAAGCTACATAATTATTATTTTATTATTACATGGCTTTTTATATTTTGTATCATTCCGAAAACGTGCCGTAGGCACATGCCCAATGGCAAATCTAATTCATTTTTAAAAAGTAAATGCCAAAGTACCTAAAATATAGGACGAACTAGTGGATGCTCTTACTTCTTTTAAAAGATTCTACTCCTAAGAAAGATTGTAAAGTGACAGCTGGTTCCCACGACCTGAACGGAACGTACGGGACCAAGCTCGACTCTCGAAATCCAGCCGTCCATTTATCCACATCATCTTTTGACCGTACCGTACGTTGTCAGCCAACTCCTGGGCCTCAGCATCCCCACTCACCGAATAGTCATGCCATATCACCTACCACCACCCAAACAGCTAACACCAAAAACACTAAACCAACCAGACATAGACACGTCATCCAAACACAGTTTACGTGGTGAAAGGAAGGCCACGTGACTGGCGGGACCCACGCGTGGTGTACGACACGAGTGCACGCCTCCTTATCTTCTGTGGTGGGGGCCAATTTCTTATCGTGTACTTTTCTTGTTGACGGAATTAGCTTTTAGATTAGGAGGAATTACGGAAGTGCCATTGGCTAGTGTTAATGGGGTTGGTTAAAGGCACGTGGGACGTGACGTAGTACGGAGTTTTCCAGTGGGTTCACGTGGTTTTGAGAAAGGAGAGGAATTATAGCGATGACAAGACGGATGGATGATAACGGAACGGGAACCGCGGTGGAAATAGTTCGTTATTGGGCCAGATTTATATGGGCCGGGGTTTAAGCACAGCTTTTTTAGATTCCAAACCTGATTCATTTTTCTTATTTGGGCCTACTAGGCCCGGATAGAGAGAGAGAGAGATCATAGAAGTTCAAACTTCAAATCTTTGTCTCTTTATTTTTAAACACTTAAACTAATGTTTTTTGAAGGAGCACTTAAATTAATGTTCGATTACTAAATTGTTAGTAATATACACGTGCGATGCATGTATTAAATTTTTTAAAAAATTAAAACGAAACTCTTATTTATATGTGTGATGCATGTCTTAATAAATCTAATTATATATTTTTAAAAGTAGTTGTGAAGACTATAATGAGAAAATTTTGGAGTTGCACGTGTGTTGCATGTAAGTAGGTAGATTTACAACTCCAACTTCCATTATAATAGTTATTATATATAGGATAAAAGGAATATGAGCAACTTGCTCATTTAATAAATGAGCAATTGATTATGTGATATGCATGTGATACATTGGACAACTAAGGCACTGTTCTTTTTTTTGCCTTTTATAAGAGGTGACCTCTTATAAGAGATTTATAGTAAATGCCTCTTGTAAGAGCCTCTTTTTGAGGTGTTCTTTTATATAAAAATAACCTCTTATAAGAACATCTTATAAGAGATTTCTATTTTTTTTTCACCTCTTACAAGAGCCTTTTCTCTACTTTTAGACATTTTTGTCCTTACTATATAATTTCTCTATTTATACCAACATTTCATATCTAAAATTAATTAAATCGTCACATTTCTCACATAGTAGACAAATTTGATTGCGTGTGTTCATGGAATATCATCATTAGTGGTGAAGTTTCCCTAGTGATTAGTTTGGCTTCAAAAATTTATCCATGTAACTTCATGTTCACTTTTGTATTCTGTTGACTTGTTAAAGAGAATGTAATAATCATAATAAATTTGCTAAAGAATTGGAGGGAATATAGTCTTTGAATAATTGAATCAAGAAGTTTGGCAGGCAATGATAAGATGCATTCACGACATGTTATTTTATGTTCGCACGTGCACTTGCAGCTGCAACATCCAGTTGCAAGGATGGGAACTAACTTATAACAGAAAAGTCAAAATGTAATTGATCTTCAATAACAACATTAATTCTTTACACAAATTATTGCTTTAGAATAGACCCTACTCTACATCTTACTTCGAGCATGTATTGTTAACCTAATAAGCACGAACATGAACTCAGATGTGAATAGAGTTAATGTAATCAAATACATTATGTCGTACACAATCAAATCAACACTCTAGCAGTGTCAACTGAATGTGTGCCTCATTATTCTTCTAAACCCTGATGGAAACCTGGATTAGTAGTTGTTTTTAACATATTGACGAGGGCACATGCTGGTTTTCTCAGGAGCAAACAGCGTGAAGCCGGTAGTGTAAAAGCTGGAGATAGAGGTGTTACTTTTGGTTGTCTTTTCGTACTTGAAGGGAAGCACGAGTCCAAGGTTGGTAACAGTAGTAGCAGTCGTGCTTTCAGATAGTGAACCTTTTTTAGTGTGGACTACGGGTTTATTACACCAGAGCGGTAGTTTGATTGTGACCTTGCACATTTTCTTTAAGGCACTGGGCTTCACATTTAGAACTGGGAGCAGGAAGTATCCATGGGCATCTGTAGTTGTGTTCGCCTTCACTGACACCTTATTGTTGCCCACGTTGCACACCAGGCTTACCTTGGCGCCTGAAACAAATTTCAAGTTTTGATTTCTTGTGTATGTTAAAAGCAATTTCATATTCATACGTCTTATTTATTTAGACAATACTGTATTTTATGTCTCTATCATTAATTTAGGGGTCATATAGTCTTTTTAAGTGATAGAAGACTTTTAAGATTTTGAAAGAGGCTAGTATAAGCCATTTAGGTTTAGAAGCAATTTTGGGAGAAATCTCTTATAAGAGGTAAAAAAAAGAACACAAAAAAACTCTTGTAAGAGGTGGACCACCTCTTACAGGAGGTAAATCACTTATAAGAAGAGAAAAAGAACACTACCTAACCATTTTAAGGATTTTTCAATCACATGTATGTCACATCATCAATTGCTTATTTACTAAATGAGCAAGTTACTCATACCCCTTTTCCCTTATATATATATATATATATATATATATATATATATATATATATATATATATATATATATATACTATTTTAATGGGAGAGTTGGCATTTGTAACCAAACAAATCCTAACTTTGCAACTAAACAAACACGTGTGATACACGTCCAAATTAAATCCAACAAATACAAACATTTGTAGAGAAACATATTCAGGTATTGTCTGTGCATATCTTTACAATTTTAATGGGAGAGTTGGCGTTTGTAACCAAACAAACCCTAACTTTGTAACTAGACAAACACGTGTGATACACGTCCAAATTAAATTCAACAATTACAAACATTTGTAGAGAAACAAATTCATGTATTGCCCGTACATATCTAATATAAAAGAGGTATTAGATTCAAGGCTAGAGTACGTTGAAATTTTTGCTTTTAATAAAAATATATTTATTAAGACATGCATCGCATGTGGAAATTACTAGTAAATAGTAATTTACGCGTGTGATGCACATTTAATATATTAAAAAAATTAAAGTGAAAAATTTGACATAATGAGGACCCGAACCTGAGATCTTATTCATATTAGTTATGTGCGTGCAACGCACTGGTTGGTAGATTGACAAATGACACTAAAAACTTTTCCCATTATAATATTAGAGATTATAATGGGAAGAGTTGGAGTTGCACATGTGTTGCATGTAAGTAGGTAGATTTACAACTCCAACTTCCATTATAATATATATATATATATATATATATAAACTAATTTACATGTGTGATGGACATTTAATATATTAAAAAAATAAAATAAAAAATCTGACCTAGTGAGGACTCGAACCTGAGATATTCTTTATATTAGTTATGCACGTGCAATGCACTCGTTGGTAGAATGACAAATAACACTAAGATCTTTTTCCATTATAATATTAGAGATTTTCTCTCACACACACATCTTTATGCAAAATGCATGAATATATGTATGTGTGATCACATAGGCATATTTTTATGCCCAATTAATTAATAAAAGTATGTATGATTTCGATCTTTGGGTCCAAAAACTTAAAGGGGTGATTTGTTTGGTCAAAAAATGAATGTAGCAAAACATATTTAATGGAAGTGTATTATTCGTAGCTTTGTTTATGAGTAAGAGAGTTTGAATTTGGTTTCCCAACTAGATTACTCTAGCTTATTTTGTTCATTTTATTTTCCACTCAAAATGAGACGAAAATAGGGGAGAAACACTATTCACAAGCTTTTAAATTGATTTGTCTCTTATGTCTATTCACATTATCTAGTATAAAACAACTTCACATGCTCATCTACAATTATTTTTTACTACTTTTTCAATAATAAAAAAAATCATCTCTATCCTACATTACAGTCCAAACAAATAATTTTTTTCTAACTTATTTTTAAATATTTATTTTTCAAATAGTTATCTTCTAGATTTGATACATTTTACAACCAACCAAACAACCCCTAAGTGTAAGCCTAATACATAGTGTTGAGGAGTAGAGTTTGGGTTATTGCCAGCCCTAAATAAAAACAATAATGGTTACTAATCAGAAGGAAACGATAGAAATTTTGAAAAAAGTGATTAAAATGCATAAATAATTTGAAGGTTCTATGCAGTTTCATGTAGAAGAGATCTCGCTGTAGCTAATTTTTAATTGTTTTTCGCTCCTTTCTTTTTTACATTATCCAATAAAACAATTTCACAAACTCCTCTACATTAAATGTCTTTCTCCATCCTTTATATCCTATACTACAATCAAAATACACCCAAACAAACCACTTTTTTTAGAACTCATTTTCTAATATTTCTGTTCACTATAGTAATCTTCATGATTTTGATATATTTTACAACCAACCAAACACCCCCAAAATTGAAACCAAAGCTAATTTGGCGGCAATGGACGCTAAGGGCATCTCCAACCCTGCATTTCATTTTGGAGCAACTTCTACTTCAGAATGGAGTAAATGTCATATCAAACGATAACTTCATATTCAACCCATAATTCTATTTCTAACTCCAAAAATGAATATTCTCTGCACATTATTTTTTATCTACTTTTTATATTAATTATTTTCTAACTCCCCACTATATATCTATTTCACGAATTGCCCACATACAAATTTTTCTTACGTATTGATCCAATAATTTGCTTATTTGATTATTTACGAGATTTTAATTCAGGTCAAAATAAAATGTTTGATGTTTTTATATATTGTAATTGACATTTCGTATTATTTTCTAAATATTAATTATACTCAATATAAAATTAATAACCTTCAATAATAAATAATATATAGAACACAATTAAAATAAATTTTAATTTTTGGGAGTTGAAAGTAATTAATTGTGTTTATAAATTATATAATTGGGCAAAAAAATAAAACTTACGGAACTTTCCCCTGGGTGGGGGGGGGGGGGGGGGGGGAAGGGGGGGGATGGGGGTTGAAAAAAAAGGAGAGAGAATGGCACGGGATGAACAGTGGAGTGAAAGATGGCGTTTGGTTGGAGATGAAATCCAGCTCCAAACTTATTTTTTCACTCCATTTTGGAGTGGATTGGAGATACCCTAAGTGTGGAAAGGATGTTACGACACTTCACAACTTAGTGATATAGTTCATTCAAAACTAACTACAGCGAAGCAGAGTCGACCTTGAGTTCATGGGGGCCCGAGGCGAACTACAGCGAAGCAGAGTCGACCTTGAGTTCATGGGGGCCCGAGGCGAACTCTCGAAATGGGACCCCCAAACATACAACAACACTTCACAACTTAGTGATATAGTTCATTCAAAACTAACTACAGCGATGCAGAGTCGACCTTGAGTTCATGGGGGCCCGAGGCGAACTACAGCGAAGCAGAGTCGACCTTGAGTTCATGGGGGCCCGAGGCGAACTCTCGAAATGGGACCCCCAAACATACAACAACAACAACAACAACAACAACAACAATAATAATTAGTATTATCAACAACAACAACAACAACAACAACAACAACACCACCACCAACAGCAACACCAACAGCAACAACAACAACAACAACAACAACAACAACAATAATAATAATAAGTATTATTATTAATAATAAGTATTAACAACAACAACAACAACAACAACAACAACAACACCACCAACAGCAACACCAACAGCAACAACAACAACAGTATTATCAACAACAACAACAACAACAACAACAACAACACCACCAACAGCAACACCAACAGCAACAACAACAACAACAACAACAACAACAACAATAATAATAATAAGTATTATTATTATTATTATTATTATTATTATTTTATATATATATATATATATATATATATATATATATATATATATATATATATATATATATATATGAGGCTTCTTCCGTTGCGAACGGGCCGGAACGGGTCTGTTCGCACAGACCCGTGCGAACTTCGATCTGGACCGTTGGATCAAAGATCCAACGGTCCAGATTTTTTTAAATAAAATCTGGCCTTAACCCGTCGTTGGGAAGAGCGGGTTAAGGCAAAATTTTATTAAAAAACATAGCCTTAACCCGTCCTTCCCAAGAACGGGTTAAGGCTATCTATATTCATTTTTATTTCCATACAGTTCGTCTTCCTCGGCGATTAGTTTTCGCCCCTTCTTCTTTCTTCGACAAACCCAACGGAAAAAAAACCCTAGCTCCGACATCTCCGTCCGCTCCCCCTCTTCTCTCCCAACTCCGAAGATCGAAACCCTACTCTTTGTGGAAGTCGAACTCCGACGATCGAAACCCTATCTCCGAAGTCGAGCTTTGATCGAAACCCTACTCCTCCGAATCGATCGTTTGGCTTGATTTGGACCTATTTTGTAAGGTATAGACTAATTTTTTACCTCAAAAATCTATATTTGTGTATTTTTTTTCAATTTGTGTGTAATAAATTATTTACAAATTAGGAAAAAATTTATATGCATTAGTAGATTTTAGATGTAGAATCGCATTGACTTCAAGTATATTGAATTGCCGAATTCTGTTGCTTGCGTTAGTAATTTGTAGAATTACAACTGTATATACGAAATTAGTTAGAAACTTTTCAGTGCGGTTATGGTTGAAAATCCTGCAAACGACTGTAAAAAAATACGAAACTTTGCGAGTAGGTTCGTCTCACGTAGTACAGGCCACCCCAATTTGTAGAAGCGAGTTTCGACTCACGGTTCGAGAAATACGGCCGCGTATCGCTTTCGATTGAAAAAAACCAAGTAAAGCGGTATACGGCCGTATCTCCCGAACCGTGACTCCAAACTCGCTTCTACAAGTTCGGGTGGCTTGCCCTACGTGAATCCGGCCTAGTCGGAAAGTTTTATAATTTTCGGATACCGTTTGGACGGTTTTCTCTGCTTCCTCGAATGTGAATTTTTTGACTTAGAATTTTGTAAGTGCGTTTAGAGTTTAAAACACTTCAAACCACCTCCAAAAATTAGGAAACTTTGCGAGTTGGTTGGTGTCCCCTAGGAGAAGCCAACCCAACTTGTAGAAGTGAGTTTTGACTCACGGTTCGAGAGATACGGCCGCGTATCGCTTTCGATTGAAAAAAATCATTACAAAGCGGTATACGGTCGTATCCCGCAAACCGGGAGTCGAAACTCACTTCTACAAGTTCGGGTGGCTTACCCTACGTGAATTCGACCAAGTCGGGAAGTTTTAAAATTTTCGGATGCCGTTTGTGCGGTTTTCTCAACTTCCTCGCATTATAAGTTTTAGACTTAGAATTTTCTAACTGCGGATAGATTAGAAAACCCTTCAAACGACCTCCAAAAAATACGAAACTTTACGAGTTGGTTGGTGTCCCCTATGAGAAGCCAAACCAACTTGTAGAAGTGAGTTTCGACTCACGGTTCGAGAGATACGGCCGCGTATCGCTTTCGGTTGGAAAAAATCATTATAAAGCGGTATACAGTCGTATCTCGTAAATTGGGAGTCGAAACTCACTTCTACAAGTTCGGGTGGGTTGCCCTACGTAAATTCGACCAAGTCAGAAAGTTTTAAAATTTTCGGATGCCGTTTGTGCGGTTTTGCTTCATTTGCTCAAATGAGAAGTTTTTGACTTAGAATTTTTTAAAAAACGGGCCGATTAGAAAACACTTCAAACGACCTCCAAAAAATACGAAACTTTGCGAGTTGGTTGGTGTTCCCTATGAGAAGTGACCCGAAGTTGTAGAAGTAAATTTCGACTCACGGTCCGAGAGATACGGCCGCGTATCGATTTTGGTTGGAAAAAACAACTAAAGCCGGTACACGGCCGTGTCTCGCAAACCATGACTCGAAACTCGCTTCTACAAGTTCGGGTGGCTTGCCCAACGTGAATCCGACCTAGTCAGAAAGTTTTATAATTTTCGGATGCCGTTTGCGCGGTTTTCTCAGCTTCCCTGCAAGTGAATTTTTTGACTTAGAATTTTGTAAGTGCGGTTAGAGTTTAAAACACTTCAAACCACCTTCAAAAAATACGAAACTTTGCGAGTTGTTTGGTGTCTCCTATGAGAAGCCAACCCAAGTTGTAGAAGCGAGTTTCGACTCACGGTTCGAGAGATACGGCCGCGTATCGCTTTCGGTTGAAAAAAACTCAAATTAAGTGATACACGGCCGTATTTCTGGAACCGTTAGTAGAAACTGACTTGTACAAGTTGTGGTGGCTTGCGCACTTATAAAAATACCAAATACAACGGTTTAGTACCCCTAACTGTTCTCCTTTTCACGGTTTCTTAGGTATGGACAATTTCGAAGGAAGTTCTGTTGCCGGAGATAAATTTGTTAGTGCACAACAAATTGGCGAGTATCTTCCTCATGTTGACGAGCACTTAAAACTGAAGATTGGTATGATATTTCCCACTCTTGAGGATGCGGAAAAATTTTATTCATCATATTGCAAATGTGCGGGATTCTCTATGCGTAAGGGTGAAAATAAATATAAGGGAAACGATGTAGTGGATAAATCATACGTTTGTAATAAAGCCGGGGAGTCACCGAATAGCCATAATGAAACTAGACGATGTACAACTTCTAGAACGGATTGCAAAGCTTTCGTCCGTGTCAAACTAAACCTACAAAGTAATTCACAAAGTAATTCGTGGATTCTTTATTCGTTAAATGAAGCACACAATCACGAATTTACTTCACCCGGTAGACGTCACTTGCTACCTCGAAACCGTGAATTGACTAAGACAGATAAAAATATAATTGGTCAACTTACCGAAGCTAATGTCCCTGTATGCAAACAAATGCTATTCTTTGAAGATGCAAGTGGAGGTAATGAGAAAATTGGATTCACCGAAACCGATGTAAGAAATCTCAGGAGAGACGAGATGGAGGGTTTAAAAGGACACGACGGACAAATGCTACTTGAGTTTTTTGAATCCAGAAAGGAGACCGATCTCTTATTCTATTTTGATTACCAATGTGATCCCGAAGGGAGATTGTCACATTGTATCTGGGTGGATGGTATCGCTAGAAAGAATTACGAAGTATTTGGGGATGTACTCTGCTTTGACGCTACCTACAACACAAACCGATACGGGATGTTGTTCGTACCATTTGTTGGATTCAACCATCATTGGCAATCAATATTCCTAGGTTGTGGGTTCATCCCCAATGAGAAGGCATCCTCATTTGAGTGGTTCTTTGAAAAGTGGCGTGCTGCAATGCCATGTGATCCGATCAACATCGTGACAGATGAGGATCGTGGGATAACTTCTGCAATTTCCAAAGTTTTCCCAATCACGTCATATAGATATTGCATTTGGCATATTTTGGATAAGCTACCGCATGAAGTTCGAATGCCGAATAACGTTGATGAGTTTCGGGATGCTTTGGAGACTATCATTTATACGGCGGAATTTAAAACAGAATTCGAACAGAAGTGAAAAATTTTGATCTCCCAGTACAAACTGGAGAATAACAAATGGATGAAGGAAAAATTTGAGATCCACAAAAAGTGGGCCCCTATGTACGCAAGAGACTCATTTTGGGGGGGCATGTTGAGTACCCAACGTAGCGAATCACTACATTCATCCTTGAAGCACCATACTCATAAAAAGTACTCGCTACATGAATTTGCCGTCATCTTTGACCGACTCTTAGTAAAACAAAGACACGATGAACTTAAAGAAACACATCGTAATCGCGAGGAGCGGCCAAAATTGAAGACCGAATGGGCATTGGAGTCACAAATGACAGGGCATACACTTTGAAGATTTTCTACAAATTTCAACAAGAAGTTGTCAAAAGCTTATTACTTAATGTGAGTTTAATTGCGAGTATGGATACACCGGATAGTACAGCTTATTCTGTAACAGTTTGTGGAAATTCAGAACCGGAGAGGGTGATTTCTTATTGTAAAATCACTGAAATTGCTAAATGCCCTTGTTCCATGTACTACTTCGTAGGCATTCCCTACAAACTTCTACTGGCAGTTATTCAGTTCACAGATCACACCGCACTACCCGAGCAATATATTTGTAGGCGATGGACCAGGTCTCAACTGAGGAGAAGTAGTATACCGGTTCCCAATAGTATGGGCGACAGCCTCGCGTTATTGTGAACTGAGTATGCACTCAAGACATTTGGTCGATCTTGGTTGTTCTTCAGAGCGAGGATACAAGTACATGCTCGACCACATGCTGAAGGGAATTGAAGGCTTCGCTAAGATTGAGTCAGTGAACAGCACACCACACGAAGGTAGCGCACAACCTGGGAGTGGTGGACATGCACATGCACATGCACATGCACATGTAGGTGACCCTGTACAGTGCACCACAAAGGGGGAGGCCTAAAGGGAAACGGTTGAAGTCTGTAAGAGAAGATCAAAAAACGAAGAGGCCAAGACTTTGCAGGACATGCCTTCGTGTCGTAGGTCACGATTCACGGAATTGCCCAAAAAATGTAGCAAGGTATTATATCAGAGATTTTGTATTTGTTAATTGGACTCAATGAATGTTAATTTGGTCGGTACTAACTCATTCTTCTTCCTTATTTAGTGGATCGGTGGGAAATGAAGAAGCTCCAAACACTGTAAAGAGTGATGATGACGAAGGCGAAGGTTCGTGCTAGGGGGTTTTAAGTACTTAAATATGTATGTCATATCAAAATTTCAAAATAATCACCGAATAATTGCTGAATTTTATATTTATTCGTGCAGATATTTATTAATTTCCACTGGATTGTTAACTTTGTTTTTTTTATTTTCTGGTATAGGTCCGGAATGAAACAAAAAAACGCGCCCAATGGAGAGAAGCAATGCGTTGAAAAATTCGTTGCTTTTGGATTGTATATATATGTGGATAATTGACGTAGGCTTGTTTGGTACAAGTAAATTAATGATGTATTTAATTAGAATGTAATCTCTGTATGTCAGTTTATTTTGTGTATTTGTGAACAAAAATATGTTACTATGGATTTTGACCAGGTATTTGGGTAGCGACCGCTTATTTATGTCGAAAAATATAAAATTGGTAGATGTGTGCAATTTGGGGAACTCGTTTTGTTTGTGAATTTTGTGTTAATGAAAATTGTCTGCATACCGATGTGAATAGATTTGTTATTTGTGTTGGAGATTGTGAATTTTGTTGGTGATATATCTATATTGTGGAAAATTGTGAAAATGTATGCAGTATTCACAAGAAGAGATGCTGCCAGATACTGTATACCTTAACCCGTTATTGGGGATAATGGGTTAAGATAACGTAACACGTCATCCTCAATAACGGGTTAAGTAGATAGATATTGGCAGTCCTTGACCAATACTTCACATATAGGGGTTTTAGTTCGGCCAATATCTCTCCACTTAACCCGTCATTGGCGTTGACGATTTATATCCCATAAACCGTTATTGGGGATGACGTGTTAGGTTAAGAATTTCTTACAGTGCTTTCAACTTTGTGGACTATATCTTCTTTTGTTGATACATATACATATTTGTTCATTCTCAGCTTAAAAATATGTATGTTAACTTTCGCGGGTGTTGGATATATCTTCTTTTGTAGATACATATACAAATCTATTTATTCACAACAAGCCATTTGCAAAACCAAATTTATTCATATAAAGGAACATTACAAACTGGCAATTACATATTGTTATCACTAACGACGGGTTTAGCACACTTATATTTGCAGAAGTTTACGGCTACTTGCATAAGTATATGGCGAAATTCTGCCAATATACGTTAACTTAAACCGTTACAGACGATAACGGGTTAAGTACTTATAACCCGTTATCGTCAATAACGACTTAAGTGTAAAAAAATGTGTACTTCTAAATCGGCAGTACTGATAATTATTAAATCGCATGTAAAAAAAAGTGTAAACAAGTTTCTAAATTTAATTTATAGTTCACTTAATGAAAACAATTTATGATAAATTATTCATTAAATACGTTAATATTTCTAGCTGGGAGGTGATAGGTAATAACATATGTCTCTCCACTATTTGTAGATATTTAAGTTCTATCATTAATCACATATGTCTCTCCACTCTTTACGTACATTGTCTTCTGAACTCTACAAAATAGACAGTCATATGTATATTCTCTGCTTTTTTATATATTTTTTTAATTCCATTCCTAGCCACGTAACTAACCAATATAAAATTGATATCATCAAACGAATATTAAAATTAACACAAATTAATTTGTATTTTGGTTCATAAAAAACAATAAAAAAAAATTTGTAGGTTAGGGTTAGGGTTAGTCTAGGGTTAGTAGGTTAGGGTTAGGGGTTAGGGTTAGTGTTAATGTAGGGTTAGACTCTCCACTCTTTTTCTCTTCGTAGTAGAATAAGTTCAATATGGGAAAAACCTAAAGTTCATAGCCAAATATAGATCCCCACATGTAGCCTATGTGGAGAAAAAAACACATGTAGATCTCACATATAGCCTATATGAGGGGAAAAAAACATGTAGATTCCCACATGTAGCAGTTATGGGGAAAAAACCACATGTAGATCCCCATGTACCCTATATGGTATCCCTAATGGAAAAGCACGAACGCGTTATTAGAGTGCCACGTCACCAGGTCTAATTACTTGGCCAACAAGAACCGGATCTGATCACATGTAGCAGTAAATGGTTTTATAGGCGAGCTGAGTCTGAGTATAGGAATAAATGGTTTATTGGAAGCCATTGGGGAAAGATATATTTTATTGGAAACCACATGTGAAAACCACATGTGGGAAAAAACCACATATACATCTCACATGTAGCTTATATGGAGGAAAAACCACACGTAGATCCCCACATGTAGCCTATATGGCGAAATATACGTTAACGTAATCCGTTATAGACGATAGGTAATAAGTTTGTAGCTGGGAGATGATAGGTAATAAGTTTCCCGTAAAGAGTTTATAGATATTTAAGTTCTATCATTAATCACATACGCCTCTCCACTCTTTACGTACATTGCCTTCTGAACTCTACAAAATAGACAGTCATATGTATGTTCTCTGCTTTTTTATATATATATTTTAATTCCATTCCTAGCCACGTAACTAACCAATATAAAATTGATATCATCAAACGAATATTAAAATTAACACAAATTAATTTGTATTTTGGTTCATAAAAAACAATAAAAAAAATGTTGTAGGTTAGGGTTAGGGTTAGGGTTAGTCTAGGGTTAGTAGGTTAGGGTTAGGGGTTAGGGTTAGGGTTAATGTAGCGTTAGACTCTCCACTCTTTTTCTCTTCGTAGCAGAACAAGTTCAATATGAGAAAAACCTAAAGTACATATCCAAATGTAGATCCCCACATGTTGCAAAGTGAAATCTACAAGGAAAAAACACATGTACATCCCCACATGTGCCGGCATCCCTAATGGAAAAGCCTAACCAGATGCGTCACGTGATCCGCATCTCGTCATCAGATGAGATAAATTGGCCATCAAGATCTGGATCTGTACATAGGATTTTTTCTATATATAAGCTACATGTGGGGATGTACATGTGGTTATGTAGTTTAGTTTTTTCCCATATTGAAGTGTCTGCAATAATAGTAGGCGGGTGCTGAGTTTTGCTTGTTTAGCTTGGTGCTTTTTTCCACTTAAGTGTATGTTCAAATATTTCTGGCTTGTGGTGGTCACTTGGCTTAGATGACAACACCACTTCTTCGGTGGCTGTGTACATTTAGATTCCCACATGTAGCCTATATGGGGAAAAACCACATGTAGATCCCCACATATCGCTTGTATGGGGGGAAACTACATGTGAATCCTACATTTAACCTGCATGGGGGAAAAACCGTATGTAGAATCCCACATGTAGCTTATATGGGGAAAAAACCATATGTAGATCCCACATGTAGCCTATATGGGAGAAAAACCACATGTAGATCCCCATATCCACGTACAAAAAGACCAATACACATTTGGATCAACTGTGATGATGATGGTATTCCTAATGGAAAAGCACATCTGCGTTATTAGAGCGCAATGCCACCAGATATAATTACTTAGCTAAGAAGAACTGGATCTGATCACATATGGGGGTACAAGTTCTCATGTAGTAGCATAATAAAGACATGTGGGAAAAGATATATTTGATTAGCCTTGATTTGAACCTTCAATTTGATTGACTGGTGGATGGATGGATTCATTAGTGTGGAAATTTAGAACGGTCTGTTAATGTACTACAAGTTAACGACTCATACCACAAATTAAGATACTTGCCATGTTTTACATGTGGTGCCACATGTTGCAAAGTCAAATATAGATGTGGGGATCCACAAATATGAACCTAATTAATCAAAACAAAAAACATACACTCACCAATAACCCTATCTTAACCTAACCCTAACCCTAACCCGACACTAACCCTTAACCTAACCCTAACCCTAACCCTTGGTACAAAAATCTCGTAATTTAATTTTATAACTTTCACAATACTTATTATGGTAACAAATTTATAGTGGTTAGTCACGAGGTAGTAAATAGAAATTAATAAAAATTATAAACAATTTATGGGCATATTAATGTCACCTTGCACAGTTCAGGAGACAATTCTCGCAAAGAGTGAAGAGAAATTTGTAGAAAATCCAAAATTTCAAATGCCCTAAACCGTTATTCATAAGAACGGGTTAAGTAACCTTAACCCGTTATTTATAAGAATGGGTTAAGTAAGTAGATTTTGGCAGTATAATTTGAAAACTTGGATAAGGTCATGACAATAACTCTCTACCTAACCCGTTCTTGTGAACGACGGGTTAAGTGAACTTGACCCATTATTCCCAAGAACGGTTTAAAGACAGCGATATTGGCAGTACTTTGGTCTGTAGGAATTAAATGACTGCCAATATTGCTCTACCTAACACGTTGTCGTGAAGAACGGGTTAAGTTCACTTAACCCGTTGTTCACAATGACGGGTTAAGAAGATCCATATTAGCAGAACTTTACCAAGACATGGTCTGTAGGCTTTCAAAGGACTATCAATATCTCTCTACCTAACCCGTTCTTAGTGATAACGGGTTAAGCTCAATTAACCCGTTATCGTCAATAACTGGTTAAGTATAGATTTTTGTGCAGCACTGTTGTTTGTTTTTGGCTGTGTACATTTTTCCTGATACAGAAACGACTTTATCAAATGTTGTTCACAAATTCACCTACAACATCACATCAAAGTAAATAATACAACAGATATCTTCACAAGAAAGTTGAAGGCGTACAAATGTACAATGTCAACCAAACCACTTAATTACTTGAAATAAATTTAATTTTCAAAAATTTACACCAAAATTATACATATCAGGTTGCACATGGCCAAAAGACAATTAATTACAAATGAAGGCGTTCTCGACTTTGGCTTGCACACCATGCCCGGTATTCACCTACAACAGTTTATCAACGTAGAAACAAACAATACGTTAGTTACTACAATAACAAAATCACCAACCAAAAGATACGCTATTACAGAGTATTAGAGATTACCGTCTACGACCACGCCGCTTGCCACCGCTTGGTGTGAATTGATTGGGAGGTTGCCGCTTCCTTTGAGGATTTCGCCATCTGCCTTGTGTCTGGGGAGAATCAGGATCATCCGACGACTGTTCCTTATCAACATCTTCGGGATTTGGCTCTTTTTGTACTTGTTGTGGCTCAGCGATTCGAAATCCCCTACTCACAGTTTGTTTTCGCCTTAAACCTGTTGACGGCAAGTTGGCTCTCAAATAGGCTTCAACTTGTGGACCTTCACCCGCGTCCTCCAGAGTACGACGGCACGGGGCTAACATCTCCCAGATTATTGCCTTGAAGCTGTCGGGTATCCTAGTCTTCAAGACGCGAGCAGCTGTTCGAACAACCTCCCATGCGTTTTCAATCTACATTTGGTGAAAAATTCCAATTTAAACATCATTCATAATTAGCGGTATCAATTAAATACAGTACATGCGTACAAACTATATGAAATTTGACTGACCGTTTTTCGATATGTCTCAGCCCTTGGTTGGTACATCGGCTGGAAGGAGGAATATGCTGGAGCTGGTTCAGCCTGGGTAGGGGGAATCAGTAGTTGCACACCACCTGGTACGGCGGCCTTTGGAGAAACATACAACCGGGTTATTCGCTTGTACCACATCCTGTATGCCTGCTGGAGGGAGCCATCATATGGTATCGCGACGTACATCAAGTTCGGTGTCATTTGATGCCGCATGGTGTTCCAGTTGCCTACATGGTAACGATGGTAATCAGCCCAATCGAAGTTGGGCACTTGTCCCGTTCTCCTGACCTCGTGCAACTTTTTATCATAGGTCCTCACCTCGAGAATCTTTTGTTGATATTCAAATTGCCGCAAGACTCTATCAGGATACTGGAACTCGACAACTTCAAAATTCACAAGAGGTGCAACCGTCAACCAAAGTGATCTGTCTACGCAGACTGGAGGAACCCGTTGCAACCGGTCGGCAGAGTACGGTTCCCAATTGACGAACTTGTCTCACAAGTTGTCTAACTCATCTCTGTAGTATGTTAAGGATTGACGTGGGTTATCGACCCACGTGTGCCGGCCCGCGCAATATGCTCCTAGAGGAGGTAACAACTCCACTGCCCCCGGGGCGGCCAACCAGTCTGGCGTTGGTTGACTAATACGGGGACGTCCGATGTGGATGCGTTCCGAACTCCAGATCTGCAGTAGGACCATTGGGCCACCCATCTGTATGCTACCTAAAGAACATGTGCACAAATTCCTATATAGTAGCGCCAGTGCCGCACTCCCCCAACTAAAACGACCCGCATACCGGAAATCCTCCAACAACCGTAAGTACATTAGCGGCACAGTTGATCCGGATGAGTTCGGGAAGATCAGTCCCCCTATCAAACTAAAAATGTATGCACGTGCATAGTAAGTTAGGGTTTCCTCGTCCGAATTGGCGTCCAAATAATCCTCCTCGAACTGAAATTTTAACCAGCTGATGTACAGTAATTTACCGTCGAAAGCATCATCCATCACATCATTCTCCGCTTTATCTTTCGCAGTTTCTATTTGGTCATGCAATAAATCTTCATCAAAATCTGCGGGCACATTATCGAGGATATCTTTTTCAACGGCCTCTTTTCTTTGGAGAACTGTCGACTGCCGGTCGATACCGAGTAAGTCACGAACAACTTCAACTCGATCGAAGTCCATGTTTCCTGTCACGGCAACCCCATTTATTGGTAGCCCAGTTATCATTGCCACATCTTGTAGGGTCACAGTCATCTCACCCACTGGTAGGTGGAATGTGTGGGTCTCCGGCCTCCATCGCTCGACTAGAGCTGTAAGGAGTGGCCGATCTAGCTTCACTGAGTGAATGAATCTTGCTCCGTAGAAACCGGCCTCCACCACATACGGCGTGATACGCTCATCAAAAGTAAGAACTGTGTGCTTCCGGAAATTACATTTTTTATCGGACCCATTCCACACGGCTTTGGATCGGTGTTTGGGTTGCAGGGTGAGTACGCTTGTGTCCACGGGTCTGGGTGATGTAACCGAGGACGACGGACCTGCCTCAGCAGATGTGGATTGACGGCCACCAACATACACGAATAAATATAACAAATGTTATTATTGAGATAATGTTACATGTTCGTATTTAAAACCAATAATAGTAATCAATCTTACCTCAGTAGTTGGTGCACCACTAGTGTTACTGGACGGGCTTCTCGGTTGCCTTGTTCTAGCCATTTAGTTATCTGACAAAAAATTTAAAATGTGGTTGGTAAAAATGACAACAAAACAAACATACCGAGATTATAGTGAAAAACGCACGAATGAAAACAAAAAAATCTATAAAAGTTTCCCAATTGGTCGAATTCACGTAGAGCAAACCACCGAAACTTGTACAAGTGAGTTTTGACTCACGGTTTGCGAGATACGACCGTATACCGCTTTATTAGGTTTTTTTTCAACCGAAAGCGATACGCGGCCGTATCTCTCGAACTGTGAGTCGAAACTTGCTTCTACAAGTTGGGTTGGCTACTCATATGGGACACCAACCAACTCGTAAAGTTTCGTATATTTTGGAGGTGGTTTGAAGTGTTTTAAACTCTAACCGCACTTACAAAATTCTAAGTCAAAAAATTCACATGCAGGAAAGTTGAGAAAACCGCGCAAACGGCAAAATTATAAAACTTTCCGACTAGGTCGGATTCACGTAGGGCAAGCCACCCGAACTTGTAAAAGCGAGTTTCGAGTCACGGTTTGCGAGATACGGCCGTGTACCGGCTTTAGTTGTTTTTTTCCAACCAAAACCGATACGCGGCCGAATCTCTCGGACCGTGAGTCGAAATTCACTTCTACAACTTCGGGTCACTTCTCATAGGGAACGCTAACCAACTCGCAAAGTTTCGTATTTTTTGGAGGTCGTTTGAAGTGTTTTATAATAGGCCCGTTTTTGAAAAAAATCTAAGTTAAAAACTTCTCATTTGATCAATTGAAGCAAAACCGCACAAACGGCATCCAAAAATTTTAAAACCTTCCGACTTGGTCGAATTTACGTAGGGCAAGCCACCCGAACTTGTAGAAGTGAGTTTCGACTCCCGGTTTGCGAGATACGACCGTATACCGCTTTATAATGGTTTTTTCCAACCGAAAGCGATACGCGGCCGTATCTCTCGAACCATGAGTCGAAACTTGCTTCTACAAGTTGGTTTGGCTTCTCATAGGGGACACCAACCAACTCGCAAAGTTTCGTATTTTTTTGAGGTCGTTTGAAGGGTTTTCTAATCTACCCACAGTTAGAAAATTCTAAGTCTAAAACTTATAATGCGAGTAAGTTGAGAAAACTGCACAAACGGCATCCAAAAATTTTCAAACTTTCCGACTTGGTCGAATTCACGTAGGGCAAGCCACCCGAACTTGTAGAAGTGAGTTTCGACTCCCGGTTTGCGAGATACGACCATATACCGCTTTATAATGATTTTTTCCAACCAAAAGCGATAAACGGCCGTATCTCTCGAACCGTGAGTCGAAACTCACTTCTACAACTTGTTTTGGTTTCTCCTAGGGGACACCAACCAACTCGCAAAGTTTCGTATTTTTTGGAGGTCGTTTGAAGAGTTTTCTAATCTACCCGCACTTAGAAAATTCTAAGTCTAAAACTTATCATACGAGGAAGTTGAGAAAACCGCACAAACGGCATCCGAAAATTTTAAAACTTTCCGACTTGGTCGGATTCACGTAGGGCAAGCCACCCGAACTTGTAGAAGCGAGTTTCGAGTCACGGTTTGTGAGATACGGCCGTCTACCGCTTTGCTTGGTTTTTTTCCAACCAAAAGTGATACGCGACCGTATCTCACGAACCGTGAGTCGAAACTCACTTTTACAACTTGGGTTGGCTTCTTATAGGGGACACCAACCAACTAGCAAAGTTTCAAAATTTTTGGATATCGTTTGAAAGGTTTTCTAATCTAATCTAACCGCACTTACAAAATTCTAAGTCAAAAAACTATCATGCGAAGAAATTGAGCAAAACCGCACAAACGGCATCCGAAAATTATAAAACTTTCTGACTTGGTCGTATTCACGTAGGGCAAGCCACCCGAACTTGTAGAAGCGAGTTTCGAGTCACGGTTTGCGATATACGGCCGTGCACCGCTATACTTAGTTTTTTTCAACCGAAAGCGATACGTGGCCGTATCTCTCGAACCGTGAGTCGAAACTCGCTTCTACAAGTTAGTGTGGCTGTACTATGTGAGACGAACCTACTCGGCAAGTTTCGTATTTTTTTACGGTCGTGTGCAGGGTTTTCAACCTTAACCGCACTGAAAAATTTCTAACTAATTTCGTATATACACTTCTAATTCTACAAATTACTAATGCAAGCAACATAATTCGGCAATTGAATATACTTGAAATCAACCCGATTCTACTTCTAAAATCTACTAACGCATATAAATTTTTTCCCAATTTCTAAATAATTTACTACACACAAATTCAAAAAAATAATACAAATGTAGATTATTGGGGTAAAGAAATAGTGTATACCTTACAAGATAGGTCCAAATCAAGCCGAACAATCGATTTGGAAGAGAACTAGGGTTTCGATTTCGTATCGAAGAGGGGAAGAGAAGCTAGGGTTTCGATTTTGTAATTGGGAAGAGGGGGGAGCGGGGGTAAGTGGATCGATTTGGGTTTTTTTTCCGTTGGGTTCGTCGAAGAAAGAAGAAGAGCGCGAGAGCAATCGCCGAAGAAGACGAACTGTATGGAAATAAAAATGAATATAGATAGCCTTAACCCATTCTTGGGAAGGACGGGTTAAGACTATTTTTTTAAATAAAATTTTGCCTTAACCCGCTGTTCTCAACGACGGGTTAAGGCAAGATTTTATTAAAAAAAATCTGGACCGTTGGATCTTTGATCCAACGGTCCAGATCGAAGTTCGCACGGGTCTGTGCGAACAGACCCGTTCCGGCCCGTTTGCAACGGAAGAAGCCTATATATATATATATATATATAATTATATAATTATATAATTTGTACATTGTTCAAGGCAAAATGATATATTTTAGGGATTATTTAGTAAATGCCCCATTTAAAATGTGGAAACTAGCATATACCCCACTATTTAAAAAAACTAAAAAATACCCCAGGTTTGGAAGGAACCGTTAAAATCCCCATTACGTAAACCCACGTGCATCACATGTGATATGTAAAGTGACCTAAATACCCATAAATTGTATTTTAGCAAATTTTCCCAATCAGAATATGGAAACTAGCATATACCCCCCACTATTTTAAAAAAAAAAATTGGGATATTTCAGCAAAAGCCCCGATTCGAAATGCGGAAACTAGCATATACCCGCACTATTTCAGTGTCAGGTGTTGTGAATGTGATTGTTACGTGTTGTTACTCAGTCTGAACAACGTTCTTCATGTACTGATGATAACAATGTAATTGGAAAGAGGTTCTCTGTCAAATTTTGACCCCAAAAAACACAAAAATCAACATATATTAAAATGGATTGTCGTGTATCATCGCTAGCTTGTGTACCATTATCTATTACAAAAGATTGTGTGGTCTCTTGTTCCACTCTAGAATATGCATCATCATTTTCATCATCTTCATTCACAATAGGTTCAATAATAGTTTGTGTATTACCCATAGTCGCAAATTTATCATTTATAAATAATTTGACAAGATTTAATATTCGGAAATCAACAAGAATCTAAAAAATTCGGGAAAAATTTCGTCAAAAATTAAGGAAGAAAGAAATACAAAATTTAATGTTAGTACTTCTCACATAAGTAAAAATATATACATATAAATCCAAAAATATTTCTTGTATAATTCGCTAAATTCACAAATTATTTGCGAAACATTCGTTTAATTCGTGATTTTCGTGAATAATTCGCGAAGTGCTGGAATTAAATGCAAACCTGCAAATAATTCACGAATTTTTTCGGCAAATTATTTCTTCGTGAATAATTTAAGAATTTAACGAATTATTTCACGAACTTTGTTAATATGGTATTACCTACTGACCACTAGGTTGTGCATCATCTTCAACAACACCTAAGTTAATTGAGATGTGGAAAAAAAGCATTCATGCTGGCGCATATGTTTTTTGTCGAAACAACAAACACATATTATATACTATTTAAAACCCTAAAACTGTTCCGTCCAAACTGACAGTATTTCTTAGTTTTTTTTTCCTTTTCAAGTTGGGGTATATGCTAGTTTCTGCATTTTGAATGAGGGCATTTGTTGAAATATCTCTTTTTTAAAATAGTGGCGGTATATGCTAGTTTCCACATTCCAAATGAGGACAATTGTTAAATACATTTTATCATGAGTATTTAGGTCATTTTACATATCACGTGTGATGCACATAAGTTCACTTAACGGTGGTTTTAACGATTCAGTCTAAACTGGGGTATTTCTTAGTTTTTTAAAATAGTGGGGGTATATGCTAGTTTGTATATTTTGAATAGGGGCATTTGCTAAATTATTCCTATATTTTATAATGCATGACTTCTTCCCGCATTCTGTTAAGCAAATTCACTAATTAAATGTTTATAGTCGAGCTTTCCTACCATCGCCTTGTCAATGTAATGTCAGATAGGGTATTGAAGGGTTGAAGTATAATGGTGATTTTGAAAGAGAAAATACAATCAATAAATTAACAAAAAGTTCACAAAATCCCAAATAAATTAAAATCAATCAACCACTAGTCCAAGTAATTAAAAAAATATAAATGCCCAAATAATTAAATTTGGTGGCCCATAAAAGTAATTATACAAATTGTAATTTTAATTTAACTTTACGCTTAAAATACGTAACTACAAGTATAAGGGTAAATATTTTTTTGGGGCCCCTAAAATGGGAAAATTTTTGAGGACCCGAAGTGGCCGCGCTCCCCTGCCTCTACTAGGGGCCTGACCCAGCAGTGAACTATACTTTAGGTTTGATTGTGGTGTTTGTAACATATGTCGCTATGGTTGGATTTAATTGGTTTAGATGTAGTACAGGCTAATAAAAAATACAATGGTAGATCATTTTATTTAAATACATAAGAGCATCCATAGTCGTTTGCTTCCTTGCCATTTTTTCCATTTTTTGTGTATTGTAGCGCACACAGTCGTTTGCTGTTTTGCCATTTTTTGGCAATTCGTTTACTGTAGAAAGGGAGAAATAGCATTCAAAATAGCAAAATGTATATTATAGCTGACGAAACATCATGTTTCGTCTAGATTATTTAATTATATTTTTAATTGATCGGACGAAACATAATGTTTCGTCTAGATTATTTAATTATATTTTTAATTGATCGGAGGAAACATGATGTTTCGTCCGAATTAAAAAATAATTAAAAACCACATAAATTAACTGGTTAAATGAATTTAAGGGTGGGAATGAACATGATGTTTATTCCCATGTGGGAGATGTTCCGTCTCAATCCATTTTTTTAAAAAAAAATTCATTTTTAAAATTAATTTTGTAAAGTTTTAAATTGTTTTTGCAATTTTTTTTTTACAAACTATTTTTAAAATTTGTTTTTGCAAGAAAAACTTCCTTAAGACCCGGACGAAACATCATTTGGAAATTTTTTTCTTCTTTGGGCATCCCGTATTTTTCATTATTATTTTCTAAGTTTCGGCCAGTATAAATTATTTTTTATTTACATACGAAACATCATGTTTCGTCTGTTCATTTTTTAACGAATTTAAGCATTTTTTTACCATTGGACGACTGCAGCGTTTCTTCAAAATGCATTGCCAAAATATGCATTTTGCCATTTTTTCCCCATTTAACGACTGTGGATGCTCTAATAAATCTAATGTGCCTGGATCTATGTAGTATTCTTGTGTGTGCGCGCCTGCGTGGGGTGGGATACAAAAGTTATTATAGAAGTAATTTATTAGCATATATATAGTATTCAATATTTTAATCGATGATAATTTATTACTGTTTTCACAAATGTTTTGATATATCTAAGAACGCGATAAAAATAATAAATATGTTGAAAAGTTTATTATTGTTGTGATATGTATTATTTACTAAATATGAAAGAGCTGCCTGCATACAGAATAAAAACTATAAAAAACTAAATATGGAAGGTGGTTTAAATTATCTTTTGAGAGACGGGGACTAGAGTAAAAAAGTTATATACTTAAGGAGACTTTTGAAAACCCGAGAGCATGAGCCCCCCTTGCCCCAAAGGGGCTTCGTCCCTGGCGTGGATAACCAAATTCAATTATCAATTGAGTCCTTTATATTTCATCTCTGCTTCGTTCCGTCCAATTGGCATTTTGTTGTAGCATAACTACAAAAAAATGCTAAGTTAAAATAGACATTGCTTACCTTTTTTTATATATTTAATTTGGTTTCCTTTTCCATTAAAAGAGATTTTCCATTAAAAGAGATTTTGTAATCTTTATATAGATAGAACAAAATGACAATAAAATAATGTGCTACAACAGATTTAAAGAAAAACCAATTTCCTTATAAAAATGAAGAAAAATGATAAATAGAATTCTTTAAAAGATTGTGTGGTTTCTGATAGAAAACTAAAATGGTTGTGACAACCCTTCATAGTGTATTTTAAAAACATTGTGCCATTTAGTTTTCTCCACGGAACAAGTAAAAAACAATTATAGAAAACTATTAGTCTATTTTTTTAAAAAATGACATGCCAACAAAAGAAATTGATTTTTAAGGTTATCCTAGTTATTTTTAAGTCAAATAAATAAGAGAAATTAAAAGCTAAAAGACACCTCATTTTTTGAATGTCTATAATTTTATTCTCTTGAAACAAAATAGCCTAGCCCCCTTGTGGAAAACATTTATTACACTTTGATGCTGCTATGTTCGTTATTTATTTCGAAAAAACTGGAAAAATCAGACAAATCTCTCTCTCTACTACCCGCAGCTAAAAGCTCCCAATCCCCATCAACCCAAATCACAACCGTCCATCCCCCAACAAATTCAAACCCCCAAAGCGCCCCTCTCAAATTTCGAACTCTCTCCCCCAAATCAATGGCAGATCCTTCATCAATGGCGGCGGAGATCGATCCCGAAACGGCGTTCTTGATCTCAACGAAGCAAAACAGCAATGAGTGGGAGCTCTACAAAGAGAGCGTCCGACCCCTCAAGCGAGGCCGCAACGTCGATCTCCTAAATCATGCTCTGCGATCCCAATCCGACAACTCAATCATGAAATCCCTCATCAACACACGAAGGTAAGGGAGTAACTAGGGTTTCATCACTTTAATGTTCTTGTTCTTTGTTAGATCTGTTGTAACTAGGGATCTTTGATGTGGGAATTTTTAGGAGTTTGATCAGGGCGATTGAGGAGTACAAGGGGGAAGATCCGCTTCAGCCGTGGCTCGAGTAAGTGTTTTCTTGATCCTACCTCGTTTTAGTTTCTTGAGTTTACCATCTAATTTATTAATTTTTATGCGAACAAATAGATAATCGGGAGTGAGAACTTGATAATTTCTCATTAAAACAGTCCAAGAATCGGGGAATAGTTAGCTATGTTCGTTTTAGATTAGAGTAATGCTACAACCACTACCAAATCTACTACCTTAGGTGGCACAATACTATTGGAGGTTTCTATCACCTACTCACATTAAAACAGTCCAAGAATCGGGAAATGCTTAGCTATGTTCGTTTTAGATTAGAGTAATGCTACAACCACTACCAAATCTACTACCTTAGGTGGCACAATACTATTGGAGGTTTCTATCACCTACTCTACAATCTTGATAATTTCACATTAAAACAGGCCAAGAATCGGAGAATGCTTAGCTATGTTCGTTTTAGATTAGAGTAATGCTACAACCACTACCAAATCTACTACCTTAGGTGGCACAATACTATTGGAGGTTTCTATCACCTACTCTACAATCTTGATAATTTCACATTAAAACAGTCCAAGAATTCTTGGAGAATGCTTAGCTATGTTCGTTTTAGATTAGAGTAATGCTACAACCACTACCAAATCTACTGCCTTAGGTGGCACAATACTATTGGAGGTTTCTACCACCTACTCTACAATAACCTCTACTAATAGTGTGCCAGCTAATGTAGTAAAGAGAAGCTAGTAGATTTGGTAGTGGGCGCAGCATTACTCTTTAGATTATACAAAGTGCTATGTATTTCATAATATAAGTTGTTATAGCCCCTTTTTTCCCCTTCCAAATTAGATGTTTTAGGTTTCTAGAACATTGTCTTTACACTCTCATGTGCTCATTAATTATTTTTTTACTCCACTACCAATTAAACCCTTAAGAGTTTTATTAGGTCAATTAATGGGTTTAATTAAAAAGAAGGGCATTTTTGTAACTATACTATTAATACTTAAATTAATAAATTTAATTAAAGAGGAAATTTACTTCTCATCTCACTAACCTACAGTGTTTCTTAAAACGAGTGTACAAACCTTAAACGACTTATAACATGGAACGGTGGGAGTAACATTTAGCTCTAACATGCATTTTTTTTTCCACTCTGTAATATGGCTGCTGTCTTGGGTATTTCTTGTTGAAACTTTTACTCATTTAGCGAATCTATTACTACTCTCTTAGTGATAGTTAGGATAACTGAAGTTATTTTTTATGCGGAGGTGCATGCTATGCTAACTTTGGTTGTGATACTACCTTCAACTTAAGAAATTACTTTTTAACAATTTTTGAACCAAGAGCTTGGAAGCCCACAGTTGAGGTAAATTACGTGTATGTCGATTGAAAACTTCAGTTATCCCAATCAGTCTAAAGTTATGTGAGGTAACTCCATAGATTCCAGTTATTATGACCTTTAAATTTGTGAAGCGATTCTAACAATTGCCTCCAACTGTGCTATTTGTGAGTTCAGACTTAGGTCAGAATTTTAAGAAACATTTTTTGGGGTTTTATTATTACTATTAATTTTAGTTTTCATCATGGTTTTAAATCTCGGATTTGGGACTCGTCTTGGCAAGGGGTGTTTCGCCTCGGATTGGAGATATCGGAGGAGATCTCGGGGAAATGTGATTATATCGGATGTTCAGTTCCTATACTCAATTTTTTGTGGTTACTAAATAAGATATTATATGTTCTACATGTCATTTATCATATAAAATACTGTATAATGTAACTAATGACATGAATCAATTACGGAAAATTGAAGTATATAGAAAAGAATGTAATATAGAAGAGAATGTAATATAAGTATATAACTAAATTGAATTTGCATTGATTAGAAAAAATATATTAGTTAATAAACTCACTTGACTTTGCATATATACAAACAATAGCGATACGAAATCTCCACATTATTTTAACTTAAGGTCCTATATTAAAAGACATGCAAAAAGCAAAACAAATTTTTTTAATATATTCACAATAACATTTGTGTCTATTTTGGCTGATATTTTACCGATTTCAGCAATATTTTGGCCGATATTTCGGTAATTTCGGCTGAAATCTACACAATTTGGTCCAAAACGATGTAGAGTATAAAATATGTGATTTCGTATCGGTAAGCTAGCTGAAACGAAAATTCGGCCGAAATTTCGGCCGTATCGGAGGAAATTTAAAACAGTGGTTTTCATTGTTCAAGTGTATAGTGCGCTCTGTCATATTTTTCTAGAGATAAGAGATGAATGCCAAGTATGCCGAGATTTAATTTTTGACATGCTTGGTATCAGAGATGTAATGGTGTTTGCTATGTTTTATGCCTTTTATTATGAAAAGTTGTTAGCTTTTTGATTTTGAATAACAAATTGTAATAATAGTTTAGCCTTTTTGTTGTTACTGACTTTCGAGTTCATATGTTTTACCTTGTGAATAGCTGCATTAAATGGGTCCAGGAGTCCTTCCCCACTGGAGGAGAATGTTCTGGTTCAGTAGTAATCTATGAACAGTGTGTACGTGCATTTTGGCATGGCGAACGCTACAAGGAAGATTTGCGCTATCTGAAAGTTTGGCTGGAATATGTGAGTTTGCGCGAAACCTTTTCTGCTCACTTGTTTTGTCCTTTGGATTTTCACAACAAAATTTGAGTATGCATCTTTTGATTTTGATTTGGTTGCTGATTGCAGGCTGATAATTGCAATGATGCTGAAATAATATATGAGTTTCTTGAGACAAACCAAATTGGGCAGAGCCATTCTGTTTACTATTCCTCATATGCATTGCACATGGAGTCGAAGAACAAACTGGGAAAAGCAGACGACATTTTCAATCTCCGTATAACTAGGTGAGCTTTGATGATTCAAGATAGCTTATCAAATGAAGCGGTTGGTTGTAAACTAATGTGAGATGCTTAGTGAAAATTGAAACACTTCCACATTATAAATATTCGCATGTAAGCAGAACGAGAATTTTGAGACCCTGAAACTGGTTAATTATCTTCATATACACTCTCTGTTGAATGCTGCCCAATGAGATGCGACTACCTCAGATGTAAACTAGTTAATTAACAGTCTGTTGTAAGCTAAAACATGTGCTCTTCCTCATGTATTGTGCATGCACACAACAATTTAGAATGCTTACTCTCTCAGAGCACTATATGTGGTTATCGATTACTTATTCATGGTTAGTAGTCATTGTTGAAGGTATTAGATCAGCATGTACTAAACTAGAAGTTTTGTAGTGGCTCCTCTTCTCTTCAGATTGAGAATTTCTGAATGATAAGCTAATGCAATTGAATGACACTGTGAGTACTATAACCAAGTACTGCAATAATTTCTATTATATGCTCAATCAGGTGTACTAAGATAATTGACGGAAAATAAGAGATGTATGAAACATAATGTATAACATTTTTGGGGGGCTTATCTTATATACGTACAATAAATGATATTCCTCATGTGTTGTATAGTGTAAACTAAAACATGTGCTCTTTCTCATGTTTTGTGCATGCACACAACATTTTAGAATGCTTACATTTTCTGAGCACTGTAGGTGGTTATTGATTACTTATTCATGGTTAGTAGTCATTGTTGAAGGTATTAGATCAGCATCTACGAAACTAGAAGTTTTTGTTAGAACTCGAATATCATAATAGGAAATTCCTAACAATGTTTGTGAAGAACTACAATTACAGGAATGAAAGAACAAACGAGACACTTTAATACAGAGTCGAGATTAAGATTTCTGTCCTTACAGCAAAATTGGTCCTGTAGTATGACTGTAGTTGACGAATTGCCTCACAGGATACAACTGTATATGACCTTTCCCTGAAGAGCAGCACCCTAGCTTCAGAGATATCAGCGAACCAGTAATTGTGTTGTACTCTCAGACTCAGAAGAAGAAGAAGATGATGATAATGAAGTGCAAAAATCTGTGTCTCTGGCAGACAAAATTGCAGGGTTGCCGGGGCCGGGGCGGGGTAGGTCGGGCGCGCGCGCGTATTTGTTTGTAATTTTGGTTAGGTCCTCTCTCCACTACACGTTAGTGGTAACCCTAGGGCTACGTCATTTAGTCTATTTCTTTAGCTTATATACTAGATCAATCTTTCCCATCTTTGGATGTGGGACTATCCATTTTTTCCAAATTCCCAAGTTAGTACATTTCGAGTACCCAACTTTGGACCTACATTTCTCATTTATACGAAAACCGTTTTGGCAAATGAGTACATTACGGAATAGTACTCGACGGGAGGAACGTAATCCAATCACTTTCCGGTGCTGCCGGTGGCCGGAGCCCACCGGAATCCGTCTCGGGAAATATGCCAAAAATATTTTCAACAATCCCCCATGTGAATGGAAATTACTAGACTATGCAATTCAGACACGACAGAAAAAGACATGACAGAAAAGACTCTGAGAGTACAATCGGAAAATCACTGCATTCGGAATGGTAGTAATTTTTCAACGTTGAACCACCCTTAGTGAGTAGCCATCGGATTCACTTGACCAGGTAGTGAACATGATGTTTTGAACTATCCGGGCTTTAATGTGAACCTAGACAATAACTATCACACTGTTTCATCTCCTCACAGAACTAGGTTTTCTTGTTGTGTTCATTTTGGCCTTGAACAACCCTAGTTAATCGTGAGTGAACTTGGAGAATGTAGCCTCTCTTCATTCTCCTAGAAACGGCCCCATTTCACACTCACAAGGTGATTGCCCATAAAAAGTATCCTGCCATACCCCACTTTTATTTCAAAGATATGGAAATCATTAAAAGCCAAGCTTATCCTAACCCTTTGCAGGCATCACTGTTTTATCAACCTAAGCGTGGGTACGAGATTTTAATCTCTTAGTGCTCACGTCGATTCAACAAGATTTAGTTGTCCCTTTGAACCTAGATCTTGGGATCTCCAATTTCTAGGTAGGGTTTCCATAAAGTATCCTTTTTCGTCATAGGCTTTAAACCCATTCTACCTGATGATCTCACAACTTGCTCTCGTGACAAACCTTTAGTAAATGGAGCTAGGTTGTCGGCCGATTTTATATACTCTATAAAGATTATTCCATTTGAGAGCAGTTGTCTAATGGTTTTGCTTCGCCTTCTGATATGACGAGACTTACCATTATACATACAATTCAGTGCCCTTGCTATAGCCGATTGGCTGTCACAGTGTACACATATAGTAGGTACTGGTTTTTTTTCCACGTAGGAATATCCTCTAAAAAGTTTCGAAGCCACTCTGCTTTCTCCGCCGCTTTGTCTAAAGCAATAAACTCAGATTCCATGGTGGATCTGGCCAGTAATGTTTGTTTAGAGGATTCCACGACACAGCTACATCACCAAGAGTGAAGACATACCCACTTGTGGATTTCGAGTTTTTGGAGTCCGATATCCAGTTGGCATCACTGTAGCCTTCTAGTACTGCTGGATATGTGGTGTAATGCAGCCCATAACTCTGAGTATATTGCAAGTAGTTCAATACTCTAGTTATTCCTTTCCAGTGACTTCGTCCTGGATTACTTGTGTAGCGGCTCAGTACATTTACTGAATGTGCCAAGTCCGGTCTTGCACAATTTGTTAAGTACATCAGACTATCGATTACACGTGCATATTCCAATTGTATGCTGTCACTTGTGTTTTTGAACAAGTGAAGACTGGGATCCACAAGACTTTTGGCAATCCCATTGGAGTAATTCTTGAATCTTTCAAGTACCTTCTCAGCGTAATGAGCTTGAGACAAAGTAATTCCCTCAGACGTCTTGGAAACTTTGATTCCTAGTATGACATTTGCAACTCCCAAATCTTTCATATCAAACTTACCACTAAGCATGTTTTTAGTTTGTTTGATAGTGTCATTATTGCTACCAATAATGAGCATGTCATCTACATACAGACACACCAGAATGTATCTATTTGGGGTATCTTTGATATAGATACACTTATCACATTCATTTATTTGGAAACCATTTGACATCATAACATTGTCAAATTTTGCATGCTACTGCTTTGGAGCTTGTTTCAGTCCGTGTAAGGATTTTACAAGCTTGCGCACCTTGTTTTTCTGTCCAGGAATTACGTAACCCTCAGGTTGTTTCATGTATATTTCTTCTTCTTCTAAATCTCCATTTAGAAATGTGGTTTTGACATCCATTTGATCTATTTCGAAGTTATGTAGAGCTGCAATAACTATCAATATTCTTATAAAAGTTATTCTTGTGACCTGGGAATATGTATCAAAGAATTCTACACCTTCCTTTTGCCTAAATCCTTGTAACACAAGTCTCGCCTTATGTTTCTTTATTGAACCATCTGGTTTCAATTTTTGTTTGAAAATCCATTTGCATCCTAGAGCTTTACACCCAGAAGGCAAATCGACTAACTTTCATGTATGATTTTGCATAATGGGGTCCATTTCACATTTGATTGCTTCCTTCCACATAGGAGCATCAGGCGTAAACATAGCTTTCTTGAATGTTCTGGGCTCATTCTCTAACAGAAAGGCCGTTACAAAGTCAGGACCAAATGACTTTGATGTTCTAGCCCGTTTACTTCGTCTAGGTTCATCATTATCATCTCCTGGTTCATCAACCGAGGTACTTGCACTCCCTTGCTGACGTGTACGTTTGGGATATATAGCATCCTTGCACAGAAACATGTGTTCAAAGAAGGAGGCATTCCTTGATTCCATTATTGTATTCACATGGACGTCCGGTATATCCGATTTATATACCAAGAACCGATATGCACTGCTGTTATGTGCATAGCCTATGAATATACAATCAATGGTTTTAGGTCCTATTGTGACGTGTTTGGGATTATGTACTGCTACCTTTGCTAGACACCCCACATTTCGAGGTATTTGTACGAAGGTACATTACCTTTCCACAGTTTGTATGGTGTCTTGCCAGTTTTCTTGTGAGATATTTTATTGAGAATATAGTTGGCGGTCAGTATTGCTTCCCCCCATATGTTCTGGGGTAACCTAGAATTCAACAACAAGGCATTCATCATCTCCTTTAGAGTTCGGTTCTTGAGCTCGGCAATACCGTTTGATTCGGGCAAGTAAGGAGCAGTGGTCTGATGAACTATTCCATGTTCAGAACATAACATATTAAACGGTGCATCATATTTTCCTCCCCTATCACTTCTAATGATTTTAATCGTTTTGCCAAATTGATTCTCAACCTCAAGCTTATATTCCTTAAATTTTTCCAATGCCTCATTTTTGCAATGCAACGAGTCTACATAGCAGTATTTTGTCCAATCGTCTATGAATGTCACAAAATAATTTTTACCTCCTCTGGTCTGTACGTATTTTAAATCACACATATCCGTGTGAATTAGACATAGAGTTTCAGTATTTCTTTCTACAGAATAGGATGGAGTTTTAGTGAGTTTGACCTCTGTGCAAACTTCACATTTGTCGCAGTTGTCTACCTTAAATTTTTGTAGTAAATTCATGTTAATTAATCGACACAGAGAATTGAAATTAGCATGACCTAGTCTTTCATGCCATACAGAAGAAGACTCAACAACATAAGCAACAGGATTAATTTCATTAATTTTGGGAACAACAGGAACAACAGATTTTGGGATGACTGTCATTACATTGAATTTGAACAGTCCATCCTTAACATACCCTTTTTCCAAGTACACCCCATTCTTTGGAAGTACAAAATTATCAGATGCAAGAATGACCCTCAATCCATTCTTGCTTAGCAAAGATCTCGAGACCAGGTTCTTTCGAATATCCGGAACGTGCAACACATGGGTTAGTGTTAGTTCCTTGTCGGAGGTTATCTTCTGCACTATCTTCCCTGTACCTTCAATCTTGGTGGTGGAAGAATTTTCCATGAACAATTGTTCATTCTTGTTGCACTTCTGGTATGAAGTGAACATATCCTTGTTCGAGCCTATGTGCTTGGTGGCCCCTGTATCATACCACCACTCATGCTGATTGCTCCCCACCAGATTAACTTCCGATACAACAGCACAGAGGTTCAAGTCAGAGAGACCAGTGGACAGGTTTTCAGCAATGTGCGCATGGGACTTGTCATTCCCTTTTGCCTGTCCAGTTTCAGCACGGTTGATATCCTTGCTGTGGTTATCAGAGATTCTGTGCCCCAGCTTACCACACTTGTGGCATTTTCTAGCAAACCTTTTTACGGCAGGTTTTTTGTTCGAGGCCTGTGACAAGAACTTTCTCCTTTTGTCCTTCTGTTCTTGCTCCACTATGTTGGCCTTTTTTATGGATTGATTTTCTTAGGACTTGTCAGCCTTGCGATTCTCCTCTTCAATCCGCAACCTAACAATCATGTCCTCAAGAGACATCTCTTTTTGCTTGTGCTTGAGGTAGTTCTTGAAGTCCTTCCATCCAGGTGGAAGCTTCTCAGTGAATGTTCCTGGAATGGTTCACACAGCGTCATGTTCTCTGCAGCGATTTCGTGCATTATCACCTGCAGTTCCTGAATTTGACTCACAATAGTCTTGGAGTCAACCATCTTGTAGTCCAGAAATTTGCCAGCTATAAACTTTTTGGAGCCGACCTCTTCTGTTTTGTACTTCTTCTCCAAAGACCCCCACAGAAGTTTGGAAGTCTTGAAGACAGTAGATATTGTATAGCGGGTCTACCAAGCCGTTCAGGATGTAATTTCTGCATAGATAATCACCCTGAGTCCATGCATCAATCGCAACAACGGAGTGCGCATCCATAGGGGCCAGCATAGGGGCAGTTTCAGTGAGAAACCTGTCCAGCTTCAAGGTGGTCAGGTAGAACTGCATCTTCTCTTGCCACTTCTTGAATCCAGTTCCATTGAACTTTTCTGGTTTTTCTTCCACATTTATATGTGTGGGCAGAATGACCGTTTGTGCCGCAATCGATTGTGCAGTCACATTCTGGGTCACTGGTGTTTGAGCACTGAGCACTCCACTGACATTCTCATTTTGTGTCATTTTCCATTTTTTCTGAAACAGTTAAAATTCAACTGTTAATTTTTGTTTTTGGTTTTTCCGAAATGATAACACTACTTGTAAAGAATCTTCACAAAAACTGTTAGAATAGAGAAATTTTTTTACTTTAAGATTGTTAGAACTTGAATATCATAATAGGAAATTCCTAACAATGTTTGTGAAGAACTACAATTTCAGGAATGAAAGAACAAACTAGACACTTTAATACAGAGTCGAGATTAAGATCTCTGTCCTTAAAGCAAAATTCGCCCCATAGTGTGACGGTAGTTGACGAATTGCCTCCCAGGATACAACTGTATATTACCTTTCTCTGAAGAGCAGCACCCTAGCTTCAGAGATATCAGCGAACCAGTAGCTGTGTTGTACTCTCAAACTCAGAGAAAGAAGAAGAAGATGATTATGAAGTGTAAAAATCTGTATCTCTGGCAGACAAAATTGCAGGGTCTTATAGGTGATGAGGGCGTAACTGATGGCTCATGGATCCATTACTCTGTAACAGCAGAGTAATGGTTCCAAAAACGTAACTGATGGATCCATTATTCTGCTGTTACAGAATAATGACACCCGTTAAACACCTCAAAACTAGATTCAGTGGAAAAATTGAACCATTATTCTGCTGTTACAGAATAATGACACCAGTTACAGAATTTCAAACACCTCAAAAACTAGATTCAGCGGAAAAATTGGAGCGGAGCAAAAAATTAATGTAGGCCAAGCCAAGCTAAGCCAAGCCGAGCCGGGGCCTGGGCCGGGTGTGTTTGTAATTTTGGCTGGGTACTCTCTCCACTACACGTTAGTGGTAACCTCAGGACTACACCCTTTAGTCCATTTCTTTAGCTTATATACTTGAAAAAATCTTTTCCATCTTCTAATGTGGGACTATCCATTTTCTCCAAATTCCCTAGTTAGTACATTTCGAGTAATCAACTTTGGACCTACATTTCTCATTCATACGGAAACCGCTTTTGGCAAATGAGTACATTACGGAATAGTACTCGACGAGAGGAACGTAATCCAATCACTTTCCGGCGCTGCCGGTGGCCGGAGCCCACCGGAATTCGGCCCGGAAAATAAGCCAAAAATATTTCCAACGGTTTTGTAGTAGCTCCTCCGGCCTTCAGATTGAGAATTTCTGAATGATAAACTAATGCAATTGAAAGACACATTGAGTACTATAACCAAGTACTGCAATAATTTCTATTATATGTTCAATCAGGTGTACTAAGAAAATTGACGGAAAATAAGAGACGTATGAAACAGAAAGTATAACATTTTTTGGGGCCTTATCTTATATAGGTATAATAAATGATATTTGCCTGTTCCATTTCTATTTTGAAATGAGAACTTATATTTGCATGTGCTTCCATAACCCATTAGTGGACTTTGTAACTACAATAAACGACATTTGCCTGTTCTAGCAGATGAGGAATTACTTTTTCATAAATCTTCTTCTCAAGATATACCTGTAAATAACTATTTTCTGTTGTCATCTCCTTAATGTAGGAAGACAACCTTTGGAGAAGTTAGAAGCTGCGTACAGAAAATTTTTAGTAGGGTCAACCAGGAAGAAGAGACTGGCAGAAGTATGTTGCCTATAGATAAATTTTTAATTCTTTTTGTATAGTATTATTATCCTGCATTATGATGAATTTGGTTTTATAGGATGACGTAGCAGATAACAACATGCTGAACCGGAGCTTTGGAACTGTTTTGGCTGATGTTGGAAGCAGTAAGTTTTCGTATTTGATTGATGATCTTTAGATTTTGTTTGAGCAAAGATGATCTTTACTTAATTAATTACATTTCTGTCAGGACGACAGCTGACTGAGAATTCTGATGTCTGCAGAAGGAATGTGAAGCTTTGGAGGTGAGAAATGATATGCTGTTTGTACTACTACCAAAGCTTGCAGAATTGGTTTATGTTGTGTTTAGAGTTTTGCATCTTTGGAAGATGTGATAAAGCATTACTGAGGTCTTGTTTAAACTCTACTTTCTATGGGTTTAAGAGTTTGAAGAATCAAAGTTTATCTGCAGTACTTTTAAAGCAGGTATTTACTGAAAATAGTTAGTATCGGCAGCAGATCAGACTTTACAGAGGTTTATGATTAGGCTACAAAAGTTTTCATTTGGAGACCCATTAGTTGAAACCCAATGCCTTCTAGCTCTTACATAATACAAAGTACAAATTTAAGGTATACAATATTTGAATGTACAAGTCGGATTCAATTCAACTTTGAAGTAGGAAGCTCTATGCCCTACCTGTTTAATTTCCATTTGTGGGAAGCATACAAGATAGTTTATGCTATACTGTGCAATTTATTTTACACGATTGTTTCTTAACCTTTTTAAGAAAACCTAGAACTACCATGTCCACACTGTATTGTCTGTCTGCATGTCCATGTATGCGTTTCTTAGATGATCATACTATATGTTTGTATGACCAAGTATGATTGGATGGAATATTGTCGAATCTCAACACAATTTTATGCTCACTCCTATTATTTATTTATCTGAAAAAAGGTTAAATAAGATTGCAAAAATACCAGTGACACATGAACTATGGAATTAAACATTGTATACATGTATATAATTTTCTTTTTTGGGTTGGTTTCTGTACTACCTTTTGTATTGTAACACTGGCATCTAAATTACATGTCTATTAGAGTATTAATATACAAATTACCCATACTAACTCTTATTTTTTGTTTCCACAGGGTTGCTAAGAATAAACCTCTTTCTGTTTACAACGTACGATGAGAATTCTGTATCAAGCCACCAACCTGAAACTCAGGGGAATAGTGGGAGCTACTGGCCTACTCTTGCATCACGAACAGATCGAAATAAAGAAAACACTTTGGCTCCTGCTAAATGGTCATCATATAAGGTCTGTCCTTGTTTGCTTAAATTACCTGTCAATGTTTGCTTCTGCCGGATAAGATTATTAATTTTGGTGCATGCTTTCATTATTTCTATCAGGTTCCTCAGAAGATGGGCAGAAGGACACTGCCAACAAATTCAAGTACTCGCATTGGAGTATATGTCGACGAGGAATGTGCAGAGTATGATATCCCAGAACATTTGTTTATACCGTAAGCAACTTTGAAATAACTTCCCAGCAAAAACAAATGATCTTTTCACAGAATCAGACGAGAACAATACATTACTTATTCTGCTAATAATGATCTTTTACAGTGCTCTAAGAAGCTACAGGTACAAACATTGAATAATGTAACGTTATTTTTCTGTAAAAATAATATCATATGGTATTTTTCTAAAGAGACATAGAAAAACATTGGTAAAATAGAACTTTTGCAACACTGACTTTCTCATAACCATTTTATGATCAAAGTGCTTCCAGAAAAGCATGAGAATATTGGGGCTTTGGACTAAAAGTAAGGACTTTTGTAAAGTAATTTGATATTCTTAACATCATTATAGAGTATGATGAAACACGTGCAGTTTGTTTATAACATTGTCATAAGGAGTCATAGACGAACTTCCCTAATCCAGCCTATAAATGTAGCTGTGTAAGCTGTGAATCTTAAGATCAAAGATGCACAAGTTCAAACAGTCATCAAGGCCTGGAATTGTGCTTTGTCGTATAATCGTATTCCAGTATTTGACAATTACAAACATTTCAATTCCTATAACAAGTGGATATGCTATAATTTCTAATGAGCTTACTGTTCAAATGTATCAGCCAAACGGCCTGCCGTGGTGGATGTTGCGAAAAGCCCCTAGGCTTCTGTGTTGCATCTCAGAAAAGCAAATAGTAAAAACCTTAAGAAGTAAGGAACTACTGATTTACTGTATCCAGTTATATGTTCTTACAGAGGTGGACTGATTATTGTTTTGTTTTACTTGTTTACTTGAGCAGTGAAACTGAGCTTTTGAGAGAAAACCCACTACGCAATTTTCCTCTTAACAGTTTTCGCTAACAATTTATAGTGAAATATTATGCTTGTATTTGTAGTTGAGTTGTCCTTCACATGTTTTTTTTGATAAAAGATGACCGTAGTCATCGTTTTATTAATGATAATTAAGAAAACATAGTAGTACAAAACCCAACATAACCGATAATCCTACTAAACTTAAGTACAACAAAAGAGATAAACATCAAAATAGACATAAAATAAACCAGCTGGGCCAGTCCGTAGCACCATAGCTCGTGTACTTGACCAGTCGGCCCTACCCTACTTGAGGGTACCCCTCTCTATGCTCTCCTCCTTGGCTATTCACCTTCGTTGATCCTCCTCCTCCTTGCCGCCTCCTCAGCTCCTGCTCCTGACATGTCTTCCTTCACATGTTATTGTGATATGTATTTTTATTTTTTATGATCAGCTTTTTCCTCCAAAGCTTGTATGAGTGCATTCTGTAAGTCATCGACTAATTATACTGTCATTGTATTTTTTCTTCACTTGATGCTACTGTCTATTGCTATTTTACTATTTTTACATATTGCCTCCCGATTTCTTTTATCTTTGTAATCAAAATATTGCTGAAGGATTTTGTAACAGCAAAGAAACTAATTTTGCTAAGCTTGTACCTGAAAGCGGCTCCAGCTGCAAATACCTACAGCTGTAAGGATGCATATTGTCTTAGGTTATTTCCTTTATTTGTCTTTTAAAACGTAAATACAGTTATATTTTAACTCATAGTTTTTGTAATGTAGGAGAATTTGGAAGCTGCCAACTCTTTCGATGAGGTTAATGGAAAATTTGAAAGTTGCCAACTCTTTTCATGAGGCCTGAGGTTAGTACCTTTTTCTTCAACAATCTTCTCAAACAGTTGGTACTTATCGAAAACAGTCATTTTCTTCACCAAAGATCATGCTAGTTGGTGGATCTCATTGATATGCATGCACACATTGATTGGTTTCACACAAACTATTAGAGCAGTAAATACATGGATTCATTCTGTTTTAATAGTCTTAGTCTTCAACTTTGTCAAGCTCACAAAAGTTAGAAATAAGAATAATATCACAAGTACCCCCCAGGCAACCCGGACAAACAGTTAAGGTAATTATGACTAGTTAATTAATATAGATTGCTAGTTATTATTCAACTGATAGAAGATAAGTACAACTTGTTCGATTTACTTATAGTCAATATATAATAAGGTAAGTCAAGGACATTAACTAGTACCTATACATATAGCATTACCGACACAGTATTATTATTTTTTTCCCGTTGATCTCCACCTTAACCATAGTGTACATTCCCTACCAATTTTTTTTTTGATGAATCGGATAGAGCCAAAAGGCTCCAGCCATCAAAAAATATAATTCCCTACCAAATTTGAATACATCCAAATCCCGGTAATAACAACAAAAATCCAGTTCACCCTCATTCCCTTCTCCTGCAATCAATCCCGCTGTACCCAATTTAACCGCATAAATATTTCCCCCTCCCTCCTATTCCTAGATACCCTCATCCGGGACCCCCCTTCCCCCTCCCCCTCAACCTCAGGATTTATTTTTACCAAACTATCCCACTCTTTGAAAGTATGTACCAAACTATTCCGGTTTAAAAGTTAAATACCAAAAAGTTCCTGTCGCTAATTAAGATAGCGCGCCTGATAAAAATTCGCGCGCTAATTTCGTTAGCATGGTATGGGACACTAGGGGACACTACTCTCAAGTAGGGGTGTGGAAAAAAAATCATCAAGCATAGACATGCTAACCCCGTTAACGTGCCTATTTAAACCAGGCACGCTAACGGGGTTAGCGTGCTAGGGGTTCGTAAGAGGTGGGTGATTTCTTACTTTCTAAATGTAGAGAATGCATGCTTAAATTTATAAATGAGTAGTATAGATTGAAATTGATATGATGTATGTAGACATAATTCATGCTAATGTAATATGCTATGAATGAAGAAATCTTGTTGTGACTAAGTAACTAAATGCTACCATGATAATTATAAAGAAGAGTATTGACAAAGTAATTAATGCCGTGAACCATGCTAATGTGTTTGCAAATTTGTACATGTCATTTGTATGAAAATTTGAAGAAACAATGTTATATTCAATGAATATATGCCTTGATAATTAGAAAAAAAGATATTTTTGAATTAATGTCATGAATCATACTCGTATGCTTGATAAATTGTACATGTTAAAATATATAACTTATATGTTAAATTTCTCTTTTAGTGGAAACAAATTGTAGTGAAGTTTATTTTAAGTACAAATAAAATCTTATAAAGTGATTAAAGAGAAACATATTGCTACTTTTGATTAAATTGGAATAATGCAAATTTATGATTATTGAAGAAAGGAAAATATTATTTTTTTGAAATTGATACAAGGTCTAAGATATCAACTAAAAATTCGTAACTTACTGTTTTTGTGAAAACTCAGTATGAATGGGAGAATTCTAATCACTTAGAAAGATTAGTTCAAATGAATAATCGAGTTTTTGAAAATAATTGAATAACAGTACGGTTGAACAAAAGCATATTAATATATTTTCACATCAGAAATTACTATTGGACTTAGTGGGTTTGCGGGGACTCTTTTAAACCATTTACTGTAGCGCGCCTATGTGTATTGGTCGCGAGTTTGAATCTTGGCACCCCATTCTTTTTTTTGGTTTCGGTTTAAATAGATAAACAGTGAAACATTAACATATATTGTTTTCGGCCTACCTTTATAACACAAAGCCCACATGGGCTTAATGGCTAGCAGGGCTGACTTTGGGTGCTCGCTGGGTGTTGTGCGGGGTGCCTATTTCGAAACCTGAGGTGCCTTTTAATTTATTTTTTTGGTTTTGATGATCTTAGTTGGGTTTTAATGCAAAGAAAATTTTGAGAACTTAAGATTTTAATTATTAAAGAGTATGAGACTTATATGTTTGAAGAGTAAAATATGGTTGTGTGAAGTGATCTCTTTTGAAAAGATTATACTCTTTTGGTTTAAGAAATATTTTGAAGTGAGTTGAGACATTGTATGAGCTTAAATTTGTTAATAAGATTTCAAGTAATGAAATTGTGTTCATGAAAAGAATTATTGGAGTACGAATGGATAAATGAATCATGAGTAGTATTAAAATCAGATATTGTGAATAAGTGTTAAGACAAGACACTGATCATTTGTGAATAAGTTGAAGATGAGAATATTTAAGTTTAAGACATGTTCATTGAAGGGTATGTGTACCCATGGATTCTTGTACATGAAAAGTTGTGATTTAGAGTTAGTGAGACATCAGGTACCGGCACTATTAAATTGAAAAGAGTTGAGATATATTTTGAGATATGGCCATAGAGTTATCTCGTATTTTGTGATTAAGTCTATTCATGTCTTGAACTTAAGAATTAGGCACATAAGTGAAGATGTAGTAAACCTGGGCAAATATAAGCGGGGCACTCTGTATAGTCGGGCGGTGGATTCCGGGACTGTAGTTGCTTCGTGGGAGATGGATTTTTATTTTAAATTCGGGACTATGCGTAGTCGGGCGGATAGTTTGCCGTACTCCAATGTATATACGTATATCGGGGCTAGAGGGGCACTTGCGGGATGATTCGCACGATGAGGAGTCTGTTATAACAGTCGGGCGGTGGACTTTGGGACTGGGATCCGTACTCGTGGAATGATCTGAACATTACTTTTTATTACTGGGTAGTTTTCATGGCGAGAGATCGAATTCTTTAATGTGGAGTACGTAGGTGCTTGCTCTCGGACCTATGTAGAATGGGATGCATAGAATCCGAACAAGTATGCATTAGTGTCATCTTAGTATAAAATATTTGCATTAGGCATTAAGGCATCGCATACACTTACATGTTTAGTGTAGTCATATTTAACACTTTATTTTACATTCAAATTGTGGTTTGTTAAAGTATTGAGATCGTTATATGTACGGCATAGAGGGGATGACTGAGTATAACATTTTCGTCAGTTGTAAGTAACTGACGTGCCCACAACTTAATATGCAAGAATTTGATTTTTCACGAAGGAGTAAAGTTGATTCGATGCTGTTACATGCTAAAGATGTTACAAGTTGTATATTATTTTCATTGTTGTAATTCATTTTATTTTCCGCTGTGTACAAAAATGTAAAGAACTCTGATGTATGATGAAAAATTTAAATTTCCTTGTTAAATTGTACGAAGTGAAGTGTAAAGATCCCGTGGAATTATAGATGGTATCAGAGCATGCTTCATAAGTAGTACAAATTTATAAGGAACGACACGTTAGAGTGGATATTAGAGTGTGAGTTTTAACTTATAAAGATTTAAACATGTTTGTGTTGCTCTATGAGATGACATTTTTCTTCTCATTTTTCCTATAAGATAGCCAATCAGAATGATCCCCAGAATGAGGCGCATTGGTTTGTCAAGGAGAAGATCCAGAGGAGGAACAAGATGACCTAGTGGAGATAGAAGAGAAATTCTCCGAGTCCAGGGAGATTACTCCACATCCGTTTGATTTCCCCGAAGAATGCCCAGACGAAGAACTCGTTCCAGATGACCCAAATGATATTGTTGCTTCTCTTCGACGAGAATTGGATGCTCAAAAGTGGAGAGTTAACCACTTGGAGGCGCAATGGACAGAAGACAATGAGCGCATTCAGGAGCTGAGCTTTCAAGTGTGCGAACTCGAGAAGGTTCAGCACGTGAATGATCGACATTTTGCCAAGTTGGACCACCTTACTCGCTGGGACAAGCAGTAGCGGCAACAGAGCTTTGAAGATATGAAAAAGGAAATCCAAGAACTGCGGGAAGAGGTCAGAGAAGTCAAGAGAAACCGTAGAATCTAGGATGTTTTCTTTAATGGATGTGCTGCAACAAAGTTGTGCAACTAGCACGAAAATGGTATTCGTTTTACAGCATGCCTCAAACTGAAAGAGACAGTTTTAGGTTGTTATCTACAAATCTAATCTGATCATGTCTTGCAAGTTAATGGGGTGGCACATGTTGGTTGGAGGCTGTACCATACATTGTCTGCAATTATCCTGTTCACGGCTTCAGTTGGGTGGAACTCGTCCCACCAAACGTAGGTTCTGGCATCGTCGCAGGACATCTCTGGCTCTAAGCACATAGCAAGAGCTCCATATTCGCCTAACCCACAGCATGCATCTGTCGTCGTCTCAAAGCCTGCAAATGTGTGAATAGAAACGATCAGAAATTTAGAATCAGTTGATCACAGACAGAATATTATAGACATAGCCATCATTAGAATGGCTGGTCGCCTAGACTTTTTAACACTTTTTCTAGGCACTTGACTTGACCACAATTTGCACTAACTTTTAAATCTCTTTAAACTGACAACTGACAAGTTACATCCCTTAATTTCCATAATATCTAAAGGGACATACTGGTTCTCATTGAGATGTTCTGTAACATTAAAACATACACCGCCTGCGGGCGAGCTATGTAACCTCATCTCTGTTTCGTTAATATCTTTTTAATGAAGCGATGACGCTGTCATCTTTCAATCAAAAAAAAAAAAAAACATTAGAACATACAGTTTTTTATGGAGGTGCACTGTTTTTCTCTAAAATGTATTATTATCTGTAAAAGTATTCTAACTGGAACATACTGCTTTTGATTAAGGGTATTTTTGTCCCAAAAAGTGCTTAATTGCTAGGTGTACCAAAAGGGGTTCTCTAAAAAAAATATTTATAGTGTATAACAGAACATAAACGATACTGACATACAACTCTAGTCAAACGAGGGAACCGAACAGAGGTTGGCAATAAAAGGCGCAAAGTTAAATTTCCATAAAGGGTCTGTGAAGAACAGAGAGAAAGAGCTAACTATACCGGAGAAGGGGGACTAACCATAAAGGCGGCTGTTACTCTTACTCTGTATGTCCATTGAGCCCTCAAAGACGTCACAGAAGGTGATTGTGGTATCAGGTAGGTCGTGGTTGAGCTCACTAACCATGTATCTCATGGCAGAGTTGAAGTCTTCTATTACATTGTTGATTTCATCCACGCACTCCCCATTCACCCTTCCATACTGCGACAAGTAGTTAGGCGTGCAGCCAATCGGAGCTAACCCCACAATCACCACTTTCCGGGCATTCAGGTTGTACAGATTCTGCAGGTAGTAGTAAGTATTAATCAAGTCTTATAATTCTAAGCTTCTGACGTCACTTTGATACTTCATATTAAGGCATGTGAAACAAGTCAAACTGCATTTTTCATAGAAAGATACAAGATGCAACCATACATGATTGACATGCAAATTATAGAAACGTTAGTGCACTAAATCCAGGCTAACTTAAATTTATACAGTCTAAAACTAGCATTATTCTTCGCGCCATGTATGTTGCAAATCTATGTACTGCAGTAGGAAACTTAGCTAGGCATGGAAATAATAATACGATCTCGAGCAAAATCATATTCTTTAAATTCAGCACCCTCACTGTTAATAACAGTTTAATCCAGTAAAATGTTCGTAACCTAAAACTTAAAACTTACATGAGACACTGTGTATGCCCATTCAAAATTCACGAATACTTCAAGCTAACTATTAATAACAAGAATATCAGAAACTGACATGGTACCTTAAAGAAGAGTTTTGCCTTGTATGACACAGATACTAATCAACAGTTTGAATACAAAATTCATAAAATAGTCATGCGTTTAACTGACATGCTAACAGGAACCATTAGCTTTAATTTCAGTAAGTTCCCAATCTAGATTACAAAGGATGAAGATGAAAAATACCTTGATTTCTTCCTTGACTGAGGATACAAGAAGCTGGTTGAACTCCCATGGATGGTTTAGAGTCTGCGCATTTGACTCATTGCGGAAATAATAGTGTATGAAGTCATTGCTCCCTATAGAAACATAGAAGATCGACCTAGAAATGAGGTCAGCTGCTGCCGTCTCACCCAGATTCAGCTCAAATTGCTGGAATGTATCAGTTACCTGCTGAATTGTTGCGTCAGTGATATATGCTGCCCCTGAAAAAAGACAATAAAAAACATCAGCTTGCTTAGCATATTTTAGCAACATTGAAAATTTTCGCCCTTCTGTTAATACTTCTCTCCAAATTAAACCCTCAGAATTTATGTCATAATATAATTAAGAACAAACAAACAAAAATCCTGTCTTAGATCATGATTAACTTGTAAATATTGATGATTAGAGATATATTCACATGTCCACACCGCAACAACGAAAAGTGCCATAAACTTCTGAATCACCAAGAAATTCAATGAACTAATAGGCTACGAGATACTAATTTTTTGCGCTAAAATTGTTACATGATATAAAAAGGAGAAAAAAATATTGATCCAACAATTGAGTGAGGAAGCTTACAAATTACAATGCCCTCGGCAATTAAGTGATCAAGAAATTGTAACTAACTAAAAATTACGATTTCTAACAACGCCATTACAATCTAAAAGTTCCATTCATCAAAACTAACAATAAAAAACAAGAAATCAAATCAAGAAAAGAAGGTAATAATATTGTAACAATGCCATCAGTGATTGACCAATCAAGAAACTGTAACCATCCAAAAACCACAATAATATACAATCTAAAATCCCCATCAACTAAAAACAAGAACTGAACCAAATCAAGAAAACAAGAAGACAGTAGTAACACTTACAAGATCATCTCCACTGGAGGAGAGAATCCCCGCAGCCGCCGAGGCGTAATTCATCCCATGTATTATGCCCTCGATCCTCCCGCTCTGTCCCAAGAACGGTGGCACAAACGGTAGCCCCAATCTCTCTCAGCTGCCCCCAATTCGATCCAAATCAGGGTTTATACAAATCAAAAATCAATTTTCTAATAACCAAAAAAAAAAAGAAAAAAAAAATTCAAGAAGCAATCAAGAACCAGTTACCAAGGTAGTCGACGATGATGCGGCCGTTGGAGAAGCGGCCGGTGGGGAGGTGGGAGTCGAAGTCGCGGCCGTAGGGTTCGCGGTCAGCACGGGCGAGGGTGCTGAGGAAGTTGTTGGTGCCGGCGTCGACGGTGGAGTCGCCGATGACGAAGAGGGCGGGGGTTAGCTGCCTCTTGGAAGAAGACGAAGATCGTGGACTGAGGTGAGGTTGAGGGTCAGGGTTTGGGTTTGGAGATGGGGAGGGGGAGTGGGAGGGGGAGGGCGAGCGGCGGAGGTGGTAGCTTTGGTGGAGAAGATTGTGGTGGTGGTGGAGGGTTTGATGGCGATGGAAGGGGAGGGATTGGGATTGAGATTGAGAGACGCAAGAGGATAGGAAGAGGATCAAGAAGATGAGGAGGAAAGAGTTGGGCGCCATTTTTGTGTTCTTGATTTTTGAATGGTAGGTACGAGTAGTTGGTATTTACTGCTGTAAAGTTTAGAGACGCTCGCTATTTTATATACTGTAAATAACAGAACAAATGTGTCGCATTTCTCATCTTACAAAAGGTTTGCTGCCGTTGGTAGTAGTTATACAAGAAATGTAGCATATGATTCCGTGCGAGGGCTATTTGATCTCGTCGAGGCTTGGGCTGTCTACATTATGTCTATGTTTTTCGAGGTCATGATGGCATGAAATTAGAGGCTATATTTACTCTTTTAGTAAGAAGAAACGGACGTGGACATGGTTGAAGAAGCATGCATGGTGGGTCTGTTTAAAATGGTACAAGCATGGAAGTTACGCAAACAAAAAATCAGAAAAGCACATTTGCAAGAGTTTTTTCTCCATTTAGATACAACCGTAAGGAAGAAAAGTGGAGCAACTAGAGAGAGACAGGAATCTAAAGTTTCTTAGCAATGGACAAGAGTTTTTAGAGTTCAAAACCTACTTGCATTGGATTGAGGACTTGAAGTCTTAAGACTTCAAACCCTACCTTCATTAAGCTACAGCTTATTCTCTTATTCTCTAGATGTGGACTCTGCACATTTAATTCTACAAATCTCGAGTACAAAAGGACTATTTACATAAGTTTGCCTGTACAGATTACCATATATATTCAACCCTCTATGGTGTCTATGAATACAAAACTAAGCATTGTGTAAACAAAAATATTAAACTGGAAGATAACCTAACAGTACTGTCAGTACATTTCATTTAAAACTCTTTAAATCATTCAAGCATTCTTTCCTTCCAGTTAAAGTACACTTAATTTCTCTTACCAAAAATAAAATAAGATAAAATGTACACTACATCTCAGTCAGTTGCAAACCCAAGGATAACTGTTTTGTCATCTTTTTGGACCAGAGTCCTGTAGCTTACATTTAGCAGTATGAAACCAAAAACTCGGAAATAATCTACCTTTTGCCCCGAAAAGATATCCAGGAACTCAAATCAATCAAAAAGTACTCTAAAATCGATTTGTTTAGCTTGGATTTCTGTTGGATTTAAGTTGGGCACAAGTATAGCACTACAGTAGCAAAAGCAAAAAAATAAATCCAACGAATTAGTTCGGAACTCAACAGAAAAGCTGGTGGAAGAGCATTGTAGCCCTACAAAAGCTCCATAGTGCTACTCTAGCAATATAATATTACTTCCTCCCCTACTTTTTACTCTATCCAATTAAATTATTCCACGTGACCCGCTACATTCAATTTCTTTCTTTCTCTTACTCTTTCCTACAATACAATTATATCAAACCAAATCATTTTTTATAACTCAAATCTACAGTGCTTTTCTTTTCTCTACAGTAATCTTACAACTTTGGAAAATCTTACAACTACGGAAAAACTTTACGTTCAACCAAACAACCGCTAAAGTGGAGAAACAACACTTAATATTTAGTGAAAAAATGGACCTGAACAGTGCTAACAATATAAATACAATAGACAACATACAGAAACGAAAACAAAAATTTTACAGCTGGGAGGAGAGTAATTTCATCCGATCAAAACGCGGTGCAGACAAAACCAAATTATAAAAAAAATGGTGGTACATTAATTAATAAGAGAATCACTAATACTGAAGGCAAGGGAGGACAAGGGGAACCTATGTATTGACTTTCCAGCACACCCTGAAACTCCAATCAGGAGCTTACATATTCCATCTATAGTTGAAATCATATCTATAAGTTCGGTACAAACATGACTTTTATTTGAAATGCGAGATTTATTTGAAATGGATGTTTGATCCAAGTCATCTTCTCCTTTTAACGGAAGACAATAATTTTTTATTTTGCAGGATCCAACAATCGACCCTTCAATTTCTAGCGTAGTTTGATCAGTAGATAGATTGCAAGAGTTTTTTATCCACAAAACAGAACGTTAAGAAGAGTGACTACAGAAGGAACTACTACTGGTTACCATTCCCTACAATCAGTGGAACAAAATATGACTTTCTTTTACATTAATGATTCAAGCATTGGTTTCTCATTAGGATCGGTAAGGATCACTAATCCAGACATGCATATGTGCAAAAAAAGAAAGCTTACCTGCTCCACTGTTGCTATCAGACCAAGCAGCTGCTCGATTGTCATGAATGCTTAGCTGACGTGTAAGTTTTGAGAGAAGAGAAGACTGTCTTTGGAACTTCTCTCGCCTCCGTTTAACATTTTGGTCTTCTTGTAGCAGTTCTTCAATTTTTGCATTGCTTTGAGCACTGTACTCACAAGTTTACATTACTAAAATTAGTGCAGCACGTTGTGCACAGAAATAACAATTAGAGCAATGCATTTCAAATATTCTGAACAACACCTTCCATATTTTACATTAAAGAAACGGAGAAAACTATTACATAAAGGCTTCAGATATATTTTTATCTCATTTCAATATTCAGAACAGAGGGAAGGGGGGACTCGAGGGAAGGGGGGACTCAAGTCTGTTCTGGAAAATCTTCACATCCTCATGTTTACCGGAAAACCTGCATCTCCACAGTTGCTTATAACCAAAAGAAGCAGAGAATGGGCTTCACAAGAAAGGATCCACTTACCGAGGATCACAACCATAAACTGGAAGAGCTTCTTTGTAAAAGCGGTATTAATTGTACCACTACTTTTGGCATAACCAGATGTCTACCAGTAATTCAACACTATAGCTTAGAATTTTGAAAAATAAGAACTATATTGCATGCAAGCAAAGAGAATTCAGAGGCAAAGGTATTTTACATATATTTGAGGACAAAACAAGTCAATTGCATGCAACACTGCTTGAGATTAGATTATTTCCCAATGTGGGTAACTATGGCTAAACAACCTGGTAAAGAAGAGGATACAACAGACCTCCTGGCACGATGGTGAAGAGGTTCACCATTAATGACTAGCGAGGAAGGATCTTGAAGTGAGAGAATGATCGAACCAAAAAAAACAAGGTATCAGGAGGTAACCGACAAGGGAAACAAGTATCCTGGTTCCAAAGAAGGGTATAAAATATTGAAAAATGTTTCCGTGGTGCAGTGGCTTGTGCGAAGGCAAGTAAATTAATTCTCATTACAATTGGTGCAGTGAAGCCAGCCAAGCTATTCCAGGTTGTTTGAGCCCAAGATGCTTTCGTGGGGAAACAGCGGCAAATGAGATGATGGAATCCAAGTTTATTAGTGTCGGATATTCAACATAACAGCTAAGAAGAAAAATTAGGAACCTGCTACTTGAGCATGGAACAGTACCAACGCCAACATAGACTGATCTGAGTACACAATCGTTAATTCATTATTCTTGACGATAATCAATTTGTATAGAAATATACATACATCCACAGGCGGGTTGGGATAATTGCATATCAATTTAGTGTTAATGAAACCCATAATGCAATAGTTCGACGAGTACAATTTTTTAAGATGTTCACATGCTAGCGAACGGCGTCAAGGCAAGATTCAGCTGCTTAAGTACAAGTTTTATGTATATGTATGTTAGTTATCAATAAAGTATAGCAGGGAAGAAATAACCAACATGATACTCAATATGAATCAACAAATAAAAATATGAATGTAAGGCAGGGAAAGCAATGAACGACACACGAGCTGAAATAAGAAGGGATCAACGAAGCAGCAGAGAATCAGAGATTGCTTGCAACGGAATCAAAAAAATATGGGTACGGAAAGAATAAATTATACCCAATAAGGAATCAACAAATCAGGATGACTGTAAGAGATGGAAGGAAACAAGGAATCAAAGAATTGAATATGAAGGGATCGAAATGGATGGGATAAGACTTGTGTCCAGATCGAGTTGATTATCAAATTATTCATGTGGTTGCATGACCTGTTTAATGTTGAGTTAATCCTGACTGAGTCAAGCATGTCTAATGTATTAGTCAAACTAACACATTAGCCAAACTTGGCTCTGATACCACTAAAAACCTTGTCACGCCCCGCTTTCCAAAAATATGGAATACGAGCGCATGATGAAGCCCAGCGAATGATTTTAACATCATCCATAAGCTGTAGGATCGACTCAGCATCATAACAAGAATATAATAAGATATACATATAACCAAGCATGCATGAATAATTTATTAAACAGCAGAAAACAATTAAACGATTAATAATTTCCAAATAGTTTTCAAGTCTGGATCAAAGATAAAACTCGGAAACATAAGCCCGTTATAAGTTTGGGTAGCAAGAATTTAAATAACTCAAGAAAAACAAATAATCTAAGCATGTCTTTTCTCCATTTGAAGTCTAAAATCTCTGCTCACCAATCCCGGCAGGCAACTCATCTCTAAAGTCTGTTTAATAATTATAAAAAGAAAAAAAATAGATAAAAAAAGAGAAAATGCCCTTAGTACAAGTTAGGGACACAAATAGTAAAAAATGAGTACAAGAACATGGAACAAAATTTGGAATCAAGAATATAATAGGAATACAACAAGTAGTGGGAATTCAAGAACTAACTAGTAAGAAGAAAAACTCAAGAGACCAGGTTGGGTAACAAATACTAATAGTAGATCAAGTGACTAGCGACATATAAGAGTATCAAACATCAAGTGACAAGTATCAAGTATAAGTGTCAAGTAACAAGTCTTAAGTCTAGTGTCAAGTTGTCAAATACAAGTATCAAGTCGCCAGTGTCAAGTATTATATTCAAGTATCAAGTCTTAAGTATCATGTCATCAAGTATCAAGTAAGCATGTATCAAGTTCGAGTTTTATGTATCAAGTCTTGTAGTTATTACTATATAGGTAACACTTCATGCATCCATCTTTTTAGTACATGGTTGCTACAGTCAATGCAATTTTGTTTAGGCCTAGTAATGGATTTTATAGGACGGCGTACTCAGGTATCAAGTATCAAGCAAGCACGGTTCATGAATACGAAAATAAATAACAAGTTCACGAAGCGAGTCCGTGAATACTAACAAGTTCAAGAACCACACAGTGGGTTCATGAATACAATAAGTTCATGAGCCAAGTAACTGGCTCCATGAATACATCAAGGTGCAACAAGTTCATGAACCGAGTACTGGAAAATACGAGCCCCCTTCCGAGTACACTTACCTGTATTGTCCATTACTATGGTCTTTCCTTTAAATCCCGGCTTGTTACTTTTTATTAACATCAAGCAAGCATGATAGTGTGCAAAACAAGTCAAGAAATCATAATCATGAACATGGAACAAGTTTGAGATATTTATATAGCATATTCGAGGGTAACACGAATCAAAATATCAAGAACAACGAAAATATTAATTCTGGACAGCACGACGTTGCTGTACCAAAACCGCGATTCCCGTTGCTACAGGATAGTAAAAGTGGATCTGTCAGAAGATCTAGAAACTAGACTCCTGCCCGGTTCCAACGCATATAATTAAGGTACGAGAAAGTTGTGGTAACATGCGTCAAAACAGCGAACTACACAGCTAATGTGTTCAGGCAGAATTTGTGAATTTAAGTTTATACATGTGAAACAGTGTTAAAATATTGTTAATTAATTCTAAGAAAATTTGGAAAGGTTTTCTAGAGTGTCTAGCAACAGAATTTAAAATTTCAAGTCAAACGCTTTAACATAGTTAAATTAATTTGCAAACTAAAGAAGCGCAGCAGTTTTGTGAATCTGAGACTACCGACATAGCTGCAGTAAAACTACGATATCTCCTAGACCATAACTCGGAATTCAAAAATTCTGGATGCTATCAATATCTAGACATCTAGAGCTACATTTACTGTTCAGGGCTCAGGTTCAGATTCTGATTGTAAAGGGGTCAAAATAACAAGTAAAGTTCAAGACAGCAACAAGTGTGAATGTCTTTCATGTATAAGTTGCATGATAATTGGTTGTTATGAGTCTAGATTAATGTGCGATACAAATACGGAATAATGGTTATCAAAAAAGCAAGCAACATTTATTTCTCAACTCAAAGATCATCACATAGAGATACAACACACATCTACAAATCTAGGGTTTCTTAATTTCATGTGTTCATGTGTCTAGGAGATAAAATGAGTCCAAGTAGTTGTAATATAATAATAAAATTGTTGTGACTCTTAAGATTATGAAATTGATAAGGATTAATATTTGGTCAACAACGACGAGTCAAGGAGGAGTCACAACTACTAACTATTTGCGGTATTTTCAAATTAAACGCTTGTACTAGAACAAAAATTTGTACAAGATGAATACATACCTTTAGGACAACGATTAGATCCGATAATTTGAGAGTAGCGGGATCGGAAATCCCGGGCGAAATCTCCCAAAAGCACGTGCAAAGGCCGTGCGAAGAAACCAACAGTATTTCACAGTAAACTCCACACCCGATCTGGACAGAACACAGAACAGCATATGGGTTCAGATGCGCCCAGAACACAGAACAGCAAATCGAACCAATGGATGGGCTTCTCCACACCAGATCTGTCCCAAAACAGCGAATACCACTTCGGGATCTGCCACACCAAAACACGAAACGGCAAACTCGGCCACTCACGCTGCATCTCCTCCCTTTCGACATCGAGAGAGAGAGAGCGTGGGAGAGTTGCGACGACCACGGTGCGTCTACGACGCCGGTGGCGAGGGCTCGGGATGACGGCGATGCTCGGGTGGCGAGCGACGGCACAGGGGAGCTGCACCGCGGCGAGGGCGAGTGAGAGACCGGAGCTCTATTTTTGGGCTTGAAAACAGGGGAGCAGGGGAATGGGTTCGGAGTTGTTGGCGGTGCGAGCGGAGGCAAAGGAGATGAGGTGACGAGGATGGGTGCAGAGGATGGGGTAGCGACTGGCGATGTGGGGGTGGCGAAGCTAATGGGTGGTGGATTGGGTTTCGAGGGCAATGGCGATGGAAATGGAGTGGTGTTGGGTTCAGTGGAGAACGGGGTTGGGGCGATGGCGAGGAGGGTGATGGGGCGAGGTGATCGGGGCGATGAGGGCAGTCGGAGGTGCGAGGTTGAAGAAGACAGTGGGTGGAGAATTGGGTTTCGATGAAATTGAGGAGAAGGATACGGGAGGAAGATGGTAGGCGGCGGGTTAGATGGGGTTTGCACAGTAATTAGGGGTTAGGGTTAGGGTTAGGGTAGGTTTAGGGTTAAATAGTTAGGGTTTTGGGTTTTTGGGTATTTGGGTAGCGGGTTTGAGGGGGATCCAACTAGGAACTGGGTCAAAATGTATTTAAAATGGAGAAAAAGAGATAGATGGAATGAATAGTCCATTTCTACCTGAAGAACGACATAAAAGAGTAGAACGAACAGTACAATTGAAAGAAATATTGGCACCAAAATTGAGTTGAGCAAAAGAAAAGATTTTTATTCGAACTGGAACAAAATATAGGATCTCAAATTGAATATAAAAATACCAGGAATGAAAATACTGTAGAAAAAATATAGATACGAGAAATAGGAGTTACATAATTACTCATAGGATATTTGACGTTACTAGTGGGATCAGGTTCATAAGTGGGTTTTGGAATACCTCTATTAGTACGGTGCGGGAGCTCTCTTCTAGGAACTTCGGATAGAGATGACGATTGGTTTTGGGGTTCTGACAGTTTACTCTCACTGAAATTCGGTACTGATTGCAATTCTTCAAGAGGGTCTTGTTCATGACGGTCTTCTTCATGAGGGTCTTCCTCCCTTGCTAGGTATTCATTCAAATATTTGCTATTATTTGTATCCAGTTGTTCGTTCTGACTGGTAATTACTTCATCATACACAAGAGTCTGAACTTCACTAACCCCTTCATTATACCCAAATGTGTGAACTTCACTTCAGTAGCCCCCCTGAAGTTCATTCATAGGCAAAAAATACATCTCATTTTTATGGAACACAACAGCCATAGTCACAAATATTCTTTGAGTTGGTGGATGATAACACCGATACCCTTTCTTATTCTGTGCATATCCCACAAAAACACAGCGGACAGCTTGAGAAATTAACTTATTGCGTTCATGTTGATGAAGATGAACAAATGCAACACACCCAAACACACGAGGTGATAAGTTCACGACTTTTGGTGCATTCACAGCTTCAGTTAATGCTTGAAATGGTGTGAGAAAGTTTAGGATACTAGAGGGAACTCGGTTGATTAAATATGCAGCAGACGTAAGGGCTTCCCCCAATAAATGAGTGACATATTTTCATGGATGAGAGAAGCACGGACCACCTCGAGCAAGTGTCTCTCTTTCTTTCTGCAACTCCATTCTGTTGAGGTGTATATGAGCATGTAGTCTGGTGAACAATTCCGTGTTCCACCAAATATTGTTGCAGATTCACTCAGGTACTCTCCTCCATTATCACTTCTAAGAACTTGAATCAGTGATTTATACTGAATCATAACATGCTTGTGAAATTTCTGAAACAAGCCATTAACTTCACTTTTCGACTTCATCAAACAAATCCAGGTCATACGGGTACAGTCATAAATAAATGACAAACTATTTGGCTCCTCCAAATATAGTAATTTTGGATGGACCCCAAACATCAAAATGAATCATCATAAATGGAAGGGAGCTTCTACTTGGACTTGAGGAAAAGAGACACGGTGACCTTTTGCAAGTTCACACACATCACACTGAAAGGCAGATATATCCAAATTCAAAAATAAACTTGGAAATAGCTTCTTTAAATAACCGAAAGAAGCATGCCCTAGACGTCGATGTCATTGCCAAATATCTCATTTCTTCTTCTCATCTTTGGATCCTTCCACATTTAGAGCTTGAGTCAACTTGCTTGAACTTTCAGATTCCAAATCCAGGTAATAGAGCTTCCCGTATCTAACCTTATAACCAATCGTCTTGCGAGTCCGAATATCCTTAAACACACAATGTGAAGGCCAGAAGACTACAATACAATGTAAGACAGTAGTTATTTGAGCAAGAGAGAATATGTTGAAATTCAAGGATGGCACAACTAGGACAGTATCTAAGGTTAGGTTGTTTGTGAGATGTATGGTACCCTCGCCAGTAACAGTGGTAGGATCACCATTGGCAGTGAACACAGTTGATTTAGTGGATGGTTGAAAATTTTGAACTTGTCTAGAATCAAAAGTCATATGGTCGGTAGCATCCGAATTAATTATCCATGCACTATTCATTACAGAAGCAAAAATATTAAATACTTTACCATCATTATTTGCAGCTGTAACTAATGTAGAAGCAAGTCCAATACTCTTCTTATCTCCATCAGTTTGTCCCATGGTAGCGGCACAAAAAAAAACAACGGATCTGATCTTCAGCAGCCAATAGCCAACGACACAACTTGGCCAAGAACAATTCAAAGTCTTTAACAAACAGCAAAACAACAACAATCCAACATCCAAACAGCAACTCCACAGCATATCAAAACACCAAACACCGAGATCCAAATGCCAAACACAAGATCCAAACGCTAAACACAAGATCAAGATCCCTCCTTCACAAAACACCAAACACCAGCCCAAATCAACCCTTCATCTTCACCCAATAGCAAAGAGAAAGAGAGAAAGAGACAACAACAACAGTAGAAGGGAGAGAGGGCAAAAGGGAGGATCTGGACGGCGGCGGTCGACGACTGACGTTGACGAGAGGCGGCATCGCTGGCGGCGACAAGGAGCAAGGAGGGGTACATTGTGGTCTGATTGGGCGGGAAAACAGATAGCAAGGGGTATCGGGTATTAAACGGAGGAGGGGAAGGCCAGGGGAGGTGGTCGGCCTGGCTATTGGCGGTGCGCTGGCTGAGGGCGGCGAGGAGAGGGTCGCTGGAGGTGCGTGGATGGGGTGGTGGTTGGTCGGAGAAATTGACAGAGGGAGAAGGGGTTTTTTTGGTCGCTGTCGATCGAAACGGAAGAGGAGACAGGGGGGAGGTCGGGATTGGGGTTTGGGCGCCTGGGCGTCGATGGGGGCGGTGCCGGGATGTGGCGCGACGACTGGAGAAGGGCTGGGCGACGAGGGGTGACCGGAGGACGGGGATGATCGGAGACGAAAGCGGATGACAGGGGCTGAGGGATCGGTGTCGACGAAGGTCGGTGACGGGCTCGATGGTAGCGAGGATCGGGGTCGACGAGGAGGTTCGGGGATCGGGGTTTGGTCGGGATCGGATCGGGATGGAGGCGTCAGATCCGATCGCCTCCGTCTCTTCTTCTTCTTCTTCAACTAGCCTAGATCTTGTTAGGCTCTGATACCATGAAGAAAAAAGATTTTAGGAAAAAATGATTTTTATTCTTGTTATTCAATTATTCTTTATTATATACATCTATAATCTATATATAAGGATTACATTCTTGAAGGAGAAGAAAGGAGATTGAGAGAAGATTGAGGAATGAGATATTTGGGGAATCTGTTTTCTATAGATTAGGAAACAGAATATACATATTAGTACTTACTACATTTCAACAAAGGTGGTGGTTAGTGGTTAGCTGGGTTCATTAGTATACTATTTGAGTTATGATTATTTTAGTATTAGGGCTGCAGTCTTCAGGAATTTTCCAGTGTTAATTAAAGTTAACCAAGTCAAGATAAGCTTAACCTATCATTCGGGCACCTATTTGAATTAACCATACAAATTGAGAGACCTAAAGCAATTTACAAGATTGAAGGACACAATAGAAAATAGACGTTAATTAAGGGATTTATATCCACTATACATTTTAATTTAAAAAACCTGTTTCCGAAAGAGAAGGTACATACAAATAATTAAACCAGATTGTTTGGAAATGAATGAAAGAAAATGTGCACCGTAAAAAAAAGGGCTTCTTCTGTTTTATGAAATATACCTCTAATATTATCACACCACGAAATTGTCTCTCCTCTTCATTCTTCGTGTATCCAAGCTAAAGCAAAGAAGATATAAACCATGTCAATCAAATGAATGAAGAACACGTACCAACACAAAGTAATTAAAAAAAGATTACACAACACGAACTTTTCCATTTTTCTCGTTCAGTACAAACCACCTCTTGCTCCAGCCATTTGTTTTTGCACTCTTTTTCAGCAAATACCCTTATACAACATTTGAGAAAAAAGAAACAAACAGATTTAAGATGAACCCAAACAAAACTTCAAAGTAAACATAAGCAAAATTTCTGTTGAGAGTACAAATTAAGATAGTGCTCATTGAGTTGATGGAACGATGTGGATGAATGCTAAATAAAATACTATAATTAGTAACAACCTAACACTAACTGCTTAGTCATATCAACTGCCGCAAGGTTTAATTAACCACGAGAGCTTTAAATTGTCCTTAATTTCTTTAACAATACAACTATTTAGGACATAAAGAGTGTTTATAAAAAAGATACAGTTCTTTCATGAGCTACATATGTGCATCCTCTTCTCGTTTCTTTGACATACAAGAAAAGAAAAGTTTACAACCAAGTCATGCACAATATATACAACAAAATAGAGCTTTAACCAAAATCTTTGGGATATGGCAATTACATCTTTTTTCTCCAGACAGCTTCATCAAAAGCATCTCCTTTGTCATTACCATCCAAATTGTACCTCCCTCACTATTCATTATTACATCATAAGAACTAAGAGTAACAAGTCAATCCCTAGCAAATCTCCCTTGTTCACTAGTGATTTCACTGAGTGGGTTTCACAAACAGTACTGTAGCCTTTGAAGCCATTTCATGTATGGTCCCAACTTAGCTATAGCTTGTAATCTACCTAAAGCAACCCTCCTTTATCCTAGCATGAGGCATGCATTGAAACACTACCATAGTTGTCAAAACGTGTATCGTTTTCTTGTATCATGTATCGTAAGTTTTTTGTCACACTCCAAAAGGTCATTTTAGTGACCTTAAGGCCATGTACTTTAAAAATATGAACAAGTTAATAACATTGATTGCATGGAAAACCAAAAACAAGTGCTAAAGACCTTTCTTCGCATTCATAACCCGTACAAAACCCTTAAAAGTTATAGCTAATTGGAAATTTGAGGCATTGCAATTTTTGCAACCTTTACTTCTTATATAGTTATAACTATTCCCAAGTAACTAACTATGCCATAGTACAATACATGCATAATACAATACAAGACACTAAGTATTATGCAATCAATTCAGTAGTACAAGTCAAATAGACAATCAAGTAAACAGGAACCAATAATTAATCAAATAGACAACTATAATAAACTATTGATCAACTATAACTAATGGTAGTCTGTTGTTACTTAATTATCAATTAGATTGTGAGACACATAGAGGGTGTGTTGTGTGGGGTTTTGAGGAGCATACACATGAAGGGTGTGGGGTTTTGTAGTGTGGTCCACATGTAATGATGTAAGCCCCATCTACTCCATATTATTTTCTTCAAAACCTTCTCATTTTGGCCCAGAGTAAACCACACACACACAAAAACACACACAAACACACACACACAAGCTTTTGACAGAAAGAAGAAGACAAGAAGAAGAAGAAAAGAGAATAGAAGAAAGAAAGGAGGGGATCGCACATATTAACGGCAAGCAATGTCAAACTAGGAGTCTTTGTCGGAGTCGATGACAATGGTAGATTCAAAAATCAGAGAAGGCAAGAAGAATAGAGCAAAGGAAAGAGGAAATGGTCATCCCTTTATGTTCTTTTTTTATTTTATTTTATTTTTTAAAATCTCATCAAACTATATCGTTTCGTATCGTGAATTGGCCGATACGTGTCGAACGAATGCGTTCGATGCCGTTCCTGTAATATTGTATCATACAATACTTAGCACTCTTCAATACATGCCCTCCTCGATGTGTATCGGTTTTCCCTTGAATCATCTTATATCGTACAATACATATCGTGTATCGTACGATACTTACAACACTGCCTAATACACAAACTAGTGTAAATATAATGTCCCAGTTCTGGCATTGCCCCTTCCTAACTCAACCTTGTTCCCAAACATAGTCTTACTAATTCCTATAAAACCACTAAATAAATCTTAAGCCCACCACCTAGGGGTATAATATCTAGTCAATCCATCTTTAGGATTAGGGTTTTAGGGTTGGGGAGATTTCGTATAGGTTAATGATTTTTTGTAATCTCGGGATCTTCAAAGGAAGAGGGAAAGAGTGTGAGAAAAGGAAGAAATTGAGTGAGAAGCAACAAGCAAGAGAGAGCTAGGGTTTTCAGATCGAGAGAGAGAGAGAGAGGGCTAGGGTTTGGAAAATGGGTTTCAGGAGCTCCAATAGCGAGAGAGAGAGTTGTGAGGGAGATGGCGAACTGAGTATGTACAAGTGTTTAGAAAAACACTTGTACATACCTAGGCCGTTGTTGGGAAAAACGGCCTAGGATGATTTTTTTCATAAAAAAAACAACCTTTCCGAACAACGGCCTAAGTATGACTTTTTGCAAAAAAAAAACTTCACGCCAAAAAAATGCTAATTCTGAAGCGTTTTTTTCGTGAAGTACCAAAAATGCCCATCCGCTTTTAGAGCCCCTTAGTGGGAGATCCGAGCGGGCTTCGATCTGAGCCGTTGATCAAGATCGGGAGCGATCAAACGGCTCAGATCTATGTTTTCCAACCGGTTGAAAACGAAACCTGCTTTCAATGGAGCATTTGCCTATATATATATATATATATATATATATATATATATATATATATATATATATATATATATATATATAAAGAGAGAGAGAGAGAGAGAGAGAGAGAGAGAGAGAGAGAGAGATAATTAAATAAATAAAGGATTTGTTTTGGGAGGAATTTGAATTTGAGTTTTGGGAGAAAACTTTTGGGAGGGAAAATGTGTTTTGTGAGAGCATCCACAATCGTTTGCTATATTGCCAATTTCTCATTTTTTAGCAAACAAGGTGCTGCAGTAGTTTGCTATTTTGCCATTTTTTGGCAAAATAGCTACAGTCGCTTCTCATTTTTGAGAAACGAATTTGCAATTCTCATATTATAAGAGACGAGACAACATGTTTCGTCCCAAATTTTTTTCAATTTTTTGATGGGATCAGATGATACAACATGTTTCGTCTGACATTTTTTTAATTAAAAAAATTGATCGAACGGTACAACATGTACCGTCTGAAAAAAAATCAAAAAATGCTGAAACGAGACATGTTGTCTCGTCTCAAGCAATTTTGCTTGGGACGGGACAACATGTTGTCCCGTCCAGCATAGGTGGAGGAGTTTAGTTTGGTTTAATTAGGTTTAGTTAGGTTTAGTGTGTCATTAATTAGGTTTTAAGTATTATTATATTATTTAATTTATTTAATTAACCTATTATAATATTTAATCACTAATTAATTAATTCTAAAAAAACAAAAAACAACCGAACGAAACAACATGTCTCGTCTTTCTCAAAATTTTGCAAAATTTTAACAAACAACCACTGCAGATAAATACCCTATTTTCTATTACTGTAGCTGCCATTTTCTAAAAAATGAGAAACACCATTGTGGATGCTGTGAGGTTAGATCTGGCCTTTGATTTTGGGGGGATTGAAGGAGAGCCACTTGATAGCTTTCTTTGTGTTTTATTATTATTATTATTATTATTATTATTATTATTATTATTATTATTATTATTATTATTATTATTATTATTATTATATATATATATATATATATATATATATATATATATATATATATATATATATATATATATATATAGTAATTCACGCATGTGATGCACATTTAATATATTAAAAAAATTAAAGTAAAAAATCTGACATAGTGAGTACTCGAACCTGAGATCTTCTTCATATTAGTTATGCACGTGCAATGTACTGGTTGGTAGATTGACAAATGACACTAAGGTCTTTCTCATTATAATATTAGAGACTATAATGGGAAGAGTTGGAGTTGCACGTGTGTTGCATGTAAGTAGGTAGATTTACAACTTCAACTTCCATTATAATAATTATTATATATTATATTATAGATATATATATAGATAGATCGATAGATAGATCGATAGATAGATAGATAGATAGAGAGATAGTAATTTACGCGTGTGATGCACATTTAATATATTAAAAAAAATAAACTACAAAAATCTGACCTGGTGAGGACTCGAACCTGAGATCTTCTTCATATTAGTTTATGCACGTGCAATGCACTGGTTGATAGATTGAAAAATGACACTAAGATCTTTCCCATTGTAATATTAGAAATTTTCTCTCACACAGATTTGAATGCAAAATGTATGAATATATGTACGTGTGATCACATAGGCACATTTTTATGCACAATTAATTAATAAAAGTGATTTTGATCTCTCGGTCCAAAAACTTTAAGGGGTGATTTGTTTGGTCAAAAAATTAATGTAGCAAAACAAATTTAAAGGAAGTGTATTATTCATAGCTTTGTTTATTAGTAAAAGAGTTTGAATTTGGTTTCCCAACTAGATTACTGCAGCTGATTTTATTCATTTTATTTTCCACTCAAAATGAGACGAAAATGGGGGAGAAACACTATTCACGAGCTTTTAAGTTGATTTCTCTCTAATGTCTATTCACATTATCCAATAAAACAACTTCACATACTCTTCTACAATTATTTTTTACCACTTTTTTTAAATAAAAAAAATCATCTCTGCCCTACACTGCAGTCCAAACAAATTTTTTTTCTAACTTATTTTTAAATATTTATTTTCCAAATAGTAATATTCTAGATTGGATAAATTTTACAACCAACCAAACAACCCCTAAGTGTATGCCTAATACATAGTGTTACCATTGATAGTGCTGAAGAGTAGAGTTTGGGTTATTGCTAGCCCTAAATAAAAACAACTAGTATTTTCACGTGCGATGCACATTTCGATAAGAATCAGAGGACTTTCACGTGTGATATATGTTTTAAAAAATAGTTTTGGAGTTGGGCGTGTGCTGCACGTAATTGGAAAAAATATTTTGAAGAAAAAATTACAATTTGTATGTGCAATGCACGTGTTTATAAGTATAATTTGAGTTGTACGTGCAACATATATATATATTTAGTGTTAAAAAATATTATAAATTGTTTTGCACGTGCGTTGCACTTTTTAAATAGGTGATTTTTTAAAGTTTATTTTTGTTGTAATTAATGAGAGAGTTGAAGTTGCACGTGCAACGCACGGGTTTGTATATTGACAAATGACAACCTCAACTCTCCCATTATAATATTAGAGATAATGGTTACTAATAAGAAGGAAACGACATAAATTTTGGAAAAAGTGATTAAAATGCATAAATAATTTAAAGGTTTTATGCAGTTTCAAGAAGAAGAGATCTCACTGTAGCTAATATAATTGTTTTTCTCTCCTTTCCTTTTACACTATCCAATAAAACAATTTCACATGCTCCTCTACATTAAATGTCTTTCTCTATCCTTTATATCCTATACTAAATTCAAACTACATCCAAACGAACCATTTTTTTAGAACTCATTTTCAAATATTTTTGTTCACTATAGTAATCTTCATGGTTTTGATATATTTTACAACCAACCAAACACCCCCAAAACTGAAACCAAAGCTAATTTGGCGGCAATGGAAGCTAAGGGCATCTCCAACCCTGCATTTCATTTTGGAGCAACTTTTACTTTAGAATGGAGTAAATGTCAAATCAAATGATAACTTCATATTCAACCCATAATTCTATTTTTAACTCCAAAAAAGAATATTCTCTGCACATTCTTTTTTATCTACTTTTATATTAATTATTTTCGAACTCCCCACTATATATCTATTTCACGATTTGCCCACATACAAATTTTTATTACGTATTGATCCAATAATATGCTTATTTGATTATTTATGAAATTTTAATTCAGGTCAAAATAAAATGTTTGATGTTTTTATATATTGTAATTGACATTTCGGATTATTTTCTAAATATTAATTATACTCAATAAAAAATTAACAACATGGAATAATAAATAATATATAGAACACAATTAAAATAAAATTTAATTTTTGGGAGTTGAAAGTAATTAATTGTGTTTAGAATTTATTTAATTGGGTAAAAAAAAATAAAACTTACAAACTTCCCCCCGTGTCTCTGTGTGTGTGTGGGGGGGTTGAAAAAAAGGAAAAGGGAGAGAGAATGGCACTAGATGAACAGCGGTGCGCCACTGTTCATCAAGCGCATCCACTCCAAAATGGAGTGAAAGATGGCGTTGGGTTGGAGATGAAATCCAGCTCCAAACTTATTTTTTCACTCCATTTTGGGTGGGTTGGAGATACTCTAAGTGTGGAAAGGATGTTACGACACTTCATAGCTTAGTGATACAGTTCATTCAAAACTAACTACAGTGAAGCAGAGTCGACCTTGAGTTCTTGGGGGCCCGAGGCGAACTCCTGAAATGGGGCCCCCAAACATACACTAGTAATAATAATAATAATAATAATAATAATAATAATAATAATAATAATAATAATAATAAGGCAAAATGTTATTGTTATTATTATTATTATTATTATTATTATATATATATAATTTGCACATTGTTCAAGACAAAATGATATATTTTAGAGATAATTTAGTAAATGCCCCATTCAAAATGTGGAAACTAGCATATATCCCCACTATTTAAAAAACTATAAAATACCTCAAGTTTGGATGGAACCGTTAAAATTCCCATTAAGTAAACCCACGTGCATCACATGTGATATGTAAAGTGACCTAAATACCCATAAAATGTATTTTAGCAAATGTCCCCAATCAGAATGTGGAAACTAACATATACCCCCACTATTTAAAAAAAGTATATTTGGGATATTTCAGCAAAAGCCCCCATTTGAAATGCGGAAACTAGCATATACCTGCACTATTTTCACTGTCAGGTGTTATGAAAAATGTGATTGTAATGTGTTGCTACTCAGTCTGAACAAATTTCTTCATATACTGATGATAACAATGTAATTGAAAAGAGGTTCTCTGTCAGATTTTGACCCCAAAAAACACAAAAATCAACATCTATTACAACGGATTGTTGTGTATCATCAGTAGTTTGTGTACCATTATCTATTACAACAGATTGCGTGGTCTCTTGTTCCACTCTAGAATATGCATCATTATTTTCATCATCTTCATTCACAATAGGTTCAATAATAGTTTGTGTATTACCCATAGTCACAAATTTGTTGTTTATAAATAATTCGACAAGATTTAATATTCGGAAATCAACAAAAATCTGGAAAATTCGGGAAAAATTTCGGCAAAAGTTAAGGAAGAAAGAAAAACAAAATTTAATGTATCTAAGTAGTTAGTACTCCTCACCTAAGTAAAAATATATACATATAAATCCATAAATATATCTTGTATAATTCGCTAAATTCACAAATTATTTGCGAAACATTCGTTTAATTCGTGATTTTCGTGAATAATTCGCGAAGTGCTGGAATTAAATGCAAACCTGCAAATAATTCATGAATTTGTTCGATAGATTATTTCTTCATGAATAATTTAAGAATTTAACGAATTATTTCATGAACTTTGTTAATATGGTATTACCTACTGACAATTAGGTTGTGCATCATCTTCAACAACACCTAAGTTGAGATGTGAAAAAAAGCATTGATGCTGGCGTTGATGTTTTTTTTTGTCGAAACAACAAACACATATCATATACTATTTAAAACCATAAAACTGTTCCGTCCAAACTGACAGTATTTCTTAGTTTTTTTCCCCTTTTCAAGTAGGGGTATATGCTAGTTTCCACATTTTGAATGAGGCATTTGTTGAAATATCTCTTTTTTTAAATAGTGGCGGTATATGCTAGTTTCCACATTCTGAATGAGGACAATTGTTAAATACATTTTATCATGGGTATTTAGGTCATTTTACATATCACGTGTGACGCATGTGAGTTGACTTAACAGTGGTTTTAATGTTTTCGTCCAAACTGGGGTGTTTCTTAGTTTTTTAAAATAGTGGGGGTATATGCTAGTTTCTATATTTTGAATATGGGCATTTGCTAAATTATTCCTACATTTTATAATGCATGACTTCTTCTCGCATTCCATTAAGCAAGTTCACTAATTAAATGTTCATAGTCAAGCGTTTCTACCATCGCCTTCTCAATGTAATGTAAGGTAGGGTATTGAAGGGTTGAAGTGTAATTGAGATTTTGAAAGAGAAAATCCAATCAATAAGTTAACAGAAAGTTCACAAAATCCCAAATAAATTAAAATCAATCAACCACTAGCCCAAATAATTAAAAAAATATAAATGCCCAAATAATTAAATTTGGGGGCCCATAAAAATAATTATACAAATTATAATTTTAATTTTATTTTACGCTTAAAATACGTAACTACAAGTATAAGAAAAAATAATTTGTTGGGCCCCCTAAAATTGGAAAAATTTTGAGGGCCCGAATTGGCCACGCTCCCCTGCATCTACTAGGGGCCCGACCCTACAGTGAAGTGTTCTTTAGGTTTGATTGTGGTTTTTGTACCATGTGTCGCTATGGTTGGATTTAATTGGTTTAGATGTACTATGGGCTAATAAAAAATACAATGGTTAGTCATTTTATTTAAATACATAATAAATCTAACGTGCCTGGATCTATGTAGTATTCTTGTGTGTGCACGCACGTGTGGGGGAGGGATACAAAAGTTATTATAAAAGTAATTTATTAGCATATATATAGTATTCCATATTTTAATGGATGATAATTTATTATTGTTTTCACAAATATTTTGATATATCTAAGAACGCGATAAAAATAATAAATATGTTGATAAGTTTATTAATGTTGTGATATGTATTATTTACTAAATATGAAAGAGCTGCCTACATACAAAATAAATACTATAAAAAACTAAATATGGAAGGTGGTTTAAATTATTTTTTGAGAGAGGGGGCTAGAGTAAAAAAGATATATACTTAAGTGGACTTTTTGAAAACCCGGGAGCATGACCCCCCCTAGCCCCAAGGGGGATCCGTCCCTGGCGTGGATAACCAAATTCAATGCTTCGTTGCGTCCCATTTGCATTTTGTTGTAGCAAAACTACAGAAAAATGCTAAGTTAAAATAGACATTGCTTCACAGAACCTTTTTATATATATTCAATTTGGTTTCCTTTTCCATTAGAAGAGATTTTGTAATCTTTATATAGATATAAAAAATGACAAGAAAATAATGTGCTACAACAGATTTAAAGAAAAATCAATTTCCTTATAAAAATGAAGAAAAACGCTGGAAAAATGATAAATAGATTTCTTTAAAAGATTGTGTGGTTTCTGATAGAAAACTAAAATGGTCGTGACAACCCTTCATATTGTATTTTAAAAATATTCTGTCATTTAGCTTTTTCCACCGAACAAGTAAAAAACAATTATAGAAAACTATTTGTCTAATTTTTTAAAAAATGACATGACATCAAAAGAAATTGATTTTTTAGGTGATCCAAGTTATTTTTAAGTCAAATAAATAAGAGAAATTAAAAGCTAAAAGACACCTCATTTTTTGAATGTCTATAATTTTATTCTCTTGAAACAAAATAGCCTAGCCCCCTTTGTGGAAAAACATTTATTACACTTTGATGCTGCCATGTTTGTTAATTATTTTGAAAAAAACAGGAATAATCAGACAAATCTCTCTACCTACTACCTGCGGCTTAAGAGCAACTGTAGTCGTTTGCCAAATATTCATATATTTGGCTGAAAACAGAGCTGCAGTCGTTGGCCAAATATGCATATTTGGCTACAGTAGATTGCCAAAAATGAGAGAAGATTTGAGAAATATCCATATATGAGAGACGACACTTCAAGTGCCGTCCTAACAAAAAAAATTAATTTTTTTGTTGTCGGACGACATTTCAAGTGCCGTCCCTCGAAAAGAATTTAATTTTTTCAATAAAAAACAACCCAAAAATAGCACAAACCCTCGGACGGCACTTTGAGTGCCGTCCCTTGCCCCCATTTTGTCGGACGGCACTTCATGTGCCGTCCCACCGCTGTAAGGAATTTTTGCAATTTTGTATTTTTTTTGCAATTTCTGAAATGTTTTTGTAACTTTTTGTAACTTTTTCATAAATTCTGAAATATTTTTGTAATTTTTTCGTAATTTCTGCAATGTTGTTGTAATTTTTTATAATTTTTTATTTGCACTTCGAGGACGAATTTTTTCCCTCGGGCGGCACTTGAAGTGCCGTCGCACCTTTTATAAAAATAGCAAATCAACGAGTTTAGCAAAACATAACTTGGGTATATTCATTTATCCATTTATGCATATTTTCACCTTCAACGATTGTGGTTTTTGTAACATATGTCACTATGGTTGGATTTAATTGGTTTAAATGTAGTACGGGCTAACAGAAAATACAATGGTTAGTCATTTTATTTAAATACATAACTACTATTTTTCACGTGCGAAGCACGTTTTGATAAGAGTTGGAGAATTGTCACGTGCGATTTACGTGTTAAGAAATAGTTTTGGAGTTGGACGTGTGTTGCACGTAATTGGTAAAAATATTTTCAGGAAAAGCTACAATTTGTACGTGCAATGCACATATTTATAAGTAGAATTTGAGTTGTATGTGCAACATATGTGTATGTTTAGTGTTAAAAAAATATTGTAAATTTGTTTTGCACGTGCGTTGCACATTTTAAATAGGTAGAATTTTATTTATTTATTTATTTTTGTTGCAATTAATGGGAGAGTTGGAGTTGAACGCACAATGCACGAGTTTGTATGTTGACAACATTACAACTCCAACTCTCCCATTATAATATTAGAGATAAATCTAATGTGCCTGGATCTATGTAGTATTCTTGTGTGTGTGCGCCCGTGTGGGGAGGGATACAAAAGTTATTATAAAAGTAATTTATTAGCATATATATAGTATTCCATATTTTAATCGATGATAATTTATTATTGTTTTCACAAATGTTTTGATATATCTAAGAACACGATAAAAATAATAAATATGTTGATAAGTTTATTAATGTTGTGATATGTATTATTTACTAAATATGAAAGAGTTGCCTACATATAAAATAAATACTATAAAAAACTAAATATGGAAGATGGTTTAAATTATTTTTTGAGAGAAAGGGGGGGGGGGGGGGGGGGGCTAGAGTAAAAAAGTTATATACTCAAGGGGACTTTTTGAAAACCCGAGAGCATGAGCCCCCCTTGCCCCAAAGGGGCTCCGTCCCTAGCGTGGATAACCAAATTCAATTATCAATTGGGCCCTTTATATTTCATCTCCGCTTCGTTGCGTCCCATTTGCATTTTGTTGTACCAAAACTACATAAACATGCTAAGTTAAAATAGACATTGCTTCACAGAACCTTTTTTTATATATTCAATTTGGTTTCCTTTTCCATTAGAAGAGATTTTTTAATCTTTATGTAGATAGAAAAAAATGTCAAGAAAATAATGTGCTACAACAGATTTAAAGAAAAATCAATTTCCTTATAAAAATGAAGAAAAACGCTGGAAAAATGATAAATAGAATTCTTTAAAAGATTGTATGGTTTCTGATAGAAAACTAAAATGATTGTGACAACCCTTTATATTTTATTTTAAAAATATTCTGCCATTTAGCTTTCTCCACCGAACAAATAAAAAACAATTATAGAAAACTATTTGTCTAATTTTTTTTAAAATGACATGCCAACAAAAGGAATTGATTTTTTAGGTTATCCTAGTTATTTTTAAGTCAAATAAATAAGAGAAATTAAAATCTAAAAGACACCTCATTTTTGAATCTCTATTATTTTAATGGGAGAGTTGGGGTTGTAAACAAACAAACCCTAATTTTGTAACTGAGTAAACACGTGCAATATACGGCAAACTAAATCCACCAAACATACCCGTGTGATGCACGTGCAGTCCCTAAAAAAGGGATATTTTAGCAAATGCCCCCATTTAAAATGTGAAAATTAGCATATACTCCAACTATTTTTAAAAACTAAGAAATACTTCTATCTATAATCTCTAATATTATAATGGGAGAAAACCTTAGTGTCATTCGTAAATGTTTTGTCAATTTACCAACCCGTGCAATACACGTGCATAACTATTATAAAGGAGGTTCTAAGTTAAAATCCAGATTATGTCTAAATTTTTATTTTAAAAAACTATATTTATTAAAACGTGCATCGCACGTGCAAATTACTAGTGTCTATAATTTTATTTTTTTGAAACAAAATAGCCTAGCCCCCTTGTGGAAAACATTTATTACACTTTGATGCTGCCATGTTTGTTAATTATTTCGAAAAAACAGGAATAATCAGACAAATCTCTCTCCCTACTACCCGCAGCTTTGGCCTAGCTTTTTTTTAGCTTTAAAGCTACTTCAGAAGGAGAAGTTAGAAAATACAGCTTTGAAATTAAAAGCTGAAGCTGTTTGGATAGTCAGCTTTTTTTTAAACTTTAAAGCTACTTTTAAGCTAGAAGTTGTTTGGCATATATCAATTAAAAGCTACTTTTATACATCATCTTCACCAAATCCCTAATCCCTAATCCCTAATCTCCACCAAATCCCTAATCCCTAAGAGTGATGAATGAAATAATAGTAATAAAACATTGTGTTATGATTTTAATTTATCAAGCTTGGAATTAGATAAGAGTTTCTGTCAAAGGAAACTTCCTAACCTTTCAGTAAACCAATTATTTTCTTGGAGCTATTCAGATGCATGCCCGGTTTAGTCAAAGACAGTGTGCCCTTTCCTGCAATTTTATCAATCCTTTCATTATTAATAGTAAGTTTTGAAAGAACAAAACAAAGAGACTTCCCCCTTCGAGTCTTCCATCCATCGCTCCCTTACCTTTTTGCGACCAAAACATGGATGGCTCCATGCCGTCCTCCACCGTATCACCTTCTCCCCTCCCGTCACCGCCGTCAAGTTCTCCCCTAACGGCCAACTCATCGCCGTCGCCGTCAAGAGCCGGATTGTTCAAATCGAAGAAGAAGGGGAGAGTTGGGTTTTGATTTGTTTTTTCCTTTGTTGGTTTTGATCTAGAAGCTAGAAGCTAGAAGCTAGAAGTAGATCTTGGTAGCTTCTTTTAGAGCTCCTTTTTCTTCATAAAAAAAAGCTACTTCTCTTTTTGTAGAGCTTTTCAAAATATATGTTTGGCCCAGCTTCTCCTTCTAAAGGAGAAGCTAAGCTAATTTTAAGCTGGGCCAAACACTACCTAAAGCTCCCAATCCCCATCAACCCAATCACAACCGTACATCCCCCAACAAATTCAAACCCCCAAAGCGCCACTCTCAAATTTCGAACTCTCTCTCCTCTAAATCAATGGCATTATGGCAGATCCTTCATCAATGGTGGCGGCGATCGATCCCGAAACGGCGTTCTTGATCTCAACGAAGCAAACCAGCAATGAGTGGGAGCTCTACAAAGAGAACGTCCGACCCCTCAAGCGAGGCCGCAACGTCGACCTCCTAAATCAAGCTCTGCGATCCCAATCCGACAACTCAATCAAGAAGTCCCTCATCAACACACGAAGGTAAGGGAGTAACTAGGGTTTCATCACTTTAATGTTGTTCTTTGTTAGATCTGTTGTAACTAGGGATCTTTGATGTGGGAATTTTTAGGAGTTTGATCGGGGCGATTGATGAGTACAAGGGGGAAGATCCGCTTCAGCCGTGGCTCGAGTGAGTGTTTTCTTGATCCTACCTCGTTTTAGTTTCTTGAGTTTACCATCTAATTTATTAATTTTTATGCGAAGAAATAGATAATCGGGAGTGAGAACTTGATAATTTCACATTAAAACAGTCCACGAATCGGGGAATACTTAGCTATGTTCGTTTTAGATTATAGTAATGCTACAACCACTACCAAATCTACTACTTTAGGTGGCACTATACTATTGGAGGTTTCTATCACCTACCCTACAATCTTGATAATTTCACATTGAAACAGTTCAAGAATCGGGGAATGCTTAGCTATGTTCGTTTTAGATTAGAGTAATGCTACAACCACTACTAAATCTAATACCTTAGGTGGCACAATACTATTGGAGGTTTCTATAGTAGATATAATGTTGGATTGAGAAAATGGTAACTTGTGACTTTTATTGCAATGACAGTCGTTGCAATGAATAGTTTTTGAAATAGATGAAGAAAATGCCAAAGAAAAGGTGGTCGTAATGTGTCGAAGAATGGGCTCGGACGGATGACCTAGACGGTGGTGCCAATCAGTGGGAGAGGCTTTGACACTGGAGTAGGCGAATTTGGTGTTGGTGGGAAGGGATGATGTCGGCCATTCATACACACCATCTCTAGTTTGTCCCTCTAGCAGTGTTGCCCCCATCATTAAATCCTTCACATAAAAAGAAGTTGGTAAGAATTCAATGGATGTTTTATTTGTTTGGCAAAATTGGGATATATAAATCAAATTTTGTTTGATATTTGGAACACACAAAACATCGTGTAATTTAAATGAATGAGAGGGAGTGTGAAGAGAGAAAGAACCGGTGTGAGAGATAGGTAACCCAGTACCTGTTAGAAAATGAGTGTTTTATACACCATTTACGAACCGATTTTTGAGCAATTTTTTGAGTAAGACCCTCAATGAATTATTGAGAGATCTTGATTGATTTGTGTTCTCCTTCATGAGTAGATCAAAATCGTATATTGGTTTGCTAAAATCGGTTAAGGGGTGAATGAGAAATTGTCTCTCAAAGTGAGTAGTTTTCATTCTTGAAATGGGTTAAGGGAACATAGTCCCACATCGGAAAAATTAAAGGAAATAGAAAAGGATATATAGCAACCTCCTTCTTATCATTGTAAGATAGCTAGAAGAGAGGCTCACTCTCGCGCGCGCAGGGGGTGCAAATCTCGGACCGGATTACATGCGACTTGTGTGCGCCCGCACGACCTGCGGACACGAATGCCGGACCGACTTGACCCCACCCCGTGCAGAGCCACTTTTTGCTACAGTTTTGATTTTTCTTTTTGTAACGGCTGAAATGAATGCAGAAACGGTTCTGTCTGCCGTTTCAGTGCTGTATTTAACATTTTGTCTGCCGTTACACTGAAGGCAGTGAATGATGTCTGTCGTTACAGTCTCGGCATTCAATTGGTTGTCTGCCGTTACAATGAAGGCATTAACAGCCTTGTCTGCCGTTACGGTTTTAACCCAGCCCCTATAAATAGAGGCCTCCCCTCTACTTTCTTCCCTGCACAACAGATCTTCTTTCTCTCCTTCTCTAGGTACTGTTTGGTTCTTCTTTTCTGGTTTTTCATTGGTAAGTCGGTGATAGGGTTCAAGCGTTGCTACTCAGTTCGGGAGTACTACGTGGTGCCTACGTGATCGCTCCGGTCGTTGTATCCTGGGAGACAGATGCCTTAGTTCATTCCAGCAACCGGAAGAGGAGAAATCTATTTTAAGGACACTGTGTGGTACACAGGCCTCGACTTCTCAAATTGTAATCTGAGATTACTTCTTGTAAGTAGTTTATTTAATTTTTCTTTTTCTTTTCTTTCGGTTTTCCTTCTCTTCTGTTCCCTTCTCAGTTTTCTGTGCCTCTCAATCCTTTTATTGTAAAAAGGAATTTTGTAAAGAATATTTGTAACAAACTTAAAACTGATTTTGGATTTCTTTCATTTCCGATTTTTGAGGCATGGTTTTTTCTTTTTATTTCTTTAATCTGGAAAACTTACACTCGTGTTGTGTAAATTTCAGAATCAAAATGACTACTGCATCGGACAATGCTACTGTGTCTGAAACGGTCTACATGCCAGTTGCTGATACGATGCAAGAACCGAATGCTGCTGCGGCACGAGTGCCAATGCCCACCGTTGTATTTGTCTCAGTCTTCCATGGGGAGAAACCTGAGAAGTTCAACGGGCAGAACTTTCAAAGTTGGCAACAGAAGATAATGTTCTATCTGACCACACTGAATCTTGCAAGATTCTTGAACGAAGATGCTCTAAATCTTAAAAAAGATGAGCAAGATAACCAAGTCATTGCCGCTGTGGATGCTTGGAAAAATGCTGATACTTGTGTAGAAATTACATAATGAACGGATTAGCCGATTCTTTGTATAATGTATACATTGACAAAAAAACAGCTAAAGAACTTTGGAAATCACTAGACCATAAGTATAAAACTGAGGATGCCGGTGCCAAGAAATTCATTGTGGGCCGCTTCCTAGACTATAAAATGGTAGATTCTAAAACAGTGATCAGTCAAGTTCAAGAATTACAACTCATCTTGCATGAGATTCATGCTGAAGGTATGAACTTAAGTGAAAGTTTCCAAGTGGCATGTATAATTGAAAAACTACCACAAGGTTGGAAAGACTTTAAGAATTACCTAAAGTATAAGCGAAAAGAAATGGGCATTGAAGATCTCATTGTCAGGCTTCGCATTGAAGAAGACAATAGAGGATCTGAAAAGGTTGGACTCGTCAGTCATGCAGCTAAGGCAAATGTAATGGAACATAAACAACGTTCTAACAAGCACAACAAAGGTCCCAAGTTGGGGCCCAAGGGAGGGATCTCCAAGAAGCCGAAGTTTCAAGGCAAGTGCTTCAATTGTGACAAAATGGTTCACAAGTCCACTGAATGCAGACTTCCCAAGAGGAACAGGAACAGAGAAGCAAACTTGATTCAAGGAATTGCTCAAGATGTTTCCGATATCAACCTCTCAGCTGTGATATCAGAGGTGAATATGTTAGGTTCAAACCCGAAGGAATGGTGGATTGACACTGGAGCTACTCGACATGTGTGCTCCAATAGAAGTATGTTCTCCACTTTCGAACCATTAGAGAATGGGGAGAAAATGTTCATGGGGAACTCGGCTACTTCAGAAATAAAGGGCCAAGGCAAGGTGATCTTGAAGATGATTTCTGGAAAGGAACTGACTCTGAACAATGTTGCATATGTTCCTGAAATCCGTAAGAACCGGGTATCTGGTTCGTTGCTTAATAACCACGGTTTTCGTTTAGTGTTCGAGTCGAACAAATTTGTTTTGTCAAAAAGTGGAATGTATGTTGGTAGAGGATATATGAGTGGTGGAATGTTCAAACTCAATGTAATGACCATGGTTAAGAATATGAATAAAGCTAGCTCTTCTACTTATTTGCTTGATTCTTCCAATTTATGGCATGGTAGACTAGGACATGTTAATTATGATACTTTGCGAAAACTAATTAACTTGAATCACATACCAACATTCCAAATTGATTCCAAACACAAATGTGAAACTTGTGTTGAGGCAAAACTAACAAGATCATCGTTTAAAAGTGTTGAAAGAAACACCAAACCACTTGATATAATTCACACTGATATTTGTGATTTGAAAATGATACAAACAAGAGGTGGTAATAAATATTTTATTACCTTCATTGATGATAGCACAAAATATTGCTATGTATACTTGCTTAAAAGCAAGGATGAAGCTATAGAGAAATTTGTTCTCTATAAAAATGAGGTTGAAAACCAACTCAATAAGAAAATTAAGGCGCGAAGAGGCGACCGAGGTGGAGAGTATGAATCGCCATTTGCTGACACATGTGCTAAGCATGGGATTATACATGAAACGACAACGCCTTATTCTCCTCAGTCCAACGGTGTTGCTGAGAGAAAGAATCGTACATTGAAAGAAATGATGAATGCAATGTTAATAAGTTCTGGTTTGCCACCAAACTTGTGGGGAGACGCTATTCTTTCAGCTAACTACCGTTTGAATAAGGCGCCCAAAAAGAAAGAAGAGAAAACTCCATATGAATTATGAAAAGGAAGAAAGCCATCCTACAATTACTTGCGAATGTGGGGATGTCTTGCCAAGGTGGCAGTACCTCCACCTAAGAAAATGAAAATAGGACCAAAAACAGTTGATTGTATTTTCATTGGCTATGCACTTAACAGTAGTGCCTATCGGTTCTTGGTGTACAAATCCGATATCACTGAGATATCAAAGAACATGATAATGGAATCTAAAAATGCATCGTTCTTTGAAGATGTATTTCTATGTAAGTCAAAGGAGGAACCAAGTTCCTCCAAACGAACATATGAGACTATCAGTGAAGATAGTGAAGAAGTTGAGGAGGAACCTCGACGCAGTAAAAGAACAAGAACGGAAAAATCTTTTGGTCCGAATTTCTTGACTTTTATGCTTGAAGGAGAACCCCAAACCTTCAAGGAAGCGGTGAACTCTAGTGATGATCCTCAATGGAAAGAAGCCATCAAGAGTGAAATTGATTCTATCTTGCAAAATCATACTTGGGAACTAGTGGATCTTCTACCGGGTAGTAAACCTTTAGGTTCCAAGTGGATCTTCAAGAGAAAAATAAAACCTGATGGATCAATTGATAAATACAAGGCAAGACTTGTAATTAAAGGTTATAAACAAAAGGAAGGTCTTGATTACTTTGATACATATTCTCCTGTGACGAGAATAAATTCCATTAGGATGGTACTTGCCGTAGCAGCTCTACGCAATCTTGAAGTACATCAAATAGATGTAAAAACAGCTTTTCTTAATGGAGATTTAGATGAAGAAATCTACATGGAACAACCTGAGGGTTTTTCAGCTCCAGGACATGAAAAGAAAGTGTGTAAACTGGTGAAGTCATTATATGGCTTGAAACAAGCTCCAAAACAGTGGCATGAAAAATCTGACAATGTCATGATGACAAATGGCTTCAAGATCAATGAATGTGACAAATGTGTATATGTCAAAGACACAGAAGATGGATATGTCATTATATATTTGTATGTAGATGACATGCTTATTATTGGAAGCAATGATCAGATAATTAAATCTGTTAAAAATATGTTAAATTCGAGGTTTGACATGAGTCATGGGACTAGCTGATGTTATATTGGGAATTAAAATCACAAAAACATCAGACGAGCTTATTTTAAGCCAGTCACATTATGTTGACAACATTCTTGAAAAATTTTGATAAAGATAATTCTGGAATTGCCAGAACTGCAATAGATCTAACTTTACATTTATCCAAGAATAAAGGGGAGAGTATTTCTCAAGTAGAATACTCTAGAATTATAGGCAGTCTAATGTACTTAATGAGTTGTACAAGACCAGACATAGCCTATGCAGTAAGTAAACTAAGTAGATACACGAGTAATCCTGGAAGCGAGCATTGGTAAGCAATTATAAGAGTACTGAAGTACTTGCGTTTTACTCGTAACTACGCGCTGCACTATACAAGATACCCGGTTGTACTTGAAGGATACAGTGATGCGAACTGGATATCAAGTGATAATTCAAAATCCACTAGTGGCTATGTGTTTACACTAGGTGGTGCAGCAGTTTCTTGGAAATCCTCGAAATAAACAGTGATCGCTAAATCCACGATGGAATCAGAATTTATTGCATTGGACAAATGTAGGGAAGAGACTGAATGGTTACGCCACTTCCTTGAGGAAGGTGGACGAAGCCTGTGCCTCCAATCTGCATACATTCAGATAGTCAATCTGCAATTTGTAGAGCACAGAGCAATATGTATAATGATAAATCTAGACATATTCGTCGAAGACATAATACCATTAGACAACTATTCTCTACTGGGGTTATCTCTGTGGACTATGTAAAGTCAAAGGATAACATTGCGAATCCGCTAACCAAAGGGTTAAACAGAGAGTTAGTTGATAAATCATCGAAGGGAATGGGACTAAAGCCCATGAAAGAATAAGTCGATACAATGGACACCCAACCTAGCTAACTGGAGATCCCAAGATCTAGGTTCAAAGGGACAACTAAATTGTAAAGACCAAGTTGGATCACTGTGGGGATTTTCCCATGTCCATTCCCATGATGAAACAGTGATGCCCGTAAGGTAACAAGTTAAGCTAGGCTTTTAATGATTCTTATGCGTCGGATATCCGAGCAGAGTAATGCGGGTTATTCTTAAGTAAGAAATCACCTATGTAAGAGGGAAGAAGGGCCGCTTCCAAGAGAATAATATAGGGCAATATTCCTGTTAAACTCTTGCAGAACCAGGCGTATGTTCATGGCCAAAACGAACATAACAGTGAGAACTGAAAATGCGTTAGAAAGATTTCTGTGTGAGATATGTCATCGTTTACACAAATGACAGAACAGTTCAAAGACATCGCTAAGTAAACATATTTTCATAAGGGAAGGTTCAAAGGGTAACACCTACTTATCCTAAGCAGGAATCAATCGTTGAATTCTATCACAAAGTCTGTCGTGTCAGTCTGTCGTGTCAGTCTGTCCTGTCTGTGGTCGTCCATTCATGTGGGGATTGTTAGAAAATGAGTGTTTTATACACCATTTATGAACCGATTTTTGAGCAATTTTTTGAGTAAAATCCTCAATGAATTATTGAGAGATCTTGATTGAGCGCTGCTACTCAGTTCGGGAGTACTACGTGGTGCCTACGTGATCGCTCCGATCGTTGTATCCCGGGAGACAGATGTCTTAGTTCATTCCAGCAACCGGAGGAGGCGAAATCTGTTTTAAGGACACTGTGTGGTACACAGGCCTCGACTTCTCAAATTGTAATTTGAGATTACTTCTTGTAAGTAGTTTATTTAATTTTTCCTTTTCTTTTCTTTCGGTTTTCCATCTCTTTTGTTCCCTTCTCAGTTTTCTGTGCCTCTCAATCCTTTTATTGTAAAAAGGAATTTTGTAAAGAATATTTGTAACAGTACCATCACCAATAATAATGTCATCAAGGCCGTCATATGGAGTATGAAGCGAGAGATTTTTCAGATCTGCAGTGATGTGGTGAGAGGCCCCGGAATCAAGAAGCCATGCGATGTTGTCAGTGGAATTAGCAGTGGCCATGTGTTTTTCAGATTTTTTCAGATTTTTCAGATTTTTCAGATTTTTAGGAGTTTGATCGGGGCGATTGAAGAGTACAAGGGGGAAGATAAGTGTTTTCTTGATCCTACCTCGTTTTAGTTTTTTGAGTTTACCATCTAATTTATTAATTTTTATGTGAAAAAATGTATAATCGGGAGTGAGAACTTGATAATTTCACATTAAAACTGTCAAAGAATTGGGGAATACTTAGCTATGCTCGTTTTAGATTAGAGTAATGCTACAACCACTACCAAATCTACTACCTTAGGTGGCACAATACTATTGAAGGTTTCTACCACCTACTCTACAATAACCTCTACTAATAGTGTGCCAGCTAAGGTAGTAAAGAGAAGATAGTAGATTTGGTAGTGGGTGCAGCATTACTCTTTAGATTATACAAAGTGCTATGTATTTCATAATATAAGTTGTTATAGCCCCTTTTTTCCCTTCCAAATTAGATGTTTTAGGTTTCTAGAACAATGTCTTTACACTCTCAAGTGCTCATCAATTATTTTTTTTACTCCACTACCAATTAAACCCTTAAGAGTTTTATTAGGTCAATTAATGGGTTTAATTAAAAAGAAGGGCATTTTTGTAACTATACTATTAATAGTTACATTAATAAATTTAATTAAAGAGGAAATTTACTTCTCATCTCACTAACCTACAGCGTTTCTTAAAACGAGTGTACAAACCTTAAACGACTTATAACATGGAACGGAGGGAGTAACATTTAGCTCTAACATGCAGTTTTTTTCCCCACTCTGTAATATGGCTGCAGTCTTGGGTATTTCTTGTTGAAACTTTTACTCATTTAGCGAATCTATTAGTACTCTCTTAGTGATAGTTAGGATAACTGAAGTTATTTTTTATGTCGAGGTGCATACTATGCTAACTTTGGTTGTGATACTACCTTCAACTTAAGAAATAACTTTTTAACAATTTTTGAACCAAGAGCTTGGAAGCCCACAGTTGAGGTAAATTAGGTGTATGTCGATTGAAAACTCCAGTTATCCCAATCAGTCTAAAGTTATGTGAGGTAACTCCATAGATTCCTGTTATTATGACTACACACCTTTAAATTTGTGAAGCGATTCTAACAATTGCCTCCAATTGTGCTATTTGTGAGTTCAGACTTAGGTCAGGATTTTAAGAAACATTTTTTGGGGTTTTATTATTACTATTAATTTTAGTTTTCATTGTTCAAGAGTATAGTGTGCTCTATCATATTTTTCTAGAGATAAGAGATGAATGCCGTTTAATTTTTGACATGCTTGGTATCAGAGATGTAATGGTGTTTGCTATGTTTTATGCCTTTTATTATGAAAAGTTAGGGATGGCATTCGGGCCAACCAGGTCGGGCCGGACCTTGGCAGGGAAATGCTAGCTCGGACATGACCCCTGGTCCCTGGCTCGGGGGCCGAGCTGGTTCGTTGCGGGTTCGCGGGTTAGACAGTCTTTTCGATTTTTTTCTTTTTCTTTCTTCGAGTGTACAAAGATAAAAGGAAAGAAAAATGGTGAACAATTGGGTTGTACACATAGATAAAAAAGAGATTCATAAAATAAATTATTTTTATGATATACAAAATTTCAAATTAATCAAATAGATAAGTAACATACAAATCTGAAATCTTATTAAATGACAATATCAAAATCAAAATAAAAATAAAAATAAAAGAAAGAAACATTAGCTAAAAATTAATTTGATAAAAAAGTGATTAATTCTTTCAAAAATAAAATTACCTAAGCTTTTTCAGGATCGAATCCGCGACAAAACCAAACTCAATGAACTAATTTGCATGGACTAGCCAAGAAGTCCAACCTATAACATTATTTCATTAAAATTTTGATAGTGCATATATATATATATATATATATATATATATATATATATATATATATATATATATATATATATATATATATATATATAAAATTAAGACCATTTGAATTAGAAAATTTTTAGTCCTACATTGGTGAGATGAGAGAAGTGAGGAGATGGACTTGGCTATAAATAGCTAGGGGGAGGGTTGGCAAATCGAGTAATGAGTAGTGATCAGTTAATTTTGATGTCTACTCTCATTTTTATAAAATTTTGAAATATTTGGGGAGGGTTGGCAAATCGAGTAATGAGTAGTGATCAGTTAATTTTGATGTCTACTCTCATTTTTATAAAATTTTGAAATATTTTACATTATATATATATATATATATATATGTAGGGAAAGCATCGGTTGTGCACTACCTCTAGTGCACCCGGCGTGTGCACTAGGCCTTCGGGCGTTCATATCGACGATTCGAACCGTTCACATTGATCTACACATCTAAATTAGTCTAAATATGTAAAATCAAATCATCTGAAATTCATTTACCCATCCATTGAAGTGTTACAAAATTTTATGGCTGAAAATCATTTTTTTTTATAGTCACATGATAGATGGGTAAATGAATTTCAAATGATTTGATTTTACATATTTAGACTAATTTAGATGTGTAGATCAATGTGAACGGTTCGGATCGTCGATATGAACGCCCGAAGGCCTAGTGCACACGCCGTGTGCACTAGAGTAGTGCACAACCGTCGCTTTCCATATATACACACACACACACACATATACTTTGCAGTATTAGCACACAAATCCAATTTTTTTTTTAAAATTCTGAAAAATTCAAAATTGGCCAACGGGCCGCGGACAGCCCGGACCGGACCAGGCCGGTTCAATTCGATCCCGGGACCGGACCAGGCAGGTTCAATTCGATCCCGGGCCTGGCCCCTAGCGGGCCGGGCCGGATTCGGGCTTTTAGGGGCAAATGGTGAACCGGACCGGGTCTATTGGGCGGGCTGGCCCTGGTTCAGTCCGGGTTTGGTCGGGCCGGGCCGGGTCGAGGACCGAGCGGGCCGGGCCGGTCCCGGGCTAGCCTGGCCCGAATGCCATCCCTATGAAAAGTTGTTAGCCTTTTGAATTTGAATAACAAATTGTAATAATAGTTTAACCTTTTTGTTGTTACTGACTTTCGAGTTCATATGTTTTACCTTGTGAATAGCTGCATTAAATGGGTCCAGGAGTCCTTCCCCACTGGAGGAGAATGTTCTGGTTTAGTAGTAATCTTTGAACAGTGTGTACGTGCATTTTGGCATGGCGAACGCTACAAGGAAGATTTGCGCTATCTGAAAGTTTGGCTGGAATATGTGAGTTTGCGTGAAACCTTTTCCGCATACTTGTTTTGTCCTTTGGATTTTCACAACAAAATTTGAGTATGCATCTTTTGATTTTGATTTGGTTGCTGATTGCAGGCTGATAATTGCGATGATGCTGAAATAATATATGAGTTTCTTGAGACAAACCAAATTGGGCAGAGCCATTCTGTTTACTATTCCTCATATGCATTGCACATGGAGTCGAAGAACAAACTGAGAAAAGCAGACGACATTTTCAATCTCGGTATAACTAGGTGAGCTTTGATGATTCAAGATAGCTTATCAAATGAAGTGGTCGGTTGGAAACTAATGTAAGATGCCTAGTGAAAATTGAAACACTTCCACATTATAAATATTCGCATGTAAGCAGAACGGGAATTTTGAGACCCTGAAACTGGTTAATTATCTTCGTATACACCCTCTGTTGAATGCTGCCCAATGAGATGCGACTACCTCAGATGTAAACTAGTTAATTAACAGTCTGTTGTAAGCTAAAACATGTGCTCTTCCTCATGTATTGTGCATGCACACGACAATTTAGAATGCTTACTCTCTCAGAGCACTATATGTGGTTATCGATTACTTATTCATGGTTAGTAGTCATTATTGAAGGTATTAGATCAGCATGTACTAAACTAGAAGTTTTGTAGTGGCTCTTCTCTTCAGATTGAGAATTTCTGAATGATAAGCTAATGCAATTGAATGACACTGTGGGTACTATAACCAAGTACTGCAATAATTTCTATTATATGCTCAATCAGGTGTACTAAGATAATTGACAGAAAATAAGAGATGTATGAAACATAATGTATAACATTTTTGGGGGGCTTATCTTATATACGTACAATCAATGATATTCCTCATGTTGTATAGTGTAAACTAAAACATGTGCTCTTCCTCATGTATTGTGCATGCACACAACATTTTAGAATGCTTACATTTTCTGAGCACTGTAGGTGGTTATTGATTACTTATTCATGGTTAGTAGTCATTTTTGAAGGTATTAGATCAGCATCTACGAAACTAGAAGTTTTTGTTAGAACTCGAATATCATAATAGGAAATTTCTAACAATGTTTGTGAAGAACTACAATTACAGGAATGCAAGAACAAACCACATACTTTAATACAGAGTCGAGATTAAGATCTCTGTCCTTGAAGCAAAATTGGCCCCGTAGTGTGATGGTAATTGACGAATTGCCTCTCAGGATACAACTGTATATTACCTTTCCCTGGTAAGTAGCACCCTAGCTTCAGAGATATCAGCGAACCAGTAGCTGTGTTGTACTCAGACTCAAAGGTTGAAGAAGAAGATGATTATGAAGTGCAAAAATCTGTCTCTGGCATACAAAATTGCAGGGTTGGCCGGGGCAGGCCAGGCCGGGCGCGTGTGTGTTTGTAATTTTGGCTAGGTCCTTTCTCCACTACATGTTAGTGGTAATACCAGGGCTACGCCCTTTAGTCCATTTCTTTAGCTTATATACTAGAGAAATCATTCCTATCTTCCGATGTGGGACTATACATTTTCTCCAAATTCCTAAGTTAGTATATTTCGAGTACCCAACTTTGTACTTACATTTCTTATTCATACAGAAATCATTTTTGGCAAATGAGTACATTATGGAATAGTACTCGACGAGAGGAACGTAATCCAATCACTTTCCGGTGCCGCCAGTGGCTGGAGCCCATTGGAATTCGTCCCGGAAAATGTGCCAAAAATATTTCCAACAATCCCCTTCATGAATGGAAATTACCAGACTATGCAATCCAGCCACGACATAAAAAGACATGACAGAAAAACACATGACAGAAAAAAACTCTGAGAGTACAATCGAAAAATCAATGCATCAGGAATGGTAGTAATTTTTCAACTTTAAACCATCCTTAGTGAGTAGCCATCGGATTCACTTGACCATGTAGTGAACATGATGTCTTGAACTACCCAGGCTTTGATGTGAACCTAGATAATAACTATCACACAGTTTCATCTCCTCACAGAACTAGGTTCTCTTGTTGTGTTCATTTTGGCCTTGAACAACCCTGGTTAATCGTGAGTGAACTTGGAGAATGTAGCATCTCTTCATTCTCCTAGATTCGGTCCCATTTCACACTCACAAGGTGATTGCCCATAAAGAGTATCCTGCTATACCCCACTTTTATTTCAAAGCTATGGAAATCATTAAAAGCCAAGCTTATCCTAACCCTTTGCAGATAGCACTGTTTTATCATCCTAAGCGTGGGTACGAGATTTTAATCTCTCAGTGCTCACGTCGATTCAACAAGATTTAGTTGTTCCCTTGAACCTAGATCTTGGGATCTCCAATTTCTAGGTAGGGTTTCCATCAAGTATCTTTTTTCGTCATAGGCTTTAAACCCATTCCTCTTGATGATCTCACAACTTGCTCTCGTGACAAATCTTTAGTAAATGGGTCCGCCAGGTTGTCGGCCGATTTTATATACTCTATAGAGATTATTTCATTTGAGAGCAGTTGTCTAATGGTTTTGTGTCGCCTTCTGATATGACGCGACTTACCATTATACATACAACTCAGTGCCTTTGCTATAGCCGATTGGCTGTCACAGTGTACACATATAGTAGGCACTGGTTTTTTCCACATCGGAATATTCTCTAAAAAGTTTCGAAGCCACTCTGCTTCCTCTGCCGCTTTGTCTAAAGCAATAAACTCAGATTCCATGGTGGATCTGACCAGTAACATTTGTTTAGAGGATTTTCATGACACAACTGCACCACCAAGAGTGAAGACATACCCACTTGTGGATTTTGAGTTCTTGGAATCCGATATCCAGTTGGCATCACTGTAGCCTTCTAGTTCTGCTGGATATCTGGTGTAATGCAGCCCATAACTCTGAGTATGTCCAAGTAGTTCAATACTATAGTTATTTCTTTCCAGTGACTTCGTCCTGGATTACTTGTGTAGCGGGTCAGTACATTTACTGAATGTGCCAAGTCCGGTCTTGTACAATTTGTTAAGTACATCAGACTATCGATTACACGTGCATATTGTAATTGTAATATGCCGTCACTCGTGTTTTTGAATAAGTGAAGACTGGGATCCACAAGACTTTTGGCAGTCCCATTGGAGTAATTCTTGAATCTTTCAAGTACATTCTCAGTGTAATGAGCTTGAGACAAAGTAATTCCCTCAGACGTCCTGGAAACTTTGATTCCTTGTATGACATTTGCAACTCTCAAATCTTTCATATCAAACTTACCACTAAGCATATTTTTAGTTTGTTTGATAATATCATTATTGCTACCGATAATGAGTATGTCATCTACATACAGACACACCAGAATGTATCCATTTGGAGTATCTTTGATATAGATACACTTATCACATTCATTTATTTTGAAACCATTTGACATCATAACATTGTCAAAAATTTGCATACCACTGCTTTGGAGCTTGTTTCAGTCCGTACACGGATTTTACAAGCCTGCACACATTGTTTTCCTGTCCCGGAACTACGTAACCCTCAGGTTGTTTCATGTGTATTTCTTCTTCTTCTAAATTTCCATTTAGAAATGCGGTTTTGATATCCATTTGATGTATTTCGAAGTTATGTAGAACTGCAATAACTATCAACATTTTTATGGAAGTTATTCTTGTGACCGGTGAATATGTATCAAAGAAGTCTAGGTCTTCCTTTTGCCTAAATCCTTGTACCACAAGTCTCGCCTTATGTTTCTTTATTGAACCATCTGGTTTAAATTTTTGTTTGAAAATCCATTTGCATTCTAGAGTTTTACACCAAGAAGGCAAATCGACCAACTCCCATGTATGATTTTGCTTAATGGAGTCTATTTCACTTTTGATTGCTTCCTTCCACATAGGAGCATCAGGCGTAGACATAGCTTCCTTGAATGTTCTGGGCTCATTCTCTAACAGAAAGGCCGTTACAAAGTCAGGACCAAATGACTTTGATGTTCTAGCCCGTTTACTTTGTCTAGGTTCATCATTATCATCTCCTGGTTCATCAACCGAGGTACTTGCACTCCCTTGCTGACGTGTACGTTTGGGATATATAGCATCCTTACACGGAAATACGAGTTCAAAGGAGGCATTCCTTGATTCCATTATTGTATTCACATGGACGTCTGGTATATCCGATTTATATACCAAGAACCGATATGTACTACTGTTATGTGCATAGCCTATGAATATACAATCAATGGTTTTAGGTCCTATTGTGACCTGTTTGGGATTATGTACTGCTACTTTTGCTTAACACCCCACACTTTGAGGTATTTGTACGAAGGTACATTACCTTTTCACAGTTCGTATGGTATCGTGCCAGTTTTCTTGTGAGGCATTTTATTAAGAATATAGTTGGCGGTCAGCAACGCTTGCCCCCACATGTTCTGGGGCAACCCAGAATTCATCAACACGGCATTCATCATCTTCTTTAGAGTTCGGTTCTTGCGCTCGGCAATACCGTTTGATTCAGGCGAGTAAGGAGCAGTGGTCTGATGAACTATTCCATGTTCAGAACAGAACATATTAAACGGTGCATCATATTTCACTCCTCTATCACTCCTAACGATTTTAATCGTTTTGCCAAATTGATTCTCAACCTCGAGCTTATACTCCTTGAATTTATCCAATGCCTCATTTTTGCTTTGTAATAAGTATACATAGCAGTATTTTGTGCAATTGTCTATGAATGTTACAAAATATTTTTTACTGCCTTTGGTCTGCACGTATTTTAAATCACACAGATCCAATTTTATATCACACAGGTCCGTGTGAATTAGACCAAGAGTTTCAGTATTTCTTTCTACACAACAGGATGGAGTTTTAGTGAGTTTGACCTCTGTACAAACTTCACATTTGTCGCAGTTGTCTACCTTAAATTTTGGTAGTAAATTATTGTTAATTAATCAACGCAGAGAATTGAAATTAACAGTGCCTAGTCTTTCATGCCAAAGTGAAGAAGACTCAACAACATAAGCAAAAAGATTAATTTCATTAATTTTGGTAACAACAGGAACAACAGATTTTGGGATGACTGTCATTACATTGAATTTGAACAATCCATCCTTAACGTACCCTTTTCCCAAGTACACCCCATTCTTTGGAAGTACAAAATTATCAGATGCAAGAACGACCCTAAATCCATTCTTTCTTAGCAAAGATCTCGAGACCAGGTTCTTTCGAATATCCGAAACATGCAACACATTGGTTAGTGTTAGTTCCTTGCCGAAGGTCATCTTCAGCACTATCTTCCCTGTTCCTTCAATCTTGGAGGTGGAAGAATTTCCCATGAACAATTGTTCATTCTTGTTGCACTTTTGGTATGAAGCGAACATATTCTTGTCCGAGCCTATGTGCTTGGTGCCCCCAGTATCATACCACCACTCACGCTGATTGCTCCCCACCAGATTAACCTCCGATACAACAACACAGAGGTTCAAGTCAGAGAGACCAGTGGACAGGTTCTCAGCAATGTGCGCATGAAACTTGTCATTCCATTTTGCCTGTCCAGTTTCAGCACGGTTGTTATCCTTGCTGCGGCAGTCAGAGATTTTGTGCCCCAGCTTACCACACTTGTGGTATTTTCCAGCAAACCTCTTTACGGCAGGTTTTTTGTTCGAGGCCTGTGGCAAGAACTTCCGCTTTTTGCCCTTCTGTTCGTGATCCACTATGTTGGCCTTTTCTCTGGACTAATTTTCTTAGGATTGGTCAGTCTTGCGATTCTCCTCTTCAATCCGCAACCTGACAATCAGGTCCTCAAGAGATATCTTCTTTTGCTTGTGCCTGAGGTAGTTCTTGAAGTCCTTCCATCCAGGTGGAAGCTTCTCAATGAATGCTGCAACCTGGAATGGTTCACACAGCATCATGTTCTCTGCAGCGATTTCGTGCAATCACCTGCAGTTCCTGAATTTGACTCACAATAGTCTTCGGGTCAACCATCTTGTAGTCCAGAAATTTGCCATCTACAAACTTCTTGGAGCCGGCATCTTCTGTTTTGTACTTCTTCTCCAAAACCCCCACAGAAGTTTGGAAGCCTTGGAGACACAGTAGACATTGTATAGTGGGTCTACCAAGCCGTTCAGGATGTAATTTCTGCATAGATAATCACCCTGAATCCATGCATCAACCGCAGCAACGGAGTGCGCATCCATAGGGGCCAGTATAGGGGCAATTTCAGTGAGAAACCTGTCCAGCTTCAAGGTGGTCAGGTAGAACTGCATCTTCCCTTGCCACTTCTTGAATCCAGTTCTATTGAACTTTTCTGGCTTTTCTCCCACAGTTATATGTGTGGGTAGAACGACCGTTTGTGCCGCAACCGATTGTGCAGTCACATTCTGGGTCACTGGTGTTTGAGCACTGAGCACTCCACTGTCATTATCATTTTGTATGATTTCCATTTTTTCTGAAACAGTTAAAATTCAACTGTTAATTTTTGTTTTTGGTTTTTCCGAAATGATAACAATACCTGTAAAGAATCTTCACAAAAATTGTTAGAATAGAGGAAAATTTTTGCATTAAGATTGTTAGAACTCGAATATCATAATAGGAAATTCCTAACAATGTTTGTGAAGAACTACATTTACAGGAATGAAAGAACAAACCAGACACTTTAATACAGAGTCGAGATTAAGATCTCTGTTCTTAAAGCAAAATTCGCCCCATTGTGTGACGGTAGTTGACGAAGTGCTTCCCAGGATACAACTGTATATTACCTTTCCCTGAAGAGCAACACTCTAGTTTCAGAGATATCAGTGAACCAGTAGCTGTGTTGTACTCTCAGACTCGGAGGAAGAAGAAGAAGATGATTATGAAGTGCAAAAATCTGTCTCTGGCAGACAAAATTGCAGGGTCTTATAGGTAATGAGGGCGTAACTGATGGATCATGGATCCATTACTCTGTAACAGCAGAGTAATGGTTCCAAAAACGTAACTGATGAATCCATTATTCTGCTGTTGCAGAATAATGACACCAGTTACAGAATTTTAAACGCCTCAAAAACAAGATCCAGTGAAAAAATTGGAGTGGGGCAAAAAATTAATGTAGGCTAAGCCAAGCTAAGCCCGGGGCTGAGGCCGGGCCGGGCCGGGTGTGTTTGCAATTTTTGCTAGGTACTCTCTCCACTACACGTTAGTGGTAACCCCAGGGCTACGTCCTTTAGTCCATTTCTTTAGCTTATATACTAGAAAAATCTTTTCCATCTTCCGATGTGGGACTATCCATTTTCTCCAAATTTCCAAGTTAGTACATTTTGAGTACCCAACTTTGGATCTACATTTCTCATTCATACGGAAACCGTATTTGGCAAATGAGTACATTAAAGAATAGTACTCGACGAGAGGAACGTAATCCAATCACTTTCCGGTGCCTCCGGTGGCCGGAGCCCACCGGAATCCGGCCCGGAAAATATGCCAAAAATATTTCCAACAGTTTTGTAGTTGCTCCTCTGGCCTTCAGATTGAGAATTTCTGAATGATAAACTAATGCAATTGAAAGACACATTGAGTACTATAACCAAGTACTGCAATAATTTCTATTATATGTTCAATCAGGTGTACTAAGAAAATCGACGGAAAATAAGAGATGTATGAAACAGAAAGCATAACATTTTTTGGGGGCTTATCTTATATAGGTATAATAAATGATATTTGCCTGTTCCATTTCTATTTTGAAATGAGAACTTATATTTCCATGTGCTTCCATAACCCATTAGTGGACTTTGTAACTACAATAAACGACATTTGCCTGTTCTAGCAGATGAGGAATTACTTTTTCATAAATCTTCTTCTCAAGATATACTTGTATATAACTATTTTCTGTTGTCATCTCCTTAATGTAGGAAGACAAAACCTTTGGAGAAGTTAGAAGCTGCATACAGAAAATTTTTAGTACGGTCAACCAGGAAGAAGAGACTGGCAGAAGTATGTTGCCTATAGATAAATTTTTAGTTCTTTTTGTATAGTATTATTATCCTGCATTATGATGAATTTGGTTTTATAGGATGACGTAGCAGATAATAACATGCTGAACCGGAGCTTTGGAACTGTTTTGGCTGATGTTGGAAGCTGTAAGTTTTCGTATTTGATTGATGATCTTTAGATTTTGTTTGAGCAAAGATGATCTTTACTTAATTAATTACATTTCTGTTTGGACGACAGCTGACTGAGAATTCTGATATCTTCAGAAGGAATGTGAAGCTTCGGAGGTGAGAAATGATATGCTGTTTGTACTACTACCAAAGCTTGCAGAATTGGTTTATGTTGTGTTTAGAATTTTGCATCTTTGGAAGATGTGATAATGCATTACTGAGGTCTTGTTTAAACTCTACTTTCTATGGGTTTAAGAGTTCGAAGAATCAAAATTTATCTGCAGTACTTTTAAAGCAGGTATTTACTGAAAATAACTGTGCACTGGACCTTACCTAGTTAGTATCAGCAGCAGATCAGACTTTACAGAGAGGTTTACGATTAGGCTACAAAAGTTTTCATTTGGAAACCCATTAGTTGAAACCCAATGCCTTCTAGCTCTTACATAATACAAAGTACAAATTTAAGGTATACAATATTTGAATGTACAAGTCGGATTCAATTCAACTTTGAAGTAGGAAGCTCTATGCCCTACCTGTTTAATTTCCATTTGTGGGAAGCATACAAGATAGTTTATGCTATACTGTGCAATTTATTTTACACGATTGTTTCTTAACCTTTTTAAGAAAACCTAGAACTACCATGTCCACACTGTATTGTCTGTCTGCATGTCCATGTATGCGTTTCTTAGATGATCATACTATATGTTTGTATGACTAAGTATGATTGGATTATTGTCGAATCTCAACACAATTGCTCACTCCTATTATTTATTTATCTGAAAAAGGTTAAATAAGATTGCAAAAATACCAGTGACACATGAACTATGGAATTAAACATTGTATACATGTATATAATTTTCTTTTTTGGGTTGGTTTCTGTACTACCTTTTGTATTGTAACACTGGCATCTAAATTACATGTCTATTAGAGTATTAATATACAAATTACCCATACTAACGCTTATTTTTTGTTTCCACAGGGTTGCTAAGAATAAACCTCTTTCTGTTTACAACGATGAGAATTCTGTATCAAGCCACCAACCTGAAACTCAGGGGAATAGTGGGAGCTACTGGCCTACTCTTGCATCACGAACAGATCGAAATAACGAAAACACTTTGGCTCCTGCTAAATGGTCATCATATACCTGTCAATGTTTGCTTCTGCCGGATAAGATTAGTTTTGGTGCATGCTTTCATTATTTCTATCAGGTTCCTCAGAAGATGGGCAGAAGGACACTGCCAACAAATTCAAGTACTCGCATTCGAGTATATGTCGACGAGGAATGTGCAGAGTATGATATCCCAGAACATTTGTTTATACCGTAAGCAACTTTGAAATAACTTCCCAGCAAAAACAAATGATCTTTTCACAGATTCAGCCGAGAACAATACATTACTTATTCTGCTAATAATGATCTTTTACAGTGCTCTAAGAAGCTACAGGTACAAACATTGAATAATGTAACGTTATTTTTCTGTAAAAATAATATCATATATGGTTATTTTTCTAAAGAGACATAGAAAAACATTGGTAAAATAGAACTTTTGCAACACGATTTTGTCATAACCATTTTATGATCAAAGTGCTTCCAGAAAAGCATGAGAATATTGGGGCTTTGGACTAAAAGTAAGGACTTTTGTAAAGTAATTTGATATTCTTAACATCATTATAGAGTATGATGAAACATGTGCACACTACAGACAGTAACGGTTTCCCCGGCGTTCGTTTCGATTTTTCTCCGGCGTTTAAAAATGCCGGGGATAAACAACTTGGCGTTTTGCTAAACGCCGCCGCGAACGCCGTCCTTGCCCCTGCCGGGGATACTATGAGATTCCCCGGCGCATTTCAACGCCGGGGAAAGCTTTGAAACATCCCCGACGTTTATAAAACGTGCAGGAATTTACTTTTTAATTTTCAAATAATTCTACCGTTACTTAATATACCCCGGCGTTGGTAAACGCTGGGGCATGTTTTATGAATGCTGACTGGAGTTCCCACTCCTCCACTCCAAGAATTATGAAACTCACAAATTATGAAACCCATAGAATGATAATCATATTGTTGAAACTCACAAATTATGAAACTCATAGACTGAAGTTCCCACTCCTCCACTACTCCACAAATTATGAAACTCACAAATTATCAAACAAACACTCCTTGAAACTTTCATAAAACAAAGATCTTTCAACTTTCATATTACTATATATACATCACATAAAGTTCTTTCAACTTCAAAATATACATCACATAAAGTTCTTTCATAACTAATTAGCCTTTCAAAGAACAAAGATCTTTCAATTTCAAAATATACATCACATAAAGATCTTTCAACTAATTAGCCTTTAATAACTACTTAAGAAGCCATTTGAGAAACTCCACCACACATAACTCAGCTAAGCTCAAATTGACAATGGCGATAACCTGCAAAATGAACAATGAGTCAATAAAAAGGATATCATTTTCTATATACAAAATCACAAACAAAATTTGAAAGCAACTAAGACTTTTAGGCAGCTACAATATTGGGTGTTAACTATTGATTTTAGGCTCCTTCATCTCATGCTTGGGTGTTAACTGTTGGCTTGTCTGGTTATTTTGGTTTACTTTAATGTTTACATACATTTAAACATTCCTTGTCCTTGGGATCAAATTTAGATTAGGAAGTAGCCCCCATTCCATTGTTTCCATTATTTGCTCCCCAAATTGAGGTGTACAAGTTTTGTGCAAATGTGGGTGAAAGCTCAGTGTACTAATTAATTGGCCCTTTTTGTCTTCTTTTGCTTCTTGAATATATAGCTTCTGTTGTTTTTAGTCTAGAAATTTCTTGCATTGCTTTGGCTTTCTCCTTCTCTAGTTGCTTAAGATTGTTTCATTCCAAGAGAGATTAGAGACAGCTCCAATTGAATAAAACTAGAATGTTGTGATTGAGATTGTCATGCACAAGAACATGAATGATAATCATATTGTTGCAGATACTAGAAGAATTAATTCAAACTCATGAATTGATTGAGTTTAAGAAGTGAAGCTAATAAGGTTGTAATACCTAAGAGAAGAGAAAATCCCGCCTACAGTGTACGTCTAGCTAGCGATGCCGTTGACGGGATCACGTTCGCCGGCTACCTCTTCATTTTCCTAAGAACGTTCAGGAAAATATACATTAGGTTTCTAAAATGCTTGCAATTGATACTTACAATTAGATAAGAACAATACTGTATATATATAATTTCTAACCTGTCTCGGCATGTCGTCGGGATTTTGAACATTTGTTTCCTTCATTATATGTACAACTATTGCCTGTAGTTTTGCGAGTTGCGTCTCTAGAAGAGATATCTTCTCATCTCTAGGATCAGGCTGTGCTGATGAACAAGAACGGGATCGAGAGGGTGCTGGTCCTAACCCCTTCCTACGCACACAACCATGGCGCTCTTGGCCCATGTTTTCGACCATCGCCTGGTGTTGAAGCTGCACTATATCAACTGGTGCTGTGGAGAAGTTGGCAGTGGAAGCGGATGAGAGTTTGGCGTACCTATTTCTAGCAGTTCTCTGTAAAAAAAAAAAAATCCAAAAACATGTGCTATGTTATTCATTTTTAAGGCATATTACACATCAAATAAGCACATTTAAAAGATGACACTATTACAGATATCGTCGCTGTCTTTGAGGACAGAAATACGCCTTGTGAGTTCATGTGGGTGGCATCGAAGAAATCTAAATCACCGTACTGATCCGCACCTCCTCGTTCCACATCCTACATATATTAGAATACATAGGGAGTTATAAAATTAATAACATATACTATTCAAATGAAAATCAAAACACTTAGATATACCATTATTGCGCGATGCCTTGCAAAGCTTGTACCTTCGGAAGTGTGCAGCATGTCCTGTGCATCCCTACTTGCACGACCTCTTTCAGCTCTCTGCTGCACATAATTAAAATTATTACAATCACAATAAGATTTAATAAACCAAATATCATATCAAAATATATTACATGATATATTACATTTTTTTGATTACCTTCTCCTCAGGTGTACTCCAAAAGTGACAAAGGAATTCCCAATCAGAACGTACGACACCTCTCGGGACTACTCTTGTGTTCTCAACCATTGTTTGGTTCTCATCATAATATTCTGCCTTAAGCTCAACCTTATAGTCTCTCCATTTCTTGGACATAGATTTATTTACCAATCGGCATCAAGAATCGCCGGGTAATCAAATTTATGCTGCATATGAACAAGAGAAGGTACTCATGAGTGTTCTTCATGTAAAATAAGGTAAAGCAACAATGAAGAAACTAAAATGCATACAGTTAAATATACAAGAGATCAAGAGAAGGTACTCAAACTATGAAATTATCAATTAACAAAATAAAGTTAAATATACATATACCAGATTGCAGCTCTTACAAAGAAGTATACAAATATACATATACCAATTACCATTTCTTGCTTATAAACTTAAAGTTCCACAGAGCCTCAAAATTAATCCTAGATAAACGAATACAACAAGAAATTATATAGATCATCTTTACTGTAACACTGAAAAAAGAGTTGAACTGCAAGCTGAATAGATATTTGAAACATTTTGATTGTACGACTGATGTTAATTTTAGCACTAATTTTGTGTTTAGTTGATGCAACTTATCACAGGCATATTTTAGATAGGCAATAAAGATATGAGAAAGCTTTTGAGGTTAAAAATGGTTTTTTTACTGGATATTCAATCTTCTTACTAATTAAATTGAAACTCACCTTCAGGAGTGATATGTAGGATTTGAGATAGGAAACAAGGGTTGACAAGGATGAGTCCTTACATTGATATGCAGATTTGAGTTAAGAGGCTCACATTGACTAAATGTGAAGAAATATAATGAATGAACCACATGAAATGTTTAAAAGTTTTGAAGCAGTTCTATTATGTCAGAATTGGAGCACAGAAATATAAGGGATGAAGCACAAAAATCTGAAGCCAAGGATTCATTTTTCGAAGTAGAAATGGATGGTACCTTAAGAACTTCAACGGCTCTTGCCCATGTCACTAAGGGAATTTTTGTCCATCTATCGTAAGATAGTGAAAGGTACTCCGAATTCCTCGCAGTTAACCCTATGAACGATGCGAATGTTACGACATTTTTTCCTACGGGCTGATTATCCCCGTTCACCTCCATTTGAATTCTTTGACCCGCGGGTAGCTTCCAAACATCATTTAACTTCGTCGCTCCTCGGTTCTTTTTGAGGGGGACAAAAATTCCCTTAGCGACAAGGGCTAGAGCCGTCGAAGTTCTTAAGGTACCATCCATTTCTACTTCGAATCCATTTCTACTTCGAAAAATGAATCCTTCGCTTCAGGTTTCTGTGCTTCATTCCTTATATTTCTGTGCTTCAATTCTGACATAATAGAACTGCTTCAAAACTTTTAAACATTTCATGTGGTTCATTCATTATATTTCTTCACATTTAGTCAATGTGAGCCTCCTATCTCAAATCCTGCATATCAATGTAAGGACTCATCCTTGTCAACCCTTGTTTCCTATCTCAAATCCTGCACATCATTTCTGAAGGTGAGTTTCAATTTAATTAGTAAGAAGATTGAATAATCCAGCAAAAAAACCATTTTCAACCTCAAAAGCTTTCTCATATCTCTATTGCATATCTTAAATATGCCTGTGATAAGTTGCATCAACTAAACACAAAACTAGTGCTGAAATTAACATCAGTCGTACAATCAAAATGTTTCAAATATCTATTCAGCTTGTAGTTCAACTCTTTTTTCAGTGTTACAGTAAAGATGATCTATTTCATTTCCTGTTGTATTCGTTTGTCCAGGATTAATTTTGAGGCTCTGTGGAACTTTAAGTTCATAAGCAAGAAATGGTAATTGGTATATGTATATTTGTGTACTTCTTTGTAAGAGTTGCAATCTGGTATATGTATATTTAACTTTATTTGTTAATTGATAATTTTATAGTTTGATTTCCTTCTCTTGTTCTCTTGTATATTTAACTTTATATTTACCTGTATGCATTTTAGTTTCTTCGTTGTTGCTTTACCTTATTTTACATGAAGAACACTTATGAGTACCTTCTCTTGTTCATATGCAGCATAAATTTGATTACCCGGCGGTTCTTGATGCCGATTGGTAAATAAATCTATGTCCAAGAAATGGAGAGACTATAAGGTTGAGCTTAAGGCAGAATATTATGACGAGAACCGAACAATGGCTGAGAACACAAGAGTAGTCCTGTGAGGTGTCGTGCGTTCTGATTGGGAATTCCTTTGTCACTTTTGGAGTACACCTGAGGGGAAGGTAATAAAAAAAATATAATATATCATGTAATATATTTTGATATGATATTTGGCTTATTAAATCTTATTGTGATTGTAATAATTTTAATTATGTGCAGCAGAGAGCTGAAAGAGGTCATGCAAGTAGGGATGCACAGGATGTGCTGCACACTTCCGGAGGTACAAACTTTGCAAGGCGTCGCGCAATAATGGTATATCTAAGTGTTTTGATTTTTATTTGAATAGTATACGTTATTGATTTTATAACTCCCTATGTATTCTAATATATGTAGGATGTAGAGCGAGGAGGTGCAGATCAGTACGGTGATTTAGATTTCTTCGATGGCATCCACATGAACTCACAAGGTGTATTTCTGTCCTCAAAGGGAACGATGATATCGGTAATAGTGTTATCTCTTAAATGTGCTTATTTGATGTGTAATATGCCTTAAAAATGAATAACATAGTACATGTTTTTGGAATTTGTTTTTTTTTACAGAGAATTGGTAGAAATAGGAATGCCGAACTCTCATCCGCTTCCACCGCCAACTTCTCCACAACACCAGTTGATATAGTGCACCTTCAACACCAGGCGATGGTCAAAAACATGGGCCCAGAGCGCCATGGTCGTGTGCGTGGGAAGGGGTTAGGACCAGCACCCTCTTGATCCCGTTCTTGTTCATCAGCACAGCCTGATCCTAGAGATGAGAAGATTCTCTTCTAGAGACGTAACTCGCAAAACTACAGGCAACAGTTGCACATATAATGAAGGGAAAAAATGTTCAAAACCCCGATGACATGCCGAAACAGGTTAGAAATTATATATATACAGTATTGTTCTTATCTAATTGTAAGTATCAATTGCAAGCATTTTAGAAACCTAATGTATATTTTCCTGAACGTTCTTAGGAAAATGAAGAGGTAGCCGGCGAACGTGATCCCGTCAACGGCATCGCTAGCTAGACGTACACTGTAGGCGGGATTTTCTCTTCTCTTAGGTATTACAACCTTATTAGCTTCACTTCTTAAACTCAATCAATTCATGAGTTTGAATTAATTCTTCTAGTATCTGCAACAATATGATTATCATTCATGTTCTTGTGCATGACAATCTCAATCACAACATTCTAGTTTTATTCAATTGGAGCCGTCTCTAATCTCTCTTGGAATGAAACAATCTTAAGCAACTAGAGAAGGGGAAAGCCAAAGCAATGCAAGAAATTTCTAGACTAAAAACAACAGAAGCTATATATTCAAGAAGCAAAAGAAGACAAAAAGGGCCAATTAATTAGTACACTGCGCTTTCACCCACATTTGCACAAAACTTGTACACCTCAATTTGGGGAGCAAATAATGGAAACAATTGAATGGGGGCTGCTTCCTAATCTAAATTTGATCCCAAGGACAAGGAATGTTTAAATGTATGTAAATATTAAAGTAAACCAAAATAACCAGACAAGCCAACAGTTAACACCCAAGCATGAGATGAAGGGGCCTAAAATCAACAGTTAACACCCAATATTGTAGCTGCCTAAAAGTCTTAGTTGCTTTCAAATTTTGTTTGTGATTTTGTATATAGAAAATGATATCCTTTTTATTGACTCATTGTTCATTTTGCAGGTTATCGCCATTGTCATTTTGAGCTTAGCTGAGTTATGTGTGGTGGAGTTTCTCAAATGGCTTCCTAAGTAGTTATTAAAGACTAATTAGTTGAAAGATCTTTATGTGATGTATATTTTGAAATTGAAAGATCTTTGTTTTATGGAAGGCTAATTAGTTATGAAAGAACTTTATGTGATGTATATTTTGAAGTTGAAAGAACTTTATGTGATGTATATATAGTACTATGAAAGTCGAAAGATCTTCGTTTTATGAAAGTTTCAAGGAGTGTTTGTTTGATAATTTGTGAATTTCATAATTTGTGGAGTAGTGGAGAAGTGGGAACTTCAGTCTATGAGTTTCATAATTTGTGAGTTTCAACAATATGATTATCATTCTATGGGTTTCATAATTTGTGAGTTTCATAATTTGTGGAGGAGTGGAGGAGTGGGAACTCCAGTCAGCATTCATAAAACATGCCCCAACGTTTACCAACGCCGGGGTATATTAAGTAACGGTAGAATTATTTAAAAATTAAAAAATAAATTCCCGGCGTTTTATAAATGCCGGGGATGTTTCAAAGCTTTTCCCGGCGTTTAAATGCGTCGGGGAATCTCATAGTATCCCCGGCATGGGCAAGGACGGCATTTGCGGCGGCGTTTAGCTAAACGCCAGGTTGTTCATCCCCGGCGTTTAAATTAAACGCCGAGAAAAATCGAAACAAACGCCGGGGAAACCGTTACTGTTTGTAGTGTGCAGTTTGTTTATAACATTGTCATAAGGAGTCATAGATGAACTACCCTAATCCAGCCTATAAATGTAGCTGTGCAAGCTGTGAATCTTAAGATCAAAGATGCACAAGTTCAAACAGTCATCAAGGCCCAGAATTGTGCTTTGTCATATAATCGTATTCCAGTATTTGACAATTACAAACATTTCAATTCCTATAACAAGTGGATATGCTATAATTTCTAATTAGCTTACTGTTCAGATGTATCAGCAAACAGCCTGTGGTGGTGGATGTTGCGAAAAGCCCCAAGGCTTTTGTGTTGCATCGCAGAAAAGCAAATAGTAAAGACCTTAATAAGTAAGGAACTACTGATTGACTCTATCCAGTTATATGTTCTTACAGAGGTGGACTGATTATTGTTCTGTTTTACTTGTTTACTTGAGCAGTGAAACTGAGCTTTTGAGAGAAAACCCACTACGCAATTTTCCTCTGAACAGTCTTCGCTAACAATTTATAGTGAAATATTATGCTTGTATTTGTAGTTGAGTTGTCCTTCACATATTTTTTTTGATAAAATATAACCGTAGTAATCGTTTCATTAATGATAATTAAGAAAACATAGTAGTACAAAACCCAACATAACCGATAATCCTACTAAACTTAAGTACAACAAAAGAGATAAACATCAAAATAGACATAAAATAAACCAGCTGGGCTAGTCCGTAGCACCAAAGCTCGTGTACTTGACCCGTCGGCCCTACCCTACTTGAGGGTACCCCTCTCTATGCTCTCCTCCTTGGCTATTCACCTTCGTTGATCCTCCTCAGCTCCTGCTCCTGACATATCTTCCTTCACATGTTATTGTGATATGTATTTTTATTTTTTATGATCAGCTTTTTCCTCCAAAGCTTGCATGAGTGCATTCTGTAAGTCATCGACTAATTATACTGTCATTGTATTTTTTCTTCACTTGAAGCTACTGTCTATTGCTATTTTACTATTTTTACACATTGCCTCCCGATTTCTTTTATCTTTGTAATCAAAATATTGCTGAAGGATTTTGTAACAGCAAAGAAACTAATTTTGCTAAGCTTGTACCTGAAAGCTGCTCCAGTTGCAAATACCTACAGCTGTAAGGATGCATATTGTCTTAGGTTATTTCCTTTATTTGTCTTTTAAAACGTAAATACAGTTATATTTTAACTCATAGTTTTTGTAATGTAGGAGAATTTGGAAGCTGCCAACTCTTTCGATGAGGTTAATGGAAAATTTGAAAGTTGCCAACTCTTTTCATGAGGCCTGAGGTTAGTACCTTTTTCTTCAACAATCTTCTCAAACAGTTGGTACTTATCGAAAACAGTCATTTTCTTCACCAAAGATCATGCTAGTTGGTGGATCTCATTGATATGCATGCACACATTGATTGGTTTCACACAAACTATTAGAGCAGTAAATACATGGATTCATTCTGTTTTAATAGTCTTAGTCTTCAACATTGTCAAGCTCACAAAAGTTAGAAATAAGAATAATATCACAAGTACCCCCCAGGCAACCCGGACAAACAGTTAAGGTAATTATGACTAGTTAATTAATATAGATTGCTAGTTATTATTCAACTGATAGAAGATAAGTACAACTTGTTCGATTTACTTATAGTCAATATATAATAAGGTAAGTCAAGGACATTAACTAGTACATATACATATAGCATTACCGACACAGTATTATTATTTTTTTCCCCGTAGATCTCCACCTTAACCATAGTGTACATTCCCTACCAAATTTGAATACATCCAAATCCCGGTAATAACAGCAAAAATCCAGTTCACCCTCATTCCCTTCTCCTGCAATCAATCCAGCTGTACCCAATTTAACCGCATAAATATTTCCCCCTCTCTCCTCCTATTCCTAGATACCCTCATCCGGGACCCACCCTCCCCCCTCCCCCTCAACCTCAGGATTTTTTTTACCAAACTATCCCACTCTTTGAAAGTATGTACCAAACTATTCCGGTTTAAAAGTTAAATACCAAAAAGTTCCTGTCGCTAATTATGATAGCGCGCCTGATAAAAATTCGCGCGCTAATTTCGTTAGCATGCTATGGGACACTAGGGGACACTACTCTCAAGTAGGGGTATGGAAAAAAAATTACCAAGTATAGACACGCTAACCTCGTTAGCGCGTCTATTTAAACCAGACATGCTAACGAAATTAGCGTGCTAGGGGGACACTAGGGGACACTACTTCTTAAGTAAGTGGTATGAAAAAAAATGTCAAGTATAGACACGCTAACGGAGTTAGCACACCTATTTAAACCAGGCACGCTAACAGGGTTAGCGTGCTAGGAGGACACTAGGGGACACTACTCTTTAAGTAGGGGGTGTGGAAAAAACATGCCAAGTATAGACACGCTAACGGAGTTAGCACGCCCATTTAAACTAGACGCTCTAACGGAGTTAGCGTGTTCATACTTGATGATTTTTTCTCCACATCCCTATTTTGGAGTAGTGTTTCCTAGTATCCCATAGCACACGAAAAACGGAGTTAGCGTGCGCTATCTCAGTTAGCGACCGTGACTTTTTGGTGTTTAGCTGTCAAATAGGAATAGTTTGGTACATACTTTCAAAGAGTGGGATAGTTTGGTAAAAAAATCCACTCTTAGGTAGATGGTGGGTCCCTCCCACCCCTCCCCTGCATTCCCAAAATAAGCAAAAATAAATACAAAAATAAATAAAAAAAGGAAAACACAAAAATTTTCCTTCCAAAATCCAAAATAGCAAAAAATCAACTTCCCCAAATCCAAAATCAAGAACCACAAAACAAAACAAAACAAAAACAAGAAAAAGGAAGAAGAATAAGAAGGAAGAGGAAAACAACTCCTCCATCTTCTTTCAAATCCAAGGAGGGTGGTCGTGATCCCGATCACCGTCATCATCGCCACCCTCTCATCTTCCGCCGGATCTCCGATGAGGAGGCGGAGATGAATCTCGCCTCATCCTCCTCCTCGTCCTCCTCCCTCCTCGGCCAAGGCCATGACCAACAACCCCAGTTGTCCGTCTTCGACATGGTCATAATCTCCCTCTCCTCCCTCCACCTACTCTTCTCTCTCTCCTCCGCACTATTCCTTCTCCACTTCCACCACCTCCACCTCCACCCCTCCACCTCCTCCCCACTCCGCCGCCTCAATTCCCTCTGGCCCGTTCGCCTCCTCCTCCTCCTTTTCTCCTCCCTCCTCTCCCTCTTCGAACTCCTCCGCCTCCCCATCTTCCCTCTCCTCCTCCTCCTCATTCCTCGTAATCATAACCACCAAAGTACCACCCCTGACTACATCTGCAAACTCTACACCCTCTCCTCCCAGTCCTTCGCCCAGCCCGCATTCCTCTCCACCCTCCTCTTCCTCCTCCGCGCCTCCACCTCCCCCCAATCCCCCAACTCCCCTTTCCTCTCCGCCCTCGTCCTCTCCTTCCTCACCTCTCTCCCATTCCTCCTCCTCCCTTACCTCATCCTCCGCTCCATCCCCCCCTACATCCTCCCCACCTTCCTCATCCCCCTCTCCCCTCCTGATCGCTGCGCCCAACCTCTCTTTGGAACAATGCTCTTAGCTCTCCTGGGCGCCGTCTACGTTCCCCTGTTTGTTTCTGCTTGTTGGACTGCAGTGACCGTTGTGATCAACAAGAAGTTGAGGGTGAGGTTGTACGTGCTGGCTGGAGCGGTGGTGGTCGCGTTGTCCGGGCAGGTGGTGGTACTGGCGTTGGCAGCGTTGTGGGTGCCGGGGAGTGTGGTTTCCCAAGGGTTGGGAGTGGCGGGGTTCGTGTTTGTGTTGGGGTGTGTTGTGGTTGGGGAGGTCATTTTGGTGGTCTTGCCCGTGGTGGATGCACTGGCAATTGTGGAACCGGAGAAGGGGTGTGGTGCCGGGTGCGGTGGGCCGTTGTTAAAGGGGAAGGAGTTGGAGTTGAGAGTGTGAGGATGTCGTCTGCTGGATTGGTAGGGAGGTATTGTGTTAAGGGCTAAAGAGAGAATGAGAATGATAAAGATTAAAATTATGTAAATATTTTCTTCTTCTTGTTGGTACATTTTGTTTTGCCTTGGACTTAAATTCCATGAATATATATATTTGGTCTCACCCTTTTTTTTTCTCGCAATATTTTACATGAATATAAATTTTGCAAGATAGGAAACGAATATGTTAATGTTGTTGTCGATCCTTTGTGTCCATAGTCAAGAGAGGATGTATCATATATGTAATGTTTGTGCATGCTGTATTGAATATAGTAGGTAACATTGCTTAAACTCGTAAAATACTATCTCATGAACTTGAAGTCATTAAGAATAATGAGCTTGTATTGAGGTGGACATCATGTGTTTCATGGTGGGTCTCTATGAATTTCATATTTTGACTTTGGCATTTTATGGAATCATGTTAGTGTCTCTATGCAATGCATTGCATTAAGCACCATTGTATATTTATATTCTTGAGGAATTGAATAATAGTATGTTTTTGCCCTTTTCAGTGAGTTTTGTCTTGGAATGCCAAGTTGGGAGTGTTTCCAATATAATATTTTGATGTTTTATTATTTCAATATGTGGACTATAGTTGCTAAGCATGTAGTTTATAGTTTTCATTCAATTGACAAGTTAGAAACTATGCACTTGTTTTGTCTGATATATTTCTTTGATGTCAATGCAAAGGGTTACTTTTAGTGCTTGTGATTAGGGCTGCAATCGAGTCGCGCCGAGCCGCGCTGAATATCTTCGGCCTCGAGATCGGCTCGTTAAGGAAATCGAGCTCAGTTTTGAGCTCAAGCTCGGCTCGAGCGTGGTTCGAGCCGAGCTTTGACCAAATTCGAGCCGAATCGCTCGCGAGCTTAGCTTAAAATTAAAAAAAAAAACCCAAGCTTAAGCTCGGCTCGTTAAGCTATCGGGCTCGGTTTTCGGGCTCGAGCTCATCTCGAGTCGAGTTTTGACCGAGCTCGAGCCGAATAGCTCGCGAATAGCTCGATTCGTTTACAACCCTACTTGTGATGGTATCAACTTGGCTTGTTTCCTCTCTCCTTGGAGCACTGTTTGTTTTGATATGACCATGTATAAATTTGTTGTTTCAGTGACATTTGTATTGTCTTGTTTGTTCACTTTCAGACCGAGTGTAACTGAAATTAAAATTTCATTTACTTTTGTTTTGTTTTGATTTATTTACAAATTTTCTTTTATTGGTTTTTCTTCATATCTTGGCAGCTATGGTTGATGAAGCTTGTCAGGGCCGGCCCTCGGCCTGTGCAATCGCACCGGACCTATTAATTGGGAGGCCCGTGTGGAGATAATCAGGTGTAATTAATAAAGTTTCTATTCTAGCTTTAGCACAAAACTCTATCTGTCGGAGTGAGGTAGATCGAAAATCTGTTAGGCTACCAGGTTTGCCCGTTGACACTTGCCTATGTCACGTCTTCGAAATGGTGCATCTCGTTTGATTATATAAAATGGTTTTGAAGGTCCAGCAATTTAATTGAAGTATCAAACATATTATATGAGAAAACAGTATATTTATCTTTAAGCTCAACCATCGTTTTCTTGATCATTAGCTTGAACTTACCTGGAATGCATATAGTTTGTTAGAAACACTGTATAGAGTTTTTTTTAACTTCAGTATCAATTTTAGATGCTTGTAATAGTTATGTAAGGACATTATCATATAGGTTTTATAGGGCTTACTCTAATTCCATAACCACTATGAGCATGTCTAAATACAATGGTAACGTAAGTGTATGTGTGAAGGTATCTACAATACCAATAATCTAAACATTTGTTTGTCTGAGACTCAGTTTGCAATTGAAATACCTCTTATTATTATTTTAACAAAAATAAAATACATGAAGTTCTCAAAACTCTAATCCAAGCTAATCATTTTTTTTTATCTCCACTTTGTCTCCTCCATTGTACCTTTATATAAAGAAATTAAAATGGATAAATAACAAATTTACTTTAGCTGTCTTTCTTGAGTGGTGAGTTTGCACCCTTCACTGGTAAACTTCAGTCATTCCAATCCTATATATCCAAACATACACTAAAAATTCTTATATGTTATATTATCCACGATAATATTCTCTTGTAGTAAAGAAATTAATGTTGCATATTTGCCAAGTTATTTTAGGTTACTAGTCAACTTACCTGTCCTGCTATGGTTTAGAAGCTCAAATTGAGGCCACCAAATAATCCATCTCTCACGTGCGTACACCTTAAATCAAAACCAATAAAAAACTCATCAAATAAATCACCAAATTTAAATTTTTTAAACCTAAAAATAAAACAATCATACTTCTCAGAACTTAAATCTCATGCATACATAAAATTCGAGCCAACAAAAAACTGAGTAATCCCATACACACAAAAAATTAAAATTTAGAATGAGAATTCGGTTAATGAGATGAAATTAGAGTCGTCGCATCGCATATAGAGGCTCTCGATTCTGTAGAGGGGAGTCGCCAATATGGAGTTGCTGATACGGAGTCGCTTGATATTCACGTTCGATTTGGTGGAGGGGATTCAACGATACGGAATCAACAGCAGATCAGCTATCGGTGACGACCTCTTGATTGGGGTTCGACATTGGATTTGGATTTGCTTTGAGATTTTTAAAATTTCAAAATTTTAAATTATTAAAATTTTCAAAATTTCAAAATTTTATTTTTTTTACTGTTGAACTTTTTTTATTATTATTTTGATTTGTATTTTTAAATTTTTGTTTATTTTCAAATTTTTAAAAATTTATAAACTTTGATTTTTTTTTTTAAAAATTTATTTTTTTTAAAAAATTTAAAATTTAAAATATTTTAAAAATATATATTTTCTATTTTTTAAATTTTTAAATTTTTTTTAATACTTTTTTTTATAAGTTTTTGATTTTTCTGAATTATTTTTAATGTATTTAAAATTTTAAAATTTTAAATTAATAAAATTTAAAATTTTTAAAATTTTAAATTTTTTATTTTCTTAATTTTGAGAGAGAGAGAGAGAGAGAGAGAGAGAGAAATAATTAAATAAATAAAGGAGTTGTTTTGAGTGGGGGGATTTGAATATGAGTTTTGGGGGGAAAATGTGTTTTGTGATGTTAGATCTGGGCCTTTAATTTTTTGGGGATTGAAGGAGAGCCACTTGATAGCTTTTTTTGTGTTATATTATATATATGCACTAGGTATGCCCGTGGCACGTGCCTACGGCACGTATTCGGAACTGTATATAAATTTAGTTGGAGTTATTTGGCGGTTGAACTGCATATAAATTTATGCATTGTACATACTAAGAAAAAAAATCATTCAATACACGTCTTTCTACCTCTTTAACAGTTATTCGTTAAAATGTTTTAGTTTTTTTAGGGATTTATCTTTATTGCCCTTAAATATGTCAATATTGACTTATCCAATTCTTAAAAAAGCTAAATTTTTGTCAGGAGATGTGAGAACATCAATTAAAAAAATGCACCATGACAGGAAAAAAAAAAGTAATTGTAAACAAATACAACCACCTTTCTAATACAATCATCTACTCTATACAGGCCTCCTCTGAAATTATATTGCTTCCTAAACATGATGTTTCGTCCGAATAAAAAAAATTTAAAAACCACATAAATTAACTGGTTAAATGAATTTATGGGTGGGAATGAACATGATGTTTATTCCCATGTGGGAGATGTTTCGTCCCAATCCATTTTTAAAAAAAAAAATTAATTTTTTAAAGTTTTAAATTGTTTTTGCAAATATTTTTTACAAACTATTTTTAAAAATTGTTTTGCAATTTTTTTTGCAAGAAAAAAATCCCTTAAAACCCGGACGAAACATCATTTTGAATTTTTTCTTCTTTGGGCGTCCCGTATTTTTTATTATTATTTTCTAAGTTTCGGCCAGTATAAATTATTTTTTATAACGAACTTATGCATTTTTTTACCATTGGACGACTGCAGCGTTTCTTCAAAATGTATTGCCAAAATATGCATTTTGCCATTTTTTTTTTCCATTGAACGACTGTGGATGCTCTAATAAATCTAATGTGCCTGGATATATGTAGTATTCTTGTGTGTGCGCGCCCGTGTGGGGAGGGATACAAAAGTTATTATAGAACTAATTCGTCACTGGCGTGGATAACCAAATTCAATTATCAATTGAGTCCTTTATATTTCATCTCTGCTTCGTTGCGTCCCATTTGCATTTTGTTGTAGCAAAACTATAGAAAAATGCTAAGTTAAAATGGACATTCCTTACCTTTTTTTATATATTCAATTTGGTTTCCTTTTCCATTAGAAGAGATTTTTTAATGTTTATATAGATAGAACAAAATGACAAGAAAATAATGTGCTACAACAGATTTAAAGAAAAACCAATTTCCTTATAAAAATGAAGAAGAATGATAAATAGAATTCTTTAAAAGATTGTATGGTTTCTGATAGAAAACTAAAATGGTTGTGACAACCCTTCATAGTGTATTTTAAAAATATTGTGCCATTTAGTTTTCTCCACGGAACAAGTAAAAAACAATTATAGAAAACTATTTGTCTATTTTTTTAAAAAATGACATGCCAACAAAAGAAATTGATTTTTAAGGTTATCCTAGTTATTTTTAAGTCAAATAAATAAGAGAAATTAAAAGCTAAAAGACACATCATTTTTTGAATGTCTACTAGGTATGCCCGTGGCACGTGCCTACGACACGTATTTGTAACTGTATATAAATTTAGTTGGAGTTATTTGGCGGTTGAACTGCATATAAATTTATGCATTGTACATACTAAGAAAAAAAATCATTCAATACACCTCTTTCTACCTCTTTTACAATTATTTGTTAAAATGTTTTAGTTTATTTAGGGATTTATCTTTATTGCCCTTAAATATGTCAATATTGACTTATCCAATTCTTAAAAAAGCTAAATTTTTGTCAGGAGATGTGAGAACATCAATTTAAAAAATGCACCATGACTGGGAAAAAAAAACCTAATTGTAAACAAATACAACCACCTTTCTAATACAATCATCTACTCTATACAGGCCTCCTCTGAAATTATATTGCTTCCTAATAGTTTTCTAATAAGGCGCATTTAAATTGTTTCCTACGGCACGTTATCGCGAAGAATGATTAATTAATTAAGTTGTTTAGTAAAAATTTCGACAGTCTTATTTAAAATTTTACAGGCAGGATTATAGTAAGAATTTCGACGGAATCTCTCCTGAAATATTATTCCTTTTAGAGCAAATCCTTACGAAATTCTGCTCCAAATTAAAAAATTAACATCACAGACAGTCAAATTGAATCCTCCACAGCCCAATCCAAGCCACATCACACATGCATCATATATATAAGGCTTTGGAAAAAAAAACTTCATATTACTAAAGATATAAAATAAAAGACCAAGATATCATTTGGAACCATAAAAGATTTTAGGAAATTTTGTAAAAATTTCGACAGAACCTCCCCTAAAATATTAACCATTTTACAGCAATTCCTTATGAAATTCTGCTCACAATTAAAAATTTAACATCACAGGCAAGAAATATAAATCCTCCCCAGGCCAATCCAAGCAACATCACACACATTATCATATATATAGGACTCGGGGAAGAAAAAATCTTCATATGACTAAGATACAAAATAAAAACCAAGATATAGTTTGAAAACATAATAGATTTAGAAAATTTGGTAAACATTTTGACAGAACCTCTGCTAAAATATTAGCCCTTTTGCAGTAATTCCTTACGAAATTCTGCTAACAATTAAAAATATGAAATCACAGGCAATAAATATCAATCCTCCCCAGGCGAAACCAAGCAACATTACACAGGCATCATATATATAAGGCTCTGGGGGAAAAAATCAGAATATAATGCAAGATACAAAATAAAAACCAAAAATTCGTTTGAAAACGTAATAGGTTATTTGAAAAACCTTCGAAAAACCTTTAAAAAAACCAAACACAAAACCCAATACTCCACAAAATTGCGGGTACGGGTATTAACAAAACTATATTATATCATCATTATATACAGTTACTTACATCATCTCCCAAAATCCTAAATATTACACAGATTTACTTATGCTACATAACTTAAGGAATAAAATATACAACCAACCCTACTATAAATTTTTTTTATAGGGTTGTTACAATAGGGATCAAACACAAAGCTTCGAGTCTTCAATATGTTACGAAACAATGAGCCTACACAAACAGTAAGAGTTTTTTAAGAATCAATCAAAACCAATGATAATTAAAGAAATAAATAGTAAGAGCATGCAGGAAAATTTATTCTCAAACCAATACCTTTCAAATAGGATGATGTACAAAAGAGATTGCCTTCAAACTCGACGGTTTGAACCCAACATATCTGCATAATAAAGCTTACCATTAGCATCCAAAATGAAAGTAAGGTATCAATGAAAACATCATCAACAGAACTCAAAATGCTTGGAAACAACATAAAAATGCATGGAAGCAACATAAAAATATATTAAAATTTTCAGGAACTATATAAACAGAGCTCAATAAGCCTGGAAACAACATAAACAGAGCTGAAAATGCTTATACACAGCATAAACAAAGCTCAATACACCTGGAAACAACACTATATATGACTCAAAATGCTCACAAACCTGGTTTATATCTTTGCAAAATCATTCTATCAGTAGTTTCATATAGTTTCAGTTTGGACAATTAAAAAATGATTCTGCAAAGATATAAACCAATAAATTATTCTGCACCAAATTAGTTTAACAGTGACTACTTGCAGCACTAAATAATTCTGCACCAATAAATGATTATGCAAGTATATGAAACTACTTGCAGCACAAAATTAGTTTTTTCTTAATGGCATTGGAGCTCAACATAATGGATACTGCTAGAAAAGAGGACGGAAAAGTTTAGTTAGAATTGAGAAGGAATGGATTAATCTACTCATCGCAGCCCCCATCTAAACCCCTAACCAACTAAGCTTGAATGTATTCTTATGACTTCTAGATGCATGACACCAATAACTCATAATACTAATTTTAACAGTGACTGCACTTGCATATTGCAGCTACAACGACTACAATCACGGAATATGTATGTACCTGTACTTTGGATAGACTGGAGCATTCAAACTGCAACCCATGGCACGTGAAGATGTAGAATGCATGTTGCCGTTGGTGATGATTATCTTGGTGATCATCATCTGTAAAGCTCGGTAATGGCCCAATTTCAATGATATTCGATAAGTGTGGAATCTTGAGGACTCAAATCTGCATCACATGTTTGAAATTATAGGTATCATCACATATTCGCATGTACTAAAACAGTCATCTCTTTATTCACATTCACATGCCATGCTACCACATTAATGTTTCTTCTCATCAATAAGCGAAATTTGGACAAGGGTAGGAGAATGCAAGAAAAAGTTCACTCACAAAATATTCGTTCTCATAGAAATGCTTCATTTTTGGGTATACTAATTAATTTGCTTTAAGTCATATCCAATGTCCAAGACAGTGTACATATTACTCTAGATTTATTCAATCCACACACAGTTTGCCTTCTGTAAATTGTGGATTAGTTTGGCATGCTAGCATTTAGTAACGAAGCCGATGATTCTCTTAATAGAAACATCTTTATATTACAAAATCCCTAGCAATGTTCATGTGAATTCAATAAAGTTGGAGAAAATAGATACTTAACGATACTTAATTTAGGGGACTAATATCCTAGAAATCCTATCGCTAATAAATAAAACTCTTTGCTTTGAATACACTATCAATAAACAAATTCCTTGGTTTAGATGGTGTTCCTTTTCACCAAAATGACATGACATATACATGATAAGATTGATTAAGCAAAAACATAACAACAATTACCCAATCTCATAAGAAAAATGATTGTAATACAAAAACAGTTACCCTATTGTCAGGATGCTCATTCTGCGAGTTGGTATGATGGTGAGGGAGCTGATATATAAGGATAATGTGTTTGTGTTGCTGTGTTCAGGGGTTAATGGTCAATTCTGCAATAGGAATCTGCGGCGATGCGTGAGGGAGAGACATAGACGCGGAGGGAAGACTATAGAGCAAAATTGTCCATGTGATCAAGGCGGAGATATATTGCCAATATGAGTTTTAGAAAGACCTGATTAAAATTTTCTTATAGTTTTTACAGTGAAGGAAAATAATGATGATTTATTTGTTGAGTTTAAATGTGTTTCTCTCGCTTTCTTAATCTTGTAAATATAGTAAAATTTCAAAGTTTATTTCTCACATATTGTTGATATTCTTGTCATTACAATTAGTCATCAGTGATCTATTTTGCAATGAAACAGTCTAATTTGACGTTCCCAGTTAAGTGGTGGATTCTTTGAAGCAGTTATGCGAGTTTGAAGTAATTCCACATTCAATGAAACTTGGGTACTCTTACTGGGGAGCAGGTCAGTTGTGAGGAAACTTTTTTAATTGTCCAAACTGACCAAAACTCTTCAGCTTCTAAATGAATGGAGACTTAAATGAACATGTAAAGTACATCATTATTCAGTCTTCTGCTATGCAAATATCGTATCTTCTTCACAGACATACTTCCGATACTTGAAGAAAATTTATGCCATATGATTGAGTGTTCTTGAGGAAAAAAAAACTTTTGTATTAGAAAAGCTTGGTGATTGAGTCAGTGATGTCTATAGCAGTCATAGGCATGCTGTGTTTGTATGCTAATTTGGTAAGATTAAAATTTGGTGGCAAATTAATTGTGAAAAAACGAACAATCATTCCAAAATTGTGCATGGAACACATTTTGTTCACTGGGAACATTTATCAAGTATATACCAACAATTTAGTGATTACTTGTATATGTAACTACTTGCAGCACCAAATTAGTTGTTTTCTTAATGGCATTGGAGCTCAACATAATAGATACTAATGATGAACTTTGAGTTAATAATATTGTAAGTCAGCACTTGGATAGAGATCTAGAACGATAAGAAAAATTGAGAATAATATTGTAAGTCAGCACTTGGGTAATGATGAACATAGATGTATACACAGAAAAACTTTAAGAAAAATAGAACAATTTGCATTGATGCCCAAGAAATATTTAAGAGTTGTACCTTTGGAACTTAACATCAACTTTAGCCAGTAATGGTGAGATTGTCAACATGATCAAGTGTCAAACCTGAAATGAGAACATTATATTTCACTGGATCGAGTGTCAAACTACTAAACAATATGATACCATGTATGGGTAGAGGCAACTCAAGTTCCACATAGAATGAGGAGTATTTAACTAAGATCATTTGGGCAATCTCAATAAAGGTCGTGCTTTGCACACATTAATCCAAACAGTATAGTGCTAACTTAGCAAAAGCAAGGATGCGTAAAGTAGATCAAAACAAACTTGGTTAAAAAAGTCATGCACTAAAAAGTTTGTGGTCTAAGCATATGAAACAGTTTTGGCATCAGGAGATCATGTATCATTCAAAATTGTGTGTTATAGGCTTCAGGAGTTCATGCACTAAAAAATTTAATAACTAAAATGTTCTAAGTTTTGGCTTTAGGAGATCATGCACTAAAAAATGAGGGATTCAAATACAAAATACTTCACCTCATCTCATGCTCTCTCTGTATATTATTTTAGTTACTTCTTACATGAAAGCATATTCTACTCCTTAGTTACAGAGTTATACTTCTCATGATACCTACAAAGTTGCATATTCTACTCCTTAGTTACATGAAAATATATCTAGACACTGCTGAGATAAGATCACAGAGTTCACAGTGGGGTAAGCAAGAGACTTCTGACATCAAAAGAAAGCAAACAACAGAAAAATAAGCCTAATAAGCAAATAGATCTAAAATTGTCAAGTGTAACAGCTAGATGTGGCATCCAACATTAGTTTGGACCTCAAAGTAACATCTGAAGTGATTGTTAATAGAATAATTGACATGAATAAGAACTAAATTTGCACTGATTTTGGAAGGACTCATAATCGTATCAATATATATTAGGATGAAATAAAATAGAAAATACTCAAGTCATACCTTAAGCTATTGCTTCATCAATTATATCCTTGAAGCGGTGTGAGTCAAGCTTTGGCTCAGAACAAAGCATTGAACAAAAAAGCCTGTAAAACAAAGACATGTCAGATAAGCTGCAGATGTCCTCCATATACAGAGCCAACATAATAGATACTCCCAAGTCAGACCTCAATATAAACTCTTCGGATCTTTCTTTTCTGAATCTGGTCCTCTATAGTTTTAGCTTCAAACTCTTCAACATCAGCTTCTTTTGTAACCTACACAGCCAAAAGAAAAAGGGATCCGTTATGTGCAGAGTGAATATAAAAAAGTCCCCGGGCAATTTTATTATCTCAGTTGTTACAATCTAACTCAATAACCAAAAATTACAGGATACATTCTTTTTCTTGAAACACATCCATATATACAAACAATAACCATGAATATTCAACACATAAATATGGAAGATATTTAGATGCAAACACACTGACAAAAGAAATTGCAACATAATTCAAACTAATTGAACAATCAGAAGAATGCATACCTCGCACAGAACCGAGGGGTACAAAAGGCCCAGAAGGTGCTAGATGATATTCCCTGCATTTGTTTCGCACTTGACTAACAAAGATGCAAAACTGAACAGAGAACGCACCAACAACCAACAGCCATGAGCATCAGATTAAAAAAGAATTCACAATTAAAAGAACAGAGTTAATATGAACAGAAAGAATTACAATTCAGAGTTTCTGAATTGAATGAAACACAAAAAAAAGTAAAGTCTTTTATAACCTTACGGGTCGGTTGAAGTGAGTCTAATTGTTAAGTAGATGCAGAATGTTCATAAAAATCTGCTTTTACGAAACAAAAACCGCAACTCAACAACAGAAGAAATCATAATTTAACAGGCTAAGATAGTTGCAAAAAATAGATCTACATTAGATTTTTTGCGTGAATTGGCCTATGTGATGGCCAAATCAGACACTACATCTTTAGATTTTAATGAATTTCTCGTTGTGGCATTTTGCCGAATAGTTAGCAAGCGGAATTTCAATAATCCTAAAACCAGGACGAATGAGAAGGAGATACCCTGATAAAAAAATGGATTGCGCACTCCAAAACCACCAAGAATTAGAACGCAGAACTCGAAAACCCTAGCCATCACTTTCACTGCCGAAACCCTTGCCATCTCCTTCACCGTGTTGCCAAAACCCTAGCCCATCGCTCAATTAGTTTATACCTTGAAACACATTAGAAGAGGGCAGCGCCAGGGGGTGGGGCGTCGGGGCTGGCTTCAGGAGGCGGGGCATCGAGAGAGAGAGAAGGGGAGCGGGGCGTCGAGGCTGGAGAGCGTCAACCAGCGGGGCGTCGGGAGAGAGCGTCGAGGCTGGCTTCAGCCAGCGGGGCGTCTAGAGAGAGAGGGGGGTTGGGAAGTGAGGGGAGAGAGAGGGGGTTGGGGAAAGTACCTGTGAGAGAGAGAGAGAGAGAGAGATGGGAATGGAAAGAGATAGACAGTGAAAAAAAAGAGAGAGAGTGTGTGTAGGTTTTTGAATTTGTGGAGTTTGAAATTTTAGGCGGGAAAATATGTTTTGTGAGAGTAGATCTGGTCCATTGATTTTGGGAGAGATTGAATGTGAGCCACTTGATAGCTTTCATTGTAATTTATTATATAGATGCATAGGTTAGAACCATGATGTTCTCTATTTTATTTTTCAATATATATATAGGAAAATCTATAGAAAGTTCTTTAATAATTTCTATGTTTCTTTCGCTAATTGTTGAGATTGACTTAATCTGTGAAGCTTTTTTTATTTGTGTATTATATTATTTCGTCTTAATTGATGAGACAATTAATTTAAGATATCGATTAAGTCGTCTAGATATTGGAACATCCAATAATATAAACTGAAATTTATTTTTAAATGAATTCATATAAATTTTTTAAGATATAGAATGTATCATACTTGTTTTTCAATTGAATTCGTATAATATGTTGGGTTTGTGTCTTGCATATTATGTTGGATACGAAGACGTTGAGACGATGGAGGAATCGAGATGATTGGAGACGGAGTGGAAGCAAGGGAAATAGTCAGCAGCAGAAGACAACTGCGGTCGACTGCACTTGGGGTGGGTCGACCGCCCTACTGCAGCGAGGCAACGGTCGACTGCACGGTCGAGCGGTTTGCTCTCGGGTTGGACTTTAGAATGTTGCGGTCGACCGTACCTTGGGGGTGGGTCGACCGACAGCGGCGTTGATGGATTATTTGGGTCGGGTCTTGGTAATTCGTGAGAAGCCCAACTTGCTCTTCAAGTCAGATCTGACGGCTCTAATCGTAGGGCTATTTATTCAGGAATATTCAATGGATATTGTATCAAGATATCAAACTAGGTTTTCTCTAGATCTCTATATATTGTTGTTATTGGCCTCCATTGAGAGCCAAGAGAGAGAGAGAGAGAGTCCTTCATTGAAGGAGAGATTGAGTGATTCTCTAATTGTAAACAACTAGTACTTGCTGATGAGGCTTGAGAGAGGATCGTGGTGAGAATTGTAATATTATTGTATCTTCTTTAGTTGAATAATATTTTGGGTATCTTCTCCCTCGGATTAAGACGAAAGCTCCAACCGGGACAAATTTGTGTGTGCTTTGGTGTATTTGGTATGATCTCATATGTGCTTGGTAGTTTGTGTTGTTTGCATTGAATGACTCAACAAGATCCTAAAGAGGGGTTTTCGGTAGAAATCCCTAACATAATATATATGAACTAGGTATGCCCGTGGCACGTGCCTACGGCACGTATTCGGAACTGTATATAAATTTAATTGGAGTTATTTGGCGGTTGAACTGCATATAAATTTATGCATTGTACATACTAAGAAAAAAAATCATTCAATACACTTCTTTCTACCTCTTTAACAATTATTCGTTAAAATGTTTTAGTTTTTTTTTAGGGATTTATCTTTATTGCCCTTAAATATGTCAATATTGACTTATCCAATTCTTAAAAAAGGTAAATTTTTGTCAAGAGATGTGAGAACATCAATTAAAAAAATGCACCATGACAGGAAAAAAAAACTAATTGTAAACAAATACAACCACCTTTCTAATACAATCATCTACTCTATACATGCCTCCTCTGAAATTATATTGCTTCCTAAACATGATGTTTCGTCCGAATAAAAAAAATATTAAAAACCACATAAATTAACTGGTTAAATGAATTTAAGGGTGGGAATGAACATGATGTTTATTCCCATGTGGGAGATGTTTCGTCTCAATCAATTTTTAAAAAAAAAATTAATTATTTAAAGTTTTAAATTGTTTTTGCAAATATTTTTTACAAACTATTTTAAAAAATTGTTTTGCAATTTTTTTGCAAGAAAAAAATCCCTTAAAACCTGGACGAAATATCATTTTGAATTTTTTCTTCTTTGGGCGTCCCGTATTTTTTATTATTTTTTTCTAAGTTTCGGCCAGTATAAATTATTTTTTATAACGAACTTATGCATTTTTTTACCATTGGACGACTGCAGCGTTTCTTCAAAATGCATTGCCAAAATATGCATTTTTGCCATTTTTTATTCCATTGAACGACTGTGGATGCTCTAATAAATCTAATGTGCCTGGATCTATGTAGTATTCTTGTGTGTGCGCGCCCGTGTGGGGAGGGATACAAAAGTTATTATAGAAGTAATTCGTCCCTGGCGTGGATAACCAAATTCAATTATCAATTGAGTCCTTTATATTTTATCTCTGCTTCGTTGCGTCCCATTTGCATTTTGTTGTAGCAAAACTACAGAAAAATGCTAAGTTAAAAGAGACATTGCTTACCTTTTATTATATATTCAATTTGGTTTCCTTTTCCATTAGAAGAGATTTTTTAATCTTTATATAGATAGAACAAAATGACAAGAAAATAATGTGCTACAACAGATTTAAAGAAAAACCAATTTCCTTATAAAAATGAAGAAGAATGATAAATAGAATTCTTTAAAAGATTGTATGGTTTCTGATAGAAAACTAAAATGGTTGTGACAACCCTTCATAGTGTATTTTAAAAATATTGTGCCATTTAGTTTTCTCCACGGAACAAGTAAAAAACAATTATAGAAAACTATTTGTCTATTTTTTTAAAAAATAACATGCCAACAAAAGAAATTGATTTTAAGGTTATCCTTATTATTTTTAAGTCAAATAAATAAGAGAAATTAAAAGCTAAAAGACACATCATTTTTTGAATGTCTACTAGGTATGCCCGTGGCACGTGCCTACGGCACGTATTTGGTACTGTATACAAATTTAGTTGGAGTTATTTGGCGGTTGAACTGCATATATTTTAATATTAATTTTATTTTATTTTAATTTTGATATCATTTATATATCTATATAATAAATTACAATGAAAGCTATCAAGTGGCTCACATTCAATCTCTCCCAAAATCAATGGACCAGATCTACTCTCACAAAACATATTTTCCCGCCTAAAATTTCAAACTCCACAAATTCAAAAACCTACACACACTCTCTCTCTTTTTTTTCACTGTCTATCTCTTTCCATTCCCATCTCTCTCTCTCTCTCTCACAGGTACTTTCCCCAACCCCCTCTCTCTCTCTCCTCACTTCCCAACCCCCCCTCTCTCTCTAGACGCCCCGCTGGCTGAAGCCAGCCTCGACGCTCTCTCCCGACGCCCCGCTGGTTGACGCTCTCCAGCCTCGACGCCCCGCTCCCCTTCTCTCTCTCTCGATGCCCCGCCTCCTGAAGCCAGCCCCGACGACCCACCCCCTGGCGCTGCCTTCTTCTAATGTGTTTCAAGGTATAAACTAATTGAGCGATGGGCTAGGGTTTTGGCAACACGGTGAAGGAGATGGCAAGGGTTTCGGCAGTGAAATTGATGGCTAGGGTTTTCGAGTTCTGCGTTCTAATTCTTGGTGGTTTTGGAGTGCGCAATCCATTTTTTTATCAGGGTATCTCCTTCTCATTCGTCCTGGTTTTAGGATTATTGAAATTCTGCTTGCTAACTATTCGGCAAAATGCCACAACGAGAAATTCATTAAAATCTAAAGATGTAGTGTCTGATTTGGCCATCACATAGGCCAATTCACGCAAAAAATCTTATGTAGATCTATTTTTTGCAACTATCTTAGCCTGTTAAATTATGATTTCTTCTGTTGTTGAGTTGCGGTTTTTGTTTCGTAAAAGCAGATTTTTATGAACATTCTGCATCTACTTAACAATTAGACTCACTTCAACCGACCCGTAAGGTTATAAAAGATTTTACTTTTTTTTGTGTTTCATTCAATTCAGAAACTCTGAATTGTAATTCTTTCTGTTCATATTAACTCTGTTCTTTTAATTGTGAATTCTTTTTTAATCTGATGCTCATGGTTGTTGGTTGTTGGTGCGTTCTCTGTTCAGTTTTGCATCTTTGTTAGTCAAGTGCGAAACAAATGCAGGGAATATCATCTAGCACCTTCTGGGCCTTTTGTACCCCTCGGTTCTGTGCGAGGTATGCATTCTTCTGATTGTTCAATTAGTTTGAATTATGTTGCAATTTCTTTTGTCAGTGTGTTTGCATCTAAATATCTTCCATATTTATGTGTTGAACATTCATGGTTATTGTTTGTATATATGGATGTGTTTCAAGAAAAAGAATGTATCCTGTAATTTTTGGTTATTGAGTTAGATTGTAACAACTGAGATAATAAAATTGCCCGTGGACTTTTTTATATTCACTCTGCACATAACGGATCCCTTTTTCTTTTGGCTGTGTAGGTTACAAAAGAAGCTGATGTTGAAGAGTTTGAAGCTAAAACTATAGAGGACCAGATTCAGAAAAGAAAGATCCGAAGAGTTTATATTGAGGTCTGACTTGGGAGTATCTATTATGTTGGCTCTGTATATGGAGGACATCTGCAGCTTATCTGACATGTCTTTGTTTTGCAGGCTTTTTTGTTCAATGCTTTGTTCTGAGCCAAAGCTTGACTCACACCGCTTCAAGGATATAATTGATGAAGCAATAGCTTAAGGTATGACTTGAGTATTTTCTATTTTATTTCATCCTAATATATATTGATACGATTATGAGTCCTTCCAAAATCAGTGCAAATTTAGTTCTTATTCATGTCAATTATTCTATTAACAATCACTTCAGATGTTACTTTGAGGTCCAAACTAATGTTGGATGCCACATCTAGCTGTTACACTTGACAATTTTAGATCTATTTGCTGATTAGGCTTATTTTTCTGTTGTTTGCTTTCTTTTGATGTCAGAAGTCTCTTGCTTACCCCACTGTGAACTCTGTGATCTTATCTCAGCAGTGTCTAGATATATTTTCATGTAACTAAGGAGTAGAATATGCAACTTTGTAGGTATCATGAGAAGTATAACTCTGTAACTAAGGAGTAGAATATGCTTTCATGTAAGAAGTAACTAAAATAATATACAGAGAGAGCATGAGATGAGGTGAAGTATTTTGTATTTGAATCCCTCATTTTTTAGTGCATGATCTCCTAAAGCCAAAACTTAGAACATTTTAGTTATTAAATTTTTTAGTGCATGAACTCCTGAAGCTTATAACACACAATTTTGAATGATACATGATCTCCTGATGCCAAAACTGTTTCATATGCTTAGACCACAAACTTTTTAGTGCATGAATTTTTTGACCAAGTTTGTTTTGATCTACTTTACGCATCCTTGCTTTTGCTAAGTTAGCACTATACTGTTTGGATTAATGTGTGCAAAGCACGACCTTTATTGAGATTGCCCAAATGATCTTAGTTAAATACTCCTCATTCTATGTGGAACTTGAGTTGCCTCTACCCATACATGGTATCATATTGTTTAGTAGTTTGACACTCGATCCAGTGAAATATAATGTTCTCATTTCAGGTTTGACACTTGATCATGTTGACAATCTCACCATTACTGGCTACAGTTGATGTTAAGTTCCAAAGGTACAACTCTTAAATATTTCTTGGGCATCAATGCAAATTGTTCTATTTTTCTTAAAGTTTTTCTGTGTATACATCTATGATCATCATTACCCAAGTGCTGACTTACAATATTATTCTCAATTTTTCTTATAGTTCTAGATCTCTATCCAAGTGCTGACTTACAATATTATTAACTCAAAGTTCATCATTAGTATCTATTATGTTGAGCTCCAATGCCATTAAGAAAACAACTAATTTGGTGCTGCAAGTAGTTACATATACAAGTAATCACTAAATTGTTGGTATATACTTGATAAATGTTCCCAGTGAACAAAATGTGTTCCATGCACAATTTTGGAATGATTGTTCGTTTTTTCACAATTAATTTGCCACCAAATTTTAATCTTACCAAATTAGCATACAAACACAGCATGCCTATGACTGCTATAGACATCACTGACTCAATCACCCAGCTTTTCTAATACAAAAGTTTTTTTTTCCTCAAGAACACTCAATCATATGGCATAAATTTTCTTCAAGTATCGGAAGTATGTCTGTGAAGAAGATACGATATTTGCATAGCAGAAGACTGAATAATGATGTACTTTACATGTTCATTTAAGTCTCCATTCATTTAGAAGCTGAAGAGTTTTGGTCAGTTTGGACAATTAAAAAAGTTTCCTCACAACTGACCTGCTCCCCAGTAAGAGTACCCAAGTTTCATTGAATGTGGAATTACTTCAAACTCACATAACTGCTTCAAAGAATCCACCACTTAACTGGGAACGTCAGATTAGACTGTTTCATTGCAAAATAGATCACTGATGACTAATTGTAATGACAAGAATATCAACAATATGTGAGAAATAAACTTTGAAATTTTACTATATTTACAAGATTAAGAAAGCGAGAGAAACACATTTAAACTCAACAAATAAATCATCATTATTTTCCTTCACTGTAAAAACTATAAGAAAATTTTAATCAGGTCTTTCTAAAACTCATATTGGCAATATATCTCCGCCTTGATCACATGGACAATTTTGCTCTATAGTCTTCCCTCCGCGTTTATGTCTCTCCCTCACGCGTCGCCGCAGATTCCTATTGCAGAATTGACCATTAAACCCTGAACACAGCAACACAAACACATTATCCTTATATATCAGCTCCCTCACCATCATACCAACTCGCAGAATGAGCATCCTGACAATAGGGTAACTGTTTTGTATTACAATCATTTTTCTTATGAGATTGGGTAATTGTTGTTATGTTTTTGCTTAATCAATCTTATCATGTATATGTCATGTCATTTTGGTGAAAAGGAACACCATCTAAACCAAGGAATTTGTTTATTGATAGTGTATTCAAAGCAAAGAGTTTTATTTATTAGCGATAGGATTTCTAGGATATTAGTCCCCTAAATTAAGTATCGTTAAGTATCTATTTTCTCCAACTTTATTGAATTCACATGAACATTGCTAGGGATTTTGTAATATAAAGATGTTTCTATTAAGAGAATCATCGGCTTCGTTACTAAATGCTAGCATGCCAAACTAATCCACAATTTACAGAAGGCAAACTGTGTGTGGATTGAATAAATCTAGAGTAATATGTACACTGTCTTGGACATTGGATATGACTTAAAGCAAATTAATTAGTATACCCAAAAATGAAGCATTTCTATGAGAACGAATATTTTGTGAGTGAACTTTTTCTTGCATTCTCCTACCCTTGTCCAAATTTCGCTTATTGATGAGAAGAAACATTAATGTGGTAGCATGGCATGTGAATGTGAATAAAGAGATGACTGTTTTAGTACATGCGAATATGTGATGATACCTATAATTTCAAACATGTGATGCAGATTTGAGTCCTCAAGATTCCACACTTATCGAATATCATTGAAATTGGGCCATTACCGAGCTTTACAGATGATGATCACCAAGATAATCATCACCAACGGCAACATGCATTCTACATCTTCACGTGCCATGGGTTGCAGTTTGAATGCTCCAGTCTATCCAAAGTACAGGTACATACATATTCCGTGATTGTAGTCGTTGTAGCTGCAATATGCAAGTGCAGTCACTGTTAAAATTAGTATTATGAGTTATTGGTGTCATGCATCTAGAAGTCATAAGAATACATTCAAGCTTAGTTGGTTAGGGGTTTAGATGGGGGCTGCGATGAGTAGATTAATCCATTCCTTCTCAATTCTAACTAAACTTTTCCGTCCTCTTTTCTAGCAGTATCCATTATGTTGAGCTCCAATGCCATTAAGAAAAAACTAATTTTGTGCTGCAAGTAGTTTCATATACTTGCATAATCATTTATTGGTGCAGAATTATTTAGTGCTGCAAGTAGTCACTGTTAAACTAATTTGGTGCAGAATAATTTATTGGTTTATATCTTTGCAGAATCATTTTTTAATTGTCCAAACTGAAACTATATGAAACTACTGATAGAATGATTTTGCAAAGATATAAACCAGGTTTGTGAGCATTTTGAGTCATATATAGTGTTGTTTCCAGGTGTATTGAGCTTTGTTTATGCTGTGTATAAGCATTTTCAGCTCTGTTTATGTTGTTTCCAGGCTTATTGAGCTCTGTTTATATTGTTCCTGAAAATTTTAATATATTTTTATGTTGCTTCCATGCATTTTTATGTTGTTTCCAAGCATTTTGAGTTCTGTTGATGATGTTTTCATTGATACCTTACTTTCATTTTGGATGCTAATGGTAAGCTTTATTATGCAGATATGTTGGGTTCAAACCGTCGAGTTTGAAGGCAATCTCTTTTGTACATCATCCTATTTGAAAGGTATTGGTTTGAGAATAAATTTTCCTGCATGCTCTTACTATTTATTTCTTTAATTATCATTGGTTTTGATTGATTCTTAAAAAACTCTTACTGTTTGTGTAGGCTCATTGTTTCGTCACATATTGAAGACTCGAAGCTTTGTGTTTGATCCCTATTGTAACAACCCTATAAAAAAAAATTTATAGCAGGGTTGGTTGTATATTTTGTTCCTTAAGTTATGTAGGATAAGTAAATCTGTGTAATATTTAGGATTTTGGGAGATGATGTAAGTAACTGTATATAATGATGATATAATATAGTTTTGTTAATACCCGTACCCGCAATTTTGTGGAGTATTGGGTTTTGTGTTTGGTTTTTTTAAAGGTTTTTCGAAGGTTTTTCAAAAAACCCATTACGTTTTCAAACGAATTTTTGGTTTTTATTTTGTATCTTGCATTATATTCTGATTTTTTCCCCCAGAGCCTTATATATATGATGCCTGTGTAATGTTGCTTGGTTTCGCCTGGGGAGGATTGATATTTATTGCCTGTGATTTCATATTTTTAATTGTTAGCAGAATTCCGTAAGGAATTACTGCAAAAGGGCTAATATTTTAGCGGAGGTTCTGTCAAAATGTTTACCAAATTTTCTAAAATCTATTATGTTTTCAAACTATATCTTGGTTTTTATTTTGTATCTTAGTCATATGAAGATTTTTTCTTCCCCGAGTCCTATATATATGATAATGTGTGTGATGTTGCTTGGATTGGCCTGGGGAGGATTTATATTTCTTGCCTGTGATGTTAAATTTTTAATTGTGAGCAGAATTTCGTAAGGAATTGCTGTAAAATGGTTAATATTTTAGGGGAGGTTCTGTCGAAATTTTTACAAAATTTCCTAAAATCTTTTATGAATGATATCTTGGTCTTTTATTTTATATCTTTAGTAATATGAAGTTTTTTTTTTCCAAAGCCTTATATATATGATGCATGTGTGATGTGACTTGGATTGGGCTGTGGAGGATTCAATTTGACTGTCTGTGATGTTAATTTTTTAATTTGGAGCAGAATTCCGTAAGGATTTTCTCTAAAAGGAATAATATTTCAGGAGAGATTCCGTCGAAATTTTTACTACAATCCTGCCTGTAAAATTTTAAATAAGACTGTCGAAATTTTTACTAAACAACTTAATTAATTAATCATTCTTCGCGATAACGTGCCGTAGGAAACAATTTAAATGCGCCTTATTAGAAAACTATTAGGAAGTAATATAATTTCAGAGGAGGCCTGTATAGAGTAGATGATTGTATTAGAAAGGTGGTTGTATTTGTTTACAATTAGTTTTTTTTTTCCTGTCATGGTGCATTTTTTTAATTGATGTTCTCACATCTCCTGACAAAAATTTAGCTTTTTTAAGAATTGGATAATTCAATATTGACATATTTAAGGGCAATAAAGATAAATCCCTAAAAAAAACTAAAACATTTTAACGAATAATTGTTAAAGAGGTAGAAAGAGGTGTATTGAATGATTTTTTTTCTTAGTATGTATAATGCATAAATTTATATGCAGTTCAACCGCCAAATAACTCCAACTAAATTTATATACAGTTCTGAATACGTGCCGTAGGCACGTGCCACGGGCATACCTAGTAGACATTCAAAAAATGATGTGTCTTTTAGCTTTTAATTTCTCTTATTTATTTGACTTAAAAATAACTAGGATAACCTTAAAAATCAATTTCTTTTGTTGGCATGTCATTTTTTAAAAAAACTGACAAATAGTTTTCTATAATTGTTTTTTACTTGTTCCGTGGAGAAAACTAAATGGCACAATATTTTTAAAATACACTATGAAGGGTTGTCACAACCATTTTAGTTTTCTATCAGAAACCATACAATCTTTTAAAGAATTCTATTTATCATTCTTCTTCATTTTTATAAGGAAATTGGTTTTTCTTTAAATCTGTTGTAGCACATTATTTTCTTGTCATTTTGTTCTATCTATATAAAGATTAAAAAATCTCTTCTAATGGAAAAGGAAACCAAATTGAATATATAAAAAAAGGTAAGCAATGTCTATTTTAACTTAGCATTTTTCTATAGTTTTGCTACAACAAAATGCAAATGTGACGCAAAGAAGCAGAGATGAAATATAAAGGACTCAATTGATAATTGAATTTGGTTATCCACGCCAGGGACGGATTACTTCTATAATAACTTTTGTATCCCTCCCCACACGGGCGCGCACACACAAGAATACTACATAGATCCAGGCACATTAGATTTATTAGAGCATCCACAGTCGTTCAATGGAAAAAAAAATGGCAAAATGCATATTCTGGCAATGCATTTTGAAGAAACGCTGCAGTCGTCCAATGGTAAAAAAATGCATAAGTTCGTTATAAAAAATAATTTATATTGGCTGAAACTTAGAAAATAATAATAAAAAATACGGGATGCCCAGAGAAGAAAAAATTCAAAATGATGTTTCGTCCGGGTTTTAAGGGATTTTTTTCTTGCAAAAAAAATTGCAAAACAATTTTTAAAATTAGTTTGTAAAAAATATTTGCAAAAACAATTTAAAATTTTAAAAAATTAATTTTTTTTAAAAAAAAAATGGATTGGGACGAAACATCTCCCACATGGGAATAAACATCATGTTCATTCCCACCCTTAAATTCATTTAACCAGTTAATTTATGTGGTTTTTAATTTTTTTTTTATTCGGACGAAACATCATGTTTAGGAAGCAATATAATTTCAGAGGAGGCCTGTATAGAGTAGATGATTGTATTAGAAAGGTGGTTGTATTTGTTTACAATTAGTTTTTTTTTTTTCCTATCATGGTGCATTTTTTTAATTGATGTTCTCACATCTCCTGACAAAAATTTAGCTTTTTTAAGAATTGGATAAGTCAATATTGACATATTTAAGGGCAATAAAGATAAATCCCTAAAAAAAACTAAAACATTTTAACGAATAACTGTTAAAGAGGTAGAAAGAGGCGTATTGAATGATTTTTTTTCTTAGTATGTACAGTGCATAAATTTATATGCAGTTCAACCGCCAAATAACTCCAACTAAATTTATATACAGTTCCGAATACGTGCCGTAGGCACGTGCCACGGGCATACCTAGTGCATATATATAATATAACACAAAAAAAGCTATCAAGTGGCTTTCCTTCAATCCCCCCAAAATTAAAGGCCCAAATCTAACATCACAAAACACATTTTCCCCCCAAAACTCATATTCAAATCCCCCCACTCAAAACAACTCCTTTATTTATTTAATTATTTCTCGCTCTCCCTCTCTCTCTCTCTCTCAAAATTAAGAAAATTTAAAATTTAAAATTTTAAAAATTTTAAATTTTAAAATTTTAAAAATTTAGAAATTTAAATACATTAAAAATAATTCAAAAAAATCAAAAACTTATAAAAAAAGTATTAAAAATTTTTTAAAAATTTAAAAAATAAAAAATATATATTTTAAAAATATTTTAAATTTTAAATTTAAAAAAAAATAAATTTTTTAAAAAAATAAATTTTTAAAAATGCCGTAGGAAACAATTTAAATGCGCCTTATTAGAAAACTATTATGAAGCAATATAATTTCAGAGGAGGCCTGTATAGAGTAGATGATTGTATTCGAAAGGTGGTTGTATTTGTTTCCAATTAGTTTTTTTTTTTCCTGTCATGGTGCATTTTTTTAATTGATGTTCTCACATCTCCTGACAAAAATTTAGCTTTTTTAAGAATTGGATAAGTCAATATTAACATATTTAAGGGCAATAAAGATAAATCCCTAAAAAAAACTAAAACATTTTAACGAATAATTGTTAAAGAGGTAGAAAGAGGTGTATTGAATGATTTTTTTTCTTAGTATGTACAATGCATAAATTTATATGCAGTTCAACCGCCAAATAACTCCAACTAAATTTATATACAGTTCCGAATACGTGCCGTAGGCACGTGCCACGGGCATACCTAGTTTTAATATAAAAAGCTAAAAAATAGCTTTTGACGACTGCAGCAAAACTTCGATTGCTATTTTCATTTATGCATATATGCATATTTTCCCCTCAAACGACTACAGATGCTCTTATATGCTGTAGTACTAATGGATTATGGACATTTGACATGTTTTCAGTTTGCGATCAGAAAGGAACTTTTAGACATGTTTTCAGGCTGCGATCAGAATGGAACTTCTGATGCAGGTGTGATATAAGTTTGATTACTACTATTTTGATATAACCTTTGCTCCTTCCCTTCTTTTTTGCAATCGACATGAAGAACATAATCTTTCTATTTCGATAAGAAAGGTGTGATGTTGAAGAGTTTTGTTCATGTCATATAAGTTCTGGGGCTGGTCAAAGAGGGAAAAATATGTGATCTCATGTTTTTTGTGTGAAGAAAATATAGTGATCTCATGTTGAATTGATTAGTGGGTGTTATTGAACTCATTAGATGATACATCATGAATATGCATTCATGAAAGATGTCGAAATGATAATAATATTGAGTCTTATCTTGTTTTGAGATGCACATGAGTCACATGACCAATGGTGGATTTCTCTTAAATTTAGACAAAGATTTCTTTTTTCCCTCTTTCTGGATGGTAAATATTTCTCAGAACATAGTGTAACTCAAACCCATGTTTAAATTAAAACTGGGAGATACTGATGCAAGTTCTTCCCTTCTGAATTAGATAGATTCATATTTGAAAAAGACCGACAATACGTTATTTCAAAATTGATTATTTGTTCCTCTTTTAGATGTGTTGTAGATATGGTTGTGATCGAGTAAATAAATGACATAATGTGGAGGAAGGATTTTGAGGTAAGTTACAAGTGCAATAGGGTTAAGATAGCCATTCATTTTTTTTGATCTTATAGATTAGTTGTATTTGTTATGGCATGGACATTTGTATTGTTTTTTTTTTAAAGGGAAAAGGTGTATAGTGGCCACCCTGTTTCATTAATAAGAAATTAATGATACAAACTCAGAGAACTGGGCCAGACTACAAACTACAGACATGAAATAAAATATACATGAAGCAACATGATCCGTACAAACAACAAATCCCTCCAACAACCCTGGAGGGTGGGCCGACAAACAAGCTCGGTCCAAAAAAATTATATGTACGTCAGTTTTGCTTCGTACACTGCCTCCATGGTACATGTATACCCACCTGAAACTAGTCTGGCAGGATTTTAACCCTAGCCAATCCCTGCCTTCTCCTCGTTGGGGGGACCCCAATTTTGGGCCCAAGCCCTGCAGGCTCACTTATGACACCACGACACATGCACCGCCACTATCTCCAGCCGCTACCAAAGAGATAGCCGTGAAGAGGATACCTTCACCTCTCTCACGATTGTGCTATCTCAGACGGTTTCTCACCAAACAGCTATCTCGCTCACCCTACTAAAAACCACGCTCCATGAGAGAGCCGTAGAGAGGATACCTTCACCTCTCTCACGCTCTTGCTCTCTCAGGCAATTTCTCACCACACAGACTCAACCCGACTCTTACACCCAACTAGGAAAGAGGCGACGCTATTACGAGACAGTGACCTAAGCTGGAGGAAGTTCAATAGCCTGATAGGAGGTGCTGCCAAGACTACATCGGAGGCATTGTTGGACACCCAAACGAGAGTGCGCACATCATGGGGGGACCCCATCTTCGGGTCCAAGCCCTACAATCGTGCAATACAATGTGCTACACGGTCCCCACCTCCCACAGCAAACAACTACCGGTCTGGCCCCATGGGCCCCATACTGAACCACCGACCTCACACACTTGAACCTCAGATCCATGGTGTTCGCGACAACAGGCGCGGAAGGATGCTCTGGCACGATAAAGTCGCTCCGCGACAGTTGAGACAAGCTTCTCGGAAGTTGAGACAAGTGAGCGCACATCACGGAGGGACCCCATCTTTGGGCCCAAGCTCCATAATCGCGCAAGACAACCTAACTCGCTCATCGTAGCGACTCGCACATAAAGAAGCACACCCGGTATCTTCACACGCATTACCAACCTCGCAAAAACCAAATCAAAGCCGTAGATCGCCGTGATTGGCCCCGAGAGTGTGGACATGGTGGCAAGCGTGAAGAACATCCGGGAAAACATCTAGCAAAGTCACCCAATTCCAACCTAACCCAAATCCCAACCCCAATCATCTCACCCCTAAACCCCCCAACAACAGATCAGGAGGTCGACGGTGCTGGACGTTGCCGGGGTGGCTGGCGAGGTGCGTCGCTCGACGGCCTTCGATGGCACGACGGCAGTGACGGGAGGGGAAGGCGTCGAAGGGTAGGGAGATCGGAGAGGGGAAGGCGTGGAGGGGACGGGGCAGAGCCGTTGATAGGCTGGAGATGGACGGGGCGTCGATCGGCGGTCGGGGAAGGGGCGGCGCGATCCCGACCGCCACTCCCTCCAACCTCTCTCTAGATCTAGGATTTTTGTTTTTGTAGTTTTTTTGGGGGAGCTTCTCTCTCTAGAGAGAGAGAACCTCTTTTTTGGTTAAAGCCCCATATTGACATTTGTATTGTTCCCTTAAATCTTTTTCTTGTTTGTCTTTATTTCACCTGAAGCTAGCTTCAGTTTGTCTTATAGGACTACCGAGAAATACTATGACTATCCCAAAGTTTTTTTTGATCAATCGGATAGAGTCTTACGACTCCAGCCATCACCAAAAATATATTAATAGAAAGAAGAAAGTCATATTTTACAAGCCGTAAAACTCGATAACAAACTACTAGAAACAGGACAAGAACAGTTCTAAATGGAAAAAAATGTCGTTACAAAGGAGGTGAACAAAAAGCGAAAAGCCAAAGGCACCATCAGACGAGCAGGTGGATCCACATCGATGGAGCATGCCTCCGAAGAGGAGCTCCGACGCGCCAGCCACCGTTAGCAATAAAGGAGAAGGAGCAAACTACAACCAGACATCTGGAAGTAAACCGCAGAAGAAGACCCCCATCCCAAAGACGACGAGCATTCGTGGAATCTCGCAAGTAAGCTAAAGGACGAAGCAGAAAAACTTCACAAAGCACAACCCGCTGCAACGAGCTACGCACAGATCGATCGGCCCAAAAAAAAACAAACAATACGCAGGGTGTTGCTAAAGTAAACAGATGCCATAGAGACAATAACCAACAAACAGTACCAACTCAAAAGCCATGCACCCCAGCCTAAAAGCAGGCCAGCCATCACAAAAGAATGCACAGAAAGCCGAAGTTAAGCAAGAATCCAGCACAAAACAGGGTTGGTCACACAAGCACCAAAAGAACCCAACCGACAAAAACATAACTAAGAGCTACACAAAGTAGTAATAAAAGAGAGAGAAAAAGAAGTTAAACATCCAGCTTTGCCAAAGCCAAGAACCACCAAAAGATAACGCAGCCCTATAAAAAACAAACCAAAAGGCAGAGAAGCCCGGAGACGATCAGACCTGCGAGAAAAGGAGGAAGGAAAATGCTAAGAATAAGAAGCAGGGGTTATAATGCATGAAGATTGCTAAGACAACAAACAGAGTCGTCTAATCTTTGACAAAAAAGAGTTACACTGCCTTCGGTTTTCAGTCCCGAGGCCCACTGCTTAAAAAGAAATAAAAAATCATCAATCATAGCAGCGATGGGGGAACTGCGATGATGGAACAACCTCTTGTTCCTTTCCTTCCAAGTGATCCATATAATGGTCTGAACCGACAGAATCCACGCACTTCGAAACGAGGCGTTCAAAGGCGTAGAGGACCAACAAGAAACTAACAATGGGGGGATCGACCCAGTTTCCTACGCCAGAGTGCAAATCTTCCACAACGGAAGAATGGCGGGGCACTGAACAAAAAGATGGTTAACATCCTCCGATTGCTCTGCGCAAAGAGGGCATAGCTGCCCCCAAGCCAAATTTCTTTTGTTAAGAACTTCAACAGTGAGCAATTTGTTATTAAACGCTAGCCACGAAGTGATCTTCACCTTAAGGGGGGCGCAAGAATCCCAGAACAAATTAGCGACCGGCGATTGAATGCCTCTAGAGTTAAGGAAACAATAAAAGGATCTAACCGAAAAGTTCCCTGCTGAATTCCAACGCCAAGCGATACCTTCAATAGGCCGCCACGCGAAGTTATTGAAGGAAGAGATGAGATCATTAAAATCATCTGAAAGAGGGAGGGGGAGGTCAATCGAGAACGGTATTATCCAATATCTAATATCGTTAATCAAATTGAAAGATTCCGCTACTGTTGCCGAGGGATTGGCAGCCAGTCGGAATAAAGATGGATACGCTGAGGAAAGCTTGGTATTACCAATCCAGAGGTCAGTCCAAAATTTAGATCTAGACCCATCCGAGCAGATACGAGTGATACCGCAGTGGAAGGCGGCGGACGCCTTCCAGACCCCTTTCCAGAAAGGGGAAGCATTACGATAAGCAGATGAGGGGAAATCCCACCAATTGGAAGAAGGGGACCGATAACCCTTGATACACCGAATCCAAGGTAAATGATCGAAATTATGAAGCCTCCACAACCATTTTCCTAAGAGGGCGATGTTATGGTTCCTGAGATCCATAACTATCCCAAAGTTGAACCTAATATTTTAGTTCATGTATTGGACTCTTATGCGGAATAATATTGGCACAGGCTGTACAGAAATGTATAATCAGAGAAATTAGTTAATTTTAACAATATTTGATTAGATAATTATAGTACATAAATAATATAACTATTTATGCCGGTTTTCATTTATGAATTTAATATATCAATTACAATAATGAGTGGTACATTAAAAAGTGGGTAATGCTACACATACTACCAAACTTACTATTTTTCTCTTCACTATCTTAGGTGGTATACTATTAATGGAGGTAGAAACATTCAATAGTAATGTGTCACCTGTGATAGTAAAGAAAAAAATAATATATTTGATAATAGCTGTAGCATGACTTAAAAAGTAACTATAGCACTTATTGCTTTGATTTATTAGTGCAATAGTTACATTAGAAAATTTTAAACACCATGCTTGTGGACTTCTAAATTAGATTAGGAAAGGCAAATGGACTTGAATATGCATAGTTGTTGAGATAATGAAAGCGATGAAGGTCAAAGTCAAAGTGTGCCAATATTTACTTATCTTACTCCCAGCTTTGAAATGAGCAAGTGTTAGATATCGTGGGACTTCATCTCTAATTGGACTATAGCATACTAGTAATTTACACGTGCTATGCACGTCTTAATAGATATATATTTTTTTTAATTAAAAATTTCGACGTAGTCTGGTCACGAACATGAGATCTCTTTTATGTTAGTTATGCATAGACAATGCACGTCTTAATATTTTTTCTTTTTAAAAAAAATAAAAACTCTGATATAGTGAGGACTCGAACATGAAACATCCTTCATATTAATTATGTACGTGCGTCACACACATTGATAGATTTACAATTGACACCAAGACCTTCTTCCATTATAATATTAGAGATTAGAGATTATATATTATATTATAGATAGATGGATAGATATATGGATAATAATTTACACATGTGATGCACATTTAATGTATTTTAAAAAAATTAAAGTAAAAAATCTAACATTGTGAGGACTCGAACCTGAGACCTCCTTCATATTAGTTATGCACGTGCAATGCACGTGTTGGTAGATTTACAAATGACACTAAGGCCTTCTCCCATTATTATAATATTAAAGATAGGCTGCGATGCGAGAAAAGTTATATTATATTATTTGTTTATATATATATACTAAGCGATGCAGAAAAAATATTATATTATTTGTTAAATTTTTTTTTTATCCTCTATGTTTTTAAACAAATCTCATTCAACTTTTTAACTCAAAAAAAAAAAAAAAAAAAAAAAAAAAAACTTATCAAGATTTTCGAAATTTATCTCTTAATTCTAACATTAAATCTTAGTAGACATACAAGCATTATTTTTTACGCGTAACTATAATTAACTTAAAAATATGTTAATATGTAATAAAATCTGCATAATCAATTTCTCACCCTGACCTCTACATGTATAAAATCCACATTCAATATTGATCCTGTACTAAAAATAGTACGTGAAAAAAAAAATAAGAATATTTATTTGTAAGAGAGAATAGTAAATAGGTAGCTGATTCATATATAGAGCATATGCATTTAAAATATACATATTATCTTTTATATCTTGTAAAATTTATGCCTTAGATATTTTTATTAGTTATCTAAGGGATATAAAATATATGAATATAATTTTTATCGGAAATGATAAGATGAAATATAATGGATTTTTTTATTTAAAAAATTAATAAATATTTAACAATTAATGTAGATGATAGAATAAGATCAAAGCATATGTTTGAGGATTAAAGAAGAGTAGTCATCATAGAATGATAACAGATTAGTTATCTATATAATAAAACACAAGGCAATTAAAAAAAGAAGCTATCAAGTGGTTCTCCTTTAATTGGAAGGAAATCCACGGTCCAGATTGAAGCTCACAAAAGACATTTTCCCGTCCATTACTGTAGCTACAGTAGCCACATTCAGATTTATACTTTATGTTGTGTGAATTAGTTGATATTAGTTTGGGTTTTGAAATTAATAAAACTTTAATCCCTACTTTTAATTAATTAACAAAAGATTAATTAAAATCACACTAATCTTAATTAAGAAAAAGCTTTAATTGTTTTGGTTTAATTAGTCTTTTCTTAATTAATTAAAATTTAGGGATTAAAAGTTAATTTCAATCTAATTAAGCTTAACTAGTATAATATACGTGCGATGCACGTCTAAAAAAAGTAAAGACATCAAATTAAATGAATATATATTAAATAAGAAAAAATTTAGTTTATATTTGAATGTTTTGATTTGGTCTACACGTGCGGGTGCGGTGCACATTTATATTTGTTGGATATAGTTTGAATGTGTATTATATATGTTTATACAGTTACAAAGTTAGGGTGTGTTTATTATTTTTATTTTTTTTGTAGGAAAAGGTGGAAAAACGCCACCCTGTTTCATTAATAAGGCGTTAATAAAACAAACCCAGTTTACCGGGAGAATACAAAAATACAGAGCAAGAAATAAAACATAATCCCCCAACGAAAACCCTAGGGGGCGGGTCTAATCATCCATACATCAAACAACCAAAAGTACAATAGGTCGATACAAAATACCAAGTGGCGGAGACTGCGGGTAAAGAAACACTGATGAGTATGGAGAGTGCCAATTCCCTCAGTCCAATGTGGGCCCAAACTCTACCTCCTCATCATCAAATTCTTCTACCTGGAAGACTCTAGCAATTCTCCCTCTCGCTCCAGTGGCAGCAGCCGTAGCCCAAAAAGCGATAAGATGCATGATATGAGTAAGGTTACCAGAAATACTATTCCATGAAGCACGAAAATAGAAATTATTTCTGTCTAGCCATAACACCCAAGTGGTTGCCGCAATGGCAATGTACCATGCATCCTTCATTTCGCGGCGTATTGACTCAAATTTGGGGTCAATCCACAAATCCTCGTATTCGCTGGGGTAGTCACTTGTCCCTAAGACCCGTAATACCTCTACCATCGTCGCCTTACTCCTTTGACAGTGAATGAAGAGGTGATTCAGATCCTCCGTATGTGTGCTACAGAAACTGCAGTTGGTCGCTATGTGGGGCTGCCTTTTGGCAATGTTTTCTCTAGTGAGGATGGCATTATTGAGCACTAGCCAGAGGAAAACCCTTACTTTAAGTTAGGGATGGCGAACGGGTCGAGTGGGCCGGGCCGGGCCCAACCTGTACGGGTTGGCACGTATAGTGGGCGGGCTCGGGCCGGTTTGCCCACTTATCCGGGCTGGGCCAGACCGGGCTCAAGCTTGGTTTGGGTGGCCCGCCCAACCCGTGAACCCTTTAGGGTTCAACCCGGGTTGGGCCGCGTCGACCCGCGGGTTGGCCCGTTTATATAGGGTTAGAATTTTTTTTCTTTTTTTTTGTATAATTTTTTTTGTAGCTTAAAATAATAATAATAATAATAATACTAAGTAAGTAATAATACTAATAAACATTAAAAATCGTAATAATAATAATAAGATTGAAAGAGTGAAATTGGCAACAAATTTTGAATATTATTCATATGAATTTAAGTTATACAATGTTAACAATTTCTAATGAAATGAAGAATTCAATTCATAAATAAGTTTTATACAATAACATATTTCTTATATACAATTTTACAACGACTACAATTTTTCTAATTTAA